>NW_019091547.1:3944-170370 GCF_001949145.1 Acanthaster planci
GGGGGCCCGCCTGGAGCTTAAAAAAAATTAATAATAAATTTGGCTAGAATGAGGAAACAGAGAATGCTACAAATCACACTGAATGAGACATGGTTGTATGTACCGTTATGAGCTCACATGAATTACATTTCTTTAATTCACCGATCTAATTTTATCTCTCTTTGCATGAGGTGGCCTAAGGTGACGTGCATGGCAGAGGGCCGAGTTGCAGTGCAAGACTCGTCAGAGAGTTCCCAATGCATTGTGGGAGAGCATCGCACCCAATTCAAACCCCCTATGGTATATGTGTTTTCTTCCTGTTGATTACAGTTGGTATCATGATGAGGGTCAGATCCGAGATTACATTTATTTAGCGAAAGTTGTGGGTTATCTGGCTCAGAGTTATTAAGTTTGTCCAAACTGAGCACGTGAAAATGCAACAAAGTGCCACAGAAGAACGTGTGGAGAACTTGGAACTTCAATGCTTAGAACAGCAAAGTTTGGAAACACAACTAACGTTGGAAAATGTGAAGAAAGAATTGGCTACATCTCCTGACAGCTCGAAAGACAGCGATGCACAATCTCAATTCAAAGTCAAAATACAACCCTGCACTCCAAAATTACCAGTATTTCACGAGAGGCATGACAATTTGGATGCATACTTCCAACGCTTCGAACGGTACACAACCATGCAAGAATAGAACACTGACTCGTGGGCCAAACATCGAAGTGCTCTCCTGAAAGGCAAAGCGTTCAATGTGTATTCTCAGCTAAGTTCAGATGAGTCAGCCAAATACAAAATGCTCAAGGAGGTGTTACTCAAGCAATTCCATCTGAATGAGCATGCCTTTAGAGAGAAATTTCCGTTTTCCAAAGCTGAGAAAGATGAAAGTGAGCCACAGTTTGCAGTCCGTCTTGATAACCTACTGATGCGTTGGGTTGCTATGGCCAAAAAATATGTCTACCTACATGTAAGACAGGCATGTATGACGGTCTGAAAGATTTACTCTTGCGGGAACAGTTCATGAATTGTTGCAGTGATCATTTACATGGAGCTCTTTTCCTATGAGAGCATAAACCGGCTAATGTTACGGAAATGGCCCAATTTGCAGAGCAGTATACGGATGCTCATGGCAGCTTTGCTCCATTTATTGGGAACAGCAAACTGTGTGGCCAATATTCAAATACATGTAGGTGGTTCCTACATGTAGATCTGAAGCAGATGCATCGTGCGTCGTTTGCCAAATCATTCAAATCTTTCACCAACGCCAACACACCACGAGATGTATCATCCCGAACATGGTTTGTATGTGGCAAACTGGGTCACATAGCGTGTAACTGCTGCAGTAAGTTTAAAGAAATTGAGAAAGTCGCTGTAACGTGACAGCTTCAGCAATTACTGGCCTTTTTCAGGCTAAATGTGACATGGGGCAAAACACACAGAAAGCCACAAAATCTAGAGAAAGTGGTCCAACTAGTGCAACGGAAACTGTAGCTTATATATCGACCTTGCATGATTTCACCCCGCTCAGTGAATGTTGTACGCATGACGGTTACGCCACATTGATGTGCGGATACGGACTCCCCGTAATGAGCAAGGCGTGTAAAAACTCAGATTGTTCTATGCTGCCAGTCACAGACCGATTGGGTTAATGACATAAAATGTAAAGTTCTATGCGACAGCGGCTGTAGCTCAGTATCAACTTCCACTTTCTACTGGCCTGACGGTGTGTTGTAAAGGAAGTTCAAATCCCCCACTGTCCAACATGGAGACGCACGTCACCAACTTGTAGTTCCTATTAAATACCGCGTCAATGTAATTAAAGTACATGTAGCTCACGAAACCATCCTGGGTGGACACCAAGGAGCACGGAAAACGTGTGATAAGGTTATGAGCGAATTCTTTTGGCCAGGGTGTCAGGCAGATATCACCCGATATTGTCGTTCCTACGACACATGTCAATGGACGATTCCAAAGGCAAAGTGACCAAGGTACATGTACCACTGGGAGATATGCCCCTTATAGATATGCCATTTAAACGTGTGGCTGTGGTCATTACAGCCCCCTTCACCCAAAATCTGACAGAGGCCGATCATTTCATATTGACCTTGATTGATTATGCAGCATCCAGAAGCCGTTGCTCTACCTACCGGTAGTATTGAAACTACCAGGGTAGTAGACGCCATGATCGATGTATTCACACAAGTCAGCTTCCTAACGGAAATTCTTTCCGATCAGGGATGACAGTTTACATCAGATCTCATGAAAGAAATGAGTAGGCTCTTGTTGATTAAACAGATGACCACTACTCCATACCATTCTTCGTGCAACAGTTTGGTTGAACGCATGAACGGTGTACTTAAACTAATGTTGAAACGGCTTCGCGCAGAAAAGCTGCGCGATTGGGATCACTATCCTGGACCTCTCCTCTTTGAATATCATGAAACACCTCACTGAAGCTTGAAATTTGCACCCTTCGAAGTACTTTCAATCGCACAGTCCATGGTCCGATAGCTACATGTATCTTACGCGAACTTTGGACGGGTAAGGTTGAAAATCCCAAAGTTAAAACTACATACCAACATGTTCTCGATCTCCGCGAGCGTCTAGAAAAGACGTGTGAAATCGCACAGCAGAATTTGCAAACGTTGGTAGATATGAACAAACACTACTACAATGCAAAAAGTCGAGCCCAAAGTTTCAATGGCGGTGACCTCGTAATACTACTCCTACACACTGACCACAACAAACTAGGGTCCTTTCCCGGTACTAGCCAAAGTCGGACATGTTGATTACCCTATAGATCTTGGCGACGGTACAGTCAAGACCTTCCATGCCAACATGCTGAAGAGGTATGTGAGAAGGTTAGTTGAACATGAAACAAATGAAAAACAAGTGAATGAAAACGTACTTGAACGCGTATGTGTGGGTGTCACTGAAACCGAACAGAAGCCATGAGAGTAGGAACCAGATGCCAAAATGAAGAAGGACAATGAAGATATGATTATGATGTCACCATTGGAAGCTAAAGAAACAGTAGATGATATCAAAATAACTGCTGGGACAGCAGGCCAAAAAAGAAAAAAAAAGTTCAGTGTTTGTCCTTTTCTCAACAGCCAATAGAAAGTGCCATACACACAACTAAGGTACATGTACATACAAGTACATGTACACATACATTGATACTCCATTGTACCCTTTCACTGCATTTCTCCTTGAAGAGCGGTTACAATGTTGAGTTTTGAACAATTCAAGAAAAAACACTGACATTAGACATTGTTATTCTAACATGAATCTAAACCTGAAACTAACCAATATGAAATGAGATTTGACACAGTCATACATGTACATGCAAACAGGTATTTAGAGTCAGCATTTGGAAAGTGGTAAATATAAAGTTGAAAAATAATTGAATATTTTCAAAATTAAAAACAGCTTCATTTGGCTTCCCTTTAATCAGAAATAAGTACATATACATGATGTGAATTGGAATGCAGTTGCAGTATGCAACAAATAAACATCGCTGTGCACATGTATGCATGCATATATTACATGACATAAAGCTTTCCTGAGACATGAAGGAAATAGCCTGATAGAAACTCACCCCTTTACTGCCTCAATGAATTTCCTGCTCCGTCAGTCAATCGTTCATCAGTACACCCCGTCAACCTGAATACTGTCCTTTTGTGACCACCAGATGAGTGACAAAGTGGAATGGCTGGGCGTGGTCTATCTGCCGGCTCCCTCCCAAGACAGCACAATGGTGTCAGTAGAACAGCATAGATGCTTTCTCACTGTAGTCCTGAAAAGCAACAAAAAAACAACTTTAAACAACTGATTATGGATGATTTACACACACATGTACATGTACCCTGTATTCAACCAAAAAGCTAATATACTGGTATCTACTTACTTCTCCAGAAACCCAACATTTCAGTCAGGAAGTTTATTAAAGGAAAAACCAATTATTTCCAAATATAAAACTTCATCAAAGTCATCACAATAAAACACCCATTTATGATGAATATCCATGTATTATATACCAAAGAAAGTAAAAATGTTCGTTTGAGTGACTGGGTAGGAATTAGAACATAGAACTAATGAGATGACAGCTAAAACATTGGAGTCAGCTGCATGAAGTGCATAACTGGTGTACTTTTCAATCACATGAAGCGCTGCCGACAAAAAAACCCTAAAATATAAATTGCCAACTCGAAAATCCCATGAGCATGCTGTGCAAATGCTACTGTGTGTGTGTGGACGCCCAATATCTGCCTGCAACATAGACGGCGCAGTGCGTAGGGCATATACTCAGGACTTGGCAAAATGCTGCCAAGAGCAGATCGCATTCTATGGAAAGCCAAAGGGGTCAAACCTAATCTGTGCCTTTTCCGCGATAAGTTTAATGTTTTGTATTGTATATTGTATTGTATATGTCTTATTGGGTCGAAACCTTGCAGGCAGTCAGGAAGGGAAGGTTTACAGACGGAAATTGACCTCAGGTGATGACAATACCATCAGCAGACAAGTCACGTGACATTACACGGTGCCTCATTTAAAGTACTATATATCCTGAAGTGTATATCCTATTTGTTTCAAATCTTGCAGATATCTTGAAAAGGGAGTGCTTAAGAGGAATTTTGAGCTAATGTGATAATGAAGTCATCAGCAGACAAGTCATGTGACATTAAAGGTGCATCCTTTAAGACCCTGTATCTCCTGAAGCACATGTTTGATGGGGTTCAAATCTAGCAGATATCTTGAAAAGGGAGTGTTTTAGAGGTACATTGACCTCATGTGATAATGACGTCATTAGCAAACAAGTCACGTGACATTAAGGGTGTAACCTTTAAGGCCCTATATCTCCTGAAGTAGATATCCAATTAGGTTCAAATCTTGCAGATATTAAAAAGCCCTTTGTTCTGTTCCACAGACAGAGACCTCCAATTTTTCTTCTTCTTCTGACTAAAATCCCATTTGTTTTATGCATGTTTTTCTACCTACGACTTTGGTCCCTTGGCAACTTCAGATCTTCATCAAACTTATGTCAATGAACAACCCTTCTGTATAGATGGTCCTAGAACAATGACATTGTGATGACGTCATCAACTAATTTATTATTCATTTTTCAATATATTTTTCAGCCCATTGACTTTGTACACGTTTTTGAGGCACCATTTTGGTTACTTATCTATCTTTGATCGTCATCAAAGTTACACCAAGGAAAGACCTTGGGGCAAAGATGATACTTCAATATTACTTCATGATGACGTCATCAAGTGATTTATTATCAAATTTTACGTATTGAAATATTCCGTTAAATTTTACAAATCCATATGAAGTCAACCGTGGCTTTCCGCAACATTCTACGTGCGCCAAGTGCCAGAGTAATATTGGGCCTTCAATTCATCTCGTGTGGGTCAAATCACGTGACCCTTCCGGTTGAAACCGGAAGTGGACTAATTCTTTAAAAGTGGTAATAGGTGTTAAGTTTTTTTCAACGGTATTACCCTGTTGTTTTTAGTGCTGGGTTGAAACCTTGCCTATATCTTAGAAAGGAAGTGCTTTAGGCAAATATTGAGCTCATTTAGTGATGACGTCATCAAACAATAAGTCGTGTGACATTAAATGGGCATTATTAAAACGCTTAATCTCCTGAAGCGTATGTCCAATTGGGATCAAACCGTGCAGATATATTGAAAAGGAAGTGATTTAGACAAATATTGACCTCATGTGAGGATGACAACATCAGGTGAGAAGTCATGTGACATTAAAGGGGCACCATTTAATACGCTATATCTCCTGAAATATATGTCCAATTGGGTTGAAACCTTGCAGATATCTTGAAAGGGAAGTGATTGACACGAATAGTGACCTCAAGTGATGATGATGTCATTAAGTGACAATTCACGTGACATTAAAGGTGCATCCCTTAAAGTACTATATCTCCTGAAGAGCATGTTTGATTGGGTTGAAACTTGGCAGGTGTTTTGAAAGGGAAGTGCTTTAGACAAAATTGACCTCATGTGATGATGATGTCATCAGATAATCATGTCACGTGGCATTAAATGGGCACTCTCCCAAGCACAATGTCTCTTTAAGTGCATGTATGACTGGGTTCCAAACTTGAACATATATGGACATGATCAAATCATTTCACCAAAAGGTTTATGCTGTAGATTAATTGGTCACATTTCAAAAGGCGAAAAAGCCACCTGTTCTGTTGGCAACAGACAGATACACTGTAAGCTCTAGTTTCAATTTATGATTGGTGGTTAGGATGAAAGCACTGGGGTAGTTGTACTTTTGTGATTGCTTGGTCGAGGCTAGGTCGCGGCATGGTTGACAGTCAAAAAGTCAAGTTAAATTTTCACAAGTTCAGTGGGTTTTTTAATCTACTGGAATTCTGATACATGAACTGAATTTCCATAAAACAACTGTAAAATTGGAAAATCAGCTTGTTATAATAGCTCTGGTTGAGGAATAGATTTCTCTCACTGTTACTGCTTATTTGTGAAAAAGTTCTCGCGCAATCAGGAATTGCCTAAAACTGATCTAGCATTAGAACTAGCAAGAAAAGTGTTGTCGTCGCTCCAGTTGATCCCGTAAGTTTAATATTCACAACTTACATTTGGGAAAAAGTTTTGTAGTAGCTGAATACACACGGTGGAGTACCGGTCAGTTTCACTGAAATTTGACATTTTCCAGATGTAATCCAACTGAACAACTTTAGCGATCCAAAATCAAAAGAAAACGGCTGTGATAGTGATACATGTTTCGATACTTCAAGATGGTCATCTTGCCAGCCAGGCACTACACGTACGTGCTTTTACTTATTCAGTGCACTGCCATGCAGTGCAAAATGTACGTGTACATGTATGTACAGTATATGTACATTTACACACATACTCGAAGCTGGAGCGATGGCCCTGCATGTGCAGTGGTTTGTTTCACGTTGACAGTCACCTTTGCAATCTGCGGTCACAAGCCCTGCTGAGATAATGAGGTTCGGGGTCAGGCTTATTGTGCATTGGACCAGCAATACATGTTAAAACCGCAAAGCGTGTATTGAACAGCGTGTCAGGTTCACTGATCGTGTTAGCGTGTCAGCCAAAATTCTGACCTGTACTGTAATTTGGCATCCTACAACAACTAACCACCCATCAGGGCCATAAACTTGGGAGCCATAAATGTCAAGAGAGGTGTGAAATTCTTGACTCTGATAAGACGAGTACAAGTCCATACCATCTAAACAGTGGCAGCCAAGTTGAGGATATGCTGGATGTCTATGTGGCTGAGGATGAACAGGAGGGGGACCTTCACATACAACAGGTGAAGATAACACATCAGCACAATCAAAAAGATTACTAACATAGCTACATGTACCTGTCAGCTTGGTCCTCAATCGTCCCGACAAGCTTCAAGATATCAGTGAATATATGCCCTGCAAAAGAAGGAAGAAATGTGTGAGGCCCATGAAAAAGCAAGAAATCATCTCCAAAAAGCAGTAACACTTCAGAGAGTGAAATGACTATAGGTATTTGTAAAGTATCAGGAATTAAAGTGGAGCGCTTTTAATCCTGGGACCGCTGTGAAGCTGACCAAATAACAATGAAATGTAGGGTTGGCCTTTAAACTCAGGCCAACATGGCCAATGTGAAAAGGGTCGGACTGTAAGTGATAGCCAGAGTGATCAGTAATGTAAAGGTCAGGGTCAAACAAGGGCCTCCCTATCAGACCAAAGTAGTGCTGTGGACCACCTTCAGCACTACTAAGACACCTCAGGTGAAGGTCAAAGAGGCAAATGCCACAGCAACCTCCTGGCCTGGGAGGATCAAGGAGGCTCCTGCAGTCTACCTTTACTGAGGAAGGACAGAGGTAGGAGAGGCCACCAAGGAATCTGCAGACAGATCTTAGTATGGTGACCAGGCATGGGAATGAAGTCAAGAAACCAATGCAGAAGCAGCAGCAGAGGTTACACTATGATCTACCATATGTTACATACATACATGCATATCTGAGGCTCCAATGACTGGCAGTATAATAGAGACCAAACTGAGGTTTCAACCTCCTCGATATAATAATCACAGGGTTCTAATATAGAACTTTTAACTAAGATCAAAGTGCTTTCCCTTATTACCAGTGCTCACTGGGCCCACAAACATTCCAAATACCATCTCGGCTCCCTGAAGAGTATACAGCTTGATGCTGTCATTTCAGCTCAAAGCAGCAAAATCAACTACAATAACTATCTTTGACCTCAGAGGTACCCAATTACTCCAGGGTGTGGAGAAGCAATGAGTGACAAAGCACTTTGTCCAAGGGTACCACACCATGACCCCAGGCTGGATTTGAAGCTCGACTTTGGGCTTTACCCACTGACTGCAAATTCAATGCTCTTAACCACAAGGCCATGGGACTCCACTGAGGAATCTGTAGACAGATCTTAGTATGGTGACTAGGCATCATGGGAATATCAGGCTCCAATGCCATCAACAGCCTCATGGGACAACGCTTCTTCACAGTACACCTCCCCCCACCTTTTCTACACCTCGCCAAGTCATTTGGGCTGAATTTCTGCTGTCTATTCAGTGCCTTAATTCATGAGTTCGGGAAAACTGAAATTACAGGTACAGATTACCTTTTCTCTGTAAAGGTCGTTCCAGTTTTTGAAAGTTGTTTGAGCTTATAAAGCATGAGAACTGAAGTGCCCCACGGCACACACACCACACTTTGGATCTCAACATGCTGACCCGTCATGCATTCCAAATTTGGTGCCCTGTAATGAGGTATGCAACCCCACATTTCCAAGTTACAATGGCATCGCTAGCCCCTTCACGGCCATTGTCAATATGGGCCCAAATAGACATCCCCTGTAATGATTCCAAAATGCACATCAAGGGGGACTTCCCCACTTAATGTTGCCTTTTTTGCAAAAAAAAAGGTGAAAAATGTTACTGGCACCTTCATGAGGGGAAAAGATAAATCCTTTTTATAAAAGAATGACAAGAACTGGACCATCATTTTATCTCCCTGAACTCCAAAACCTACAATGTAGCTACATTACTCCATACAATGTGTGACATTTTTCGTACGGGGCACACACATACATGTACATGCATCACTCCACTGCGATAAATAGTTGTGAATTAGTAGATGAACTTGAAACCTTTAGTAGATAAACTTGTATTCTTTCTGATGTGGCAATATTTGAGAAATCAATCTTCACCTTCATGGTTTTTCCAGCTTTCTCCCTCATGTCAAATGCATCATCAACCTTCCAGTTTCACTCGGTAGTTTTGGAAACCAAGATACATGTATTTAATGTTTGCCGAAGGTCGAGAATCTCCTTGTTGAAAGCGGCATAGTCCCTCTGTATTGCTGGGACATCATCACTATCAAAGAGCACATCCTCAATATCACTGCAGTCTGTTTTTCTGACCTATAACAAAAGGAGATTCTTATATTTAGTGTACTGACACTAAATCTTATGGATGTAAGACACTTTTGAATGCACTAGCAGCACACTCGCTGCTTTCTCAGAACAACCCTAAAAAAGCTGGAGAGGGACAGAATTCAACCTTTCCCACTGTCAATTGCTAAGATTTTGTTAAAATGTTTCATCATCATGCTGAGCCCTCAGGAATTTTTAACCTGATGTCTTTGAGGTCATTTGACACCAATTTTCTGAAAATGGAGCATGTCATTCTCAATAAACCACCCGTTTTCAAGAACAGATGGACAACTAACCTGAAAGCATAACCTATGAATGACAATAACCACAAAAACTTCTGTCAGACTGAACTGAAACTTCAGAGTTACGCTTCATAGAGTATGTGCCTTCACATGCCTGCCAAGTTTCAAAGAGATTGATCAGGCTATTGCCAAGTTCTTGAGTATGATCCAGGAAGAATTCATCTTCTCCCATCAGCTGTAAGAGGGTCTAAAGCAAATCCAAAAGCGGCAAATACCCTATTCTATATATGCCATCATATTCCTCTTTTTCCGAATTCCATATACATGAAGCAACAATTTATAACAGGCTTCTTTGTGTTTGATTTTGGAACAAACTCACTTGTACTATTGCTGGAGCACCTGACCAGGGGATATGTCATGACAGCTGGGACAAGCTCCTGGTGTCTGATGAGCCAGTTACCCAACAAGCAGGTCTTTAGTGCTCCCTGGTCAAAATGCAGACAGAAATGCTTTCATCGACTGACTTGTATGTCAGGAGACACTTTGCTATAAAGGTGCACTTTCCTATGGAGGTACGTGGACCATGGGCCCCCACTTGCTCCTCAGAAATGTGCACATGTAACAGTGTGATGTCTTAAGTACAGGGGTCTATTGGCTGTACGGCCACTGTGCAGGAACAACAGATGGGCAACATGTAT
This sequence comes from Acanthaster planci, assembly GCF_001949145.1. The sequence goes on from NW_019091547.1 coordinate 14,319, forward strand.
TCCCTCACCCAAACGTCATTACGTGTGGCTCACCACATGCACAATGGTTTGTGCGCAGAATAAGCATGACTTATTGCCCTGGACTTTTGTTGACAATTTCCTTGACTACTCTTCTTCACTTTTTATGGATCATGTTACCCCAAAACTACCTCAAAAACAGGTTTTTCAGAGGAAGGGTTACTTTCAGCGGACCCGATATACCTGTAGTCCACACAAAGTTCGCCCAACCAACACTGTATGAACTTTTTGTTCTCAGGCACACACAATAAAACAGATTCAAGTACCTCACCGGCTGTCCTTGATACACATACATTTGTAAAAAACAAATACACTGAAACTGGCGATCCCTAATGTGCACCTACACGTACATGGGTCTCCAACAATCAGTACTTGTTTGTCCATACAGCCACTCCTGTCTTGCAAGATGTGGTTGTCCACTTGTCTCCACGTACTTCTCCCCTCCACATTCAATGGACATGGCCCCTTATCTCAAACTTCTGCGGGAGAAAGGTGTAGTGCTCCGACTGCTCTACCTTTGGTCTGGAAAGGAACTTTGAGGCTTCAGAAGTATCTCCCAAGAAGCTTTGGACCGTTTCAAGCATCAGATGGGTGCCCGATCGCTTGATGTGGCATACTTGGGATGTATGCCGAGGCACTGCCTACATTATGACATGAATTAAACATAAATTTCAACAGCTAAAGAAATGCGACAGGAAGTACTCAAGTACCGGTAAGTCACAATGGAATGATGTATGCAGTTGAACACCATCTGATTATCACCTTCATTTAATAATAGCCCTGGCTTTTTGCCATGTTTGCAGATATGTGGAAAATAAAACTTAAGTTTTTCTGGTGTGTATCGGCAAAATACAAATAGAACGTAAAATCTTACTGCAAAGACTAAATACAAAAGACAGCAGGCATAAATCCTTCCACAAAACTACTAAGCAATCACTGTCACTTACTGGACACTGTTGACAGGCAAACTTCAGATTGCAAAACGTAAAAGGATGATATTGTACATTTCAACCAACTAGTGAGGGCATTATCAAAGATACAAAGCCTGCAAAAAGTCGTGCTCCTTTTGGGTGCAGATGATAGAGCTACGGTGCAGACCAGCATAAGCTGCCATAGACAACAGTAATAAATATTCCCGCTTCAAAAAGTTAGGAAAAATACAAGTTTCTCAGGTGTTCACGACACATACATTTATCAAGTTAATTAATGCTCACTTCATCTTTCATTTTCGTTTCAATTTTCAGCTTGTCAAGATATTTCTCTACAGAGATACATGTAGCCACATCTCAAAACAGTCGTGAGACACGAGGCCCATCACTATTTTGAAAATTGATGCAAATCTCATTGCAAAAGTTGAAGGACTGCATTTGGTCCAATACTTTCAGAAATACAAGATGGCAGTCTGAACGGTAGATTTCATCCTCCTGCAAGCTTTACAGCCTCGATCTAGACCGAGAAAGGGCACTGTATTCTGAGCTCGCAATAGTGGTTTTTTTTTTAAAAAGATCTCAGGCAATGGCGCTATTTCACAGATGAGAATGGCCAATCTTAGCACTTGGTTATTTTACAATTTCTGCACAAAGAAACATTTATAACAAAGATTTTGCAAGGTATCCCACTTCAGGCAGCCTAGCACAAACATTGAACGTCCATCATTGTTTCATTTGTACAGAAAAATGTAATGGCACTGACCATGGGCTACTTTGCCTCCCAGCATATAGGCCTATAATGACAGCATTCATTTAGCCCGGTCCTAATAACTAATTGACAGATTTCCCTGCAGGTGAATTAATTTAAAACTAAGCTGAGCAACAGAAGTAAAGAGTTCCATACGGACGACAGTAATTATTCCCTATAGTGACCTACAGGTACATGTAGCTATTAGCCATCAGAAAGCAAAAACATGTCAAGAAAAGTTCAATTTTGAGGGAAAATACTGGGTCCTTTGCTCAGGCACTTGGAATTTTTCAGAGCAGTCTAAAAGGCTTTATGTACAGGGTGCCAAAAATGGTATCCGCATATATATGGAACTCTTTCCGATACAATGGTGAAGATTCTTAATAAAAATAATGCACAGAATCCTTTGCTCATGTGTAGCTCTAAAAAAAAAGTCTTTGTGGAAAAATAATCACACTGCCTCTTAATGGTCCAAGTTCTTTCCAAGTCTTTCAGACAAAACAGAACCATGAGCATAAGGAGAACACTGTTGTGTCAAAAGCGCACTTTGACATGCACATGGGTCCAGAAAAATGAATTCTGAGGTTTGCCTGTTTTGCTCATCAAAGTCTGAAGAACTACTTGCTTCACCATGTTCACACAATAATGTTTTCACTGTTCTTTGTAGGGACAGACTATGTGCACAGGCCTCCTCTGGGCCCCCTCCGTCTCGGGACTAACCCTCGTCCGGTGACCATGATAGAGGTTTTCCTATCTAAGCGTTTTGGACGGTGCTGCATGCAATTTGCAAAAGACAATCACAGACGGGATGCAAGGGAATAATGAGCCAGGAAGGATGGGAATCGATGTAACACTTGAACTTAAGATCTGGTGGGAAACCGGCATTTTGACAAGAGGAAGCTAATTAGTTGAGCACCTGAAGCTTGCGCACGGCGGGCTGTGGTCAGTTGGTTCATGTGACAACTTGTGGTACGGTGTCCAGCTGCCTCGGCGCGGAGCGCCCTCTATCTTACCGCATATGGCCATATCGCACCCCACCTTCAACCTCGTTTTCCTTGCGTACGATCCACGTCGGCAAGGTACGTAGCTAAGCGTGCTGTACATGTACATGTACGTTACTTTCCTTATTACAAGCATTGCAGTCGCAGCACAATTTACGGAAAAGAGGCACAAGCACTTCATTCCTGGCACTTTTCAGACGCAGTCGTTGTAGATTTAGACATCAGCCATGGGGAAATTTCCGTACGATATTCCAGATTGGAATAAATGGAAAGTGGAGGACGTTCCAGAGCTCAAGGAGATTCAAGATAGGCTCGCCAGGAGGGGATTGAGAGATCCTTGGTTGAGGTAAATCAACTCTTAATTTGGCGGTTAGGCCTAGTAGTACATGGAAAGTGCCTAGCCATGATGTTGGCTTACGTGATGTAGCTGCCTAGTTTCCGGACGAAGTCATAAGTGCACTTGTTTCATGTTTTGAGGTGTGATCAGTTGATCTTTTTTTTGCGCAATCAAAACAGCAGTTTGGACTACCGTCTTTTACACTGTATGGTTCCCAGACCAAACAGATCCCAACTTTGCTTAGCATTGGTCAAATGATTTTTACCGTGCTTTAGGCCTACTATTACTAAGACTATAAAACTAAACATGTTGTTTTAGTTCAATTTAAGGCCGATATGGACGACAAAATTGCAACCAAAATTTTATGGACAGAAACAAACTGGAAATCACCCATATTTATACATCAATGATCTGATGGGGTGAATAAACCTCTACCAAAAACCGGGTTCATAGATGATAGAAGGCATTTTCACGGAGTCTCCACATTTTGGATTGACTGTTGTGGGGCCAAGGATACAAAGGTAGTCCAGTAGACATGATAGACAGGCCCCTAGTCTGAGGCTATAGCATGATGCTATAGTTGGGACGTAACAGGGTTACTGTAGTGCAGCAGTTGGGCTGGCCCAATGATTATTGATTAGTTTCTATAGAAAACATATCAACTTTATCCAATATGCATCTCATGCTTGAAACAATTTCACCTAAAATATGGCACTTCATCGGTGACTGCATGGCATGGCACCATAAACAATATGACTTTGGCACATGCACACTGAACCTCTGTGGTATAGTTGGGCCGGCCCAACTATAGCCCTCTAGCTGGAACGGTCCCAACTATAATTGGGACTTACATTGTAGTTGGGACATAACAGATACATGTAGGGTTACTGTGCAGGGTGAAAAATACATTCCTAGTCAAAATGCTGGATCTTCTTGTGAAACCACTTAGTTTTCTTCATTTTGATTTAATGTGACTTGTGTGGGGCAGTGCTCCTAATCCTAAGTATTGTACATGGATAGCCCCCTACATTTTTTAATTAAATTACATACAGGTACTACTGGCAATAGTTTTAGAAGTTACATGTTCAGTGTTAATTGTACAGTTAAATGGCATTGATTGGTGCTTTATTGTTATTAATGATTCAGACTACAGCAGTGGTGTTCACATTAAACTTGACAGGCCACACCGGAGACAAATTCTCTGCATAATTTGATTTGAAGAGCAGTATCCTTTTCTCGTCACCACTGTTCTGACTATACCAAACCCTTCTCTATCCCACAGAAATGAAGTATGGCGTTATCAACACTACATGCCGGGAGTTCCCTGGTACAAAATAATCTTCAAGGGCTTTAAGTGGGGTGCTGGAGCATTCGTCATTGCCGTAGGAATTGAGAAGCTCCTGCGGAAAGAGGACAGCCATGATCATGGAAGTGGACATCACTGATGGATGTTTGTCAAGGGAGAGATTGGAGTGGCTGTGTGTTTAAAAGAATGATTGTGACATTTGTTTTGGGAGAGGTTCTGGACAACCGAAACAAGACCAGTTCCATCTCCAGAATATTGAATTGACTGCAGAATTGGCTAGATTTCAGCAAAACTTACAACGTTGATCAGACAATTTTGCAGCTTGAGAGGTATTTTGCACGAGAAGGCAGAAAGTTGAGCAGAAAGACAACCATCTTCGACTTACGAGCAACCAAGCTGTAGAGAGTACCACTTTAAAAACAATTCCTGTGCACTCATTCTCAACATAAATGGATACATATGTATCCTGCTCAGTACATCCACACTCGGGATTAAGTCATTGCTGCTACCCCATGTCTGACAAAATCCAACATCTCGGCCCAAGTTTGCAGAGCTACCGAGCCAAAATACTGCAAAGCCAATTTTTGTGTTTAACTGAAACCAGTCACAAAAAAAAATCATTTACATGGCAGTCTGGCTTGTAACCTTATTTAGCTAAGCAAGCATTTCCACTGTGCGGTGAATTTTGGTGCCTTGAAGATCCATGAAATCAGCACCTAGTTTTGCAGTGTTATGATAGATCTAGAACTGAGAAAAGCTATAGTTAGAGTTTGATGGGTTCTGGAAATGCAGGGTATTTCTTGCACCAGCATCATAAGTGACCCAGCATTGGGGTGTCAAAAAAGGCTGTGTTGCTGGTTCAGACGTGCAGGAAGTCCCCATTAAAACTATGCTTTAGTGGTGTTCCAGATTCTTCTCCACATACAGTGTTTATGGCCTGCAGTCAACTACCATGAAAGGGGCATAAATGAAAGACATAAGCAAAGTACAGTCCACTCTTCATGTAGCGTGGGTAGGAGTGGATTGTGGGAAATGACCAGGCAGTGTGGCTCAACAATGAACCTGTTTTGTTTTCAACAAAAGACAAGGTCATTCGAGAAAAGAGCATGCATGCGAGTTGGCATATGGTCATACTGATGGGGCAGACTTCACATGCACGTATGCCTGCTCCTGATGGACTTCAGGCGGGTTTAATATTGGGCATGCAGTGTCGGAATACATGCATGCATACTTGCTTGAAGCGACACAACAGGCAGCCGCTGTCATAGAACTGCTTAGCCTATAAAATAGTTGCTTCACAGTCAATACCAGTTAATCAGCTCACAAGTCATTGCAGATTGCTTGACCGGTTCCAAGCTGATTTTGCTCAGCAAGAAAAGGCATTTGTAGTAAATACCTGCTGAGGAGTGCCACAAGCCTGGGCAATATTAGGCCCAGGTCCAACCTTACCTTAGAGTGCTGTCCATGCTTTCACTTATAATTCTAAATACTTCCCAGGTGCTGTTTTTACCTACATGTACCTCATCTACATGAACATGTATACTAAAAGAGTTACGTTCTTGAAAAGTGAGACTTCTGCACAAATGCATTGGAAGACTTCAATTGTAGTTAACAAATGTGTGTGGTCACTGAATTTCTGTAATACATAATCCTCTTCCTCCCTCTTGTACTTCAGTTCAAAGCACGTTTGTAACATTTTTATTTAAAATGGACTTTTGCAAAATGTTAATGAATTGTAATTGCTGGTCAGTTTTGCAGGAGATTGCATGAACCCTGGGTTACATTGTAGATATGAATAAAGTTACTTGCTGAGATTTGACCAGTTTTGTGTTTACAAGCCTCGGGTTCGAATTCTTCCATATTCCTTCCGACTGAAAACGGAGCACTTGACACTGACAGGTTTCGGGAGTGGGACCGGGGAATGAAGAGAAATCTCCTAAGCATCCAACAGAGGGTTTTGTAAAAATAACAAAAACACTCAATAGCTAACAAGCCAGCAGCTCTCTTCAAGACTACGAGGAAGAAATATGTGAGTGCAGGAATTCATTACCAAATACAAACCAGCAGCAAAACCTGAATGATCAAAAGTCCAAAAATTCAAAATCAGTAAGATAATCACAAGGTCACATTTCAAGCAAAATGAGGGTGTGGGACACTGATGACTACTTAACGATTCACCTTTATTTACCAACAATTCAACCCAAACAGCACATTGGACCAAGATCTTACCTATGTTTTATGTTTACATTGTATCTCACAAGCAACATTTTTCATGCTAACCATTTTATAAAAACATTTCTTACAGTTAGCACCAGGAGTTTGTGTTTAATTTATAGCTGTTCTAAATGTCTAATGTTTTCTGCTCTTAAAAATATACCGCAACAAATACATACATGTATATACATGAACATGGCACATAGGTGTTTGGGGGTGTGTCTTTTCAAAATATTTGAAATTTTCTGAGGCAGCAAGTATAAATCACATATGAGTTGATATTTCACGAGTTAGGACACAAATGTAATTGAAATATTTTTCTGCTATAAATAGTATAAAAATGGGTAAATATTGAAATTTTTGGCAAACACTCATACTTGGAAAGATAACTTTTGATATGTTCTGGAATTATAATGAATAATGCACCAAAACATTAAAGATTATTATCAGCATGATTCTATTAGAGTAGAGAAAAGTTAGCTCTTACCTGAATATACACATCAAACCATGCTGTCTGTCTGATAGTAAAAGGCAGCCTTTGTGCGGCACGCAAATACTGTATGCTCAACAACCTAAATGGCACCAAAGAAACCCCTAGAACCTTCCAAGACTAATTTACTGGCATCATCTTTTTCACTGGGGATATCCAAAATTGTTACCAGCTGTCAAACCAACAGGATAAACAACTTAAAACATCAAAACTAGACTATTCTAAAGCCTAAACATGATTTCAAATGTGTACTCCAAACAAATCACATCTCACTTTTTTCAGTAGAATGTACAAAATGCTGCAAGGGCTTCAGATACAGGGGAATAACTTTTACTCAGCACTTTCCTCAACACTTCCAGAGTTTATAAATAAAAATGTAAGTAAACTATACAAATAAAAAAGAAAGAAAAGAATGGTCAAGAGTCTGTTGAAATCAACCATTTTCTTACTACATATTGTGGCAGCGAAAGTATTAACTATAAAAAACCCACAGAAATATTCTTTAAAATGAGAACCCCCACAATATACACTAAAAGTTTGCTATTAAAGGCACTTGTTTACAGTAATTACATCTGTAAAACCTGTTGTATGATTCATAGCACCGAAACAATGATTGCAAGGTTTCTCTTTTTTATTTAAACAGAACACACTGGTTTAGTCTTATTTTTGGCCGGATAAGATTTCTTCAAAGAAATTTCTCACATGAAAGACACCCCCGCCTGAAACTCATTCCAACAAAAAGGAGTTTAAAAATGCTACCGGTACTCATCTGTATAGAACCGGGGTACAGATAGGAAGTACAAATTAATTTAGTTCTCCTCAATGTTACAAAAACAAAATTAAAATAGGGCCTTCAGAACGGTTCCTCAGTTAGCATGGAGGAAAAAAAAAATCTGTAGAATGCCGATGAAGAGACCCCAGTAATAACTCTAACCCCTCTTCGTGGTTGATTAACCAGCTTGTCGCTTCCACTACGGATAGTTGTTTTAAGTGTCCGGTGATACCTGTACACATAGCACCACCAGGGCATTACTGCATAGTTGTGTCTCTTGGCCTAGGAGCTTGTGGCTGCCCAGTGGGCTGGCTTGACCACTGGCGCTGCCGTCATATGTGCGCCACTCCTCACAGTAGCTGTCTGCCATTCGCCGGCCATCCACGTATGAACCATGCCAAATGTACTTTTGGTCCCTGTGATTGGGAAGAAAGATGTTGGTCTGATGAATTAATTTGTAGAATACTAAACAATCCAAAATCTAGGTGTGGGATATTAGATATTCAACATTAGATAATATGCGTCATGCTACAGATGACTATTAGTATGCAAATAACGAATGTTTCTGAGTGCGATGGTAAGACTAATTGCACTCTAAAGGTAAGAATGGTAAGAATAACTGGCTTTTATGCAGGTGTTGTATTATATAGGATATTCAAACAACCCATTTCTTAGGCTTGATTTATCACACAAGAATCACATGTCAACAAATACTGAATATCCAATATCTAACTGGGATATTCAGGTATTTCCTATCTGCTTCAATGTGTAGTATTGTACGATATTAAGGTATCCCATGTAGGGGCATTGAATATTCAGATTTTGGGGAGGGGGCTATGTGATGTTAGATTATTCTATATCAGTGCATGGTATTATCTTACATGACAGCAAAAAGCCTGTCTTCAGAGAGAAACTCTGCACTGTCATGTCTCCCTTCTTGGTTCTACATGTTGCAGGACAATGTGGCTCCTTTAATCCACCAGCCTACAAGATTCCATCACGATATATACCACATGCATGCTGTGACTTATTCTGTTTGTGTCTGGCAAATCAGTGTCCTGTCTAAGAGTGGTTTTCGGTACAGGTGTCCTTGGGTCAGCTTGCTCTTACCATTCGTCGTCTGTCATGACATCTTTACCATCAAATGAATAGATGTGCTTATCACTGTCGAAAGTTGCACCCTTTCCATTGAAGATGCCAGCCCATGACTGAAACATGATCTCATCCTGTTGTACATAGCAATAAAAACAGAAATTGGTTGATCATCTTTGAAATGCCTTGGAGTTTGAAGGAGTTAAACCCACATATCTTATTTCTGAGGATGTGTAAAATGGCAGAGAATTCTGACCAAATGGATCAGTTTGAAGTATGTCAGGGAAGGCTTCAAATAATAGTTTGTCTAGTGTGAGGAGACTGAAGTATGTGTGTGCAGGTTACTGGTTTATGGTTGAAACTGAATAAACATACTTTGCAGGGATGAAAGCTGGTTTGCCCCGGGGAAGGGGGTGGCAATTTCAAGAAAGTGGAACTCCAACTTCCAGCATTTAAAAGAGGAAGGCAAGTGCACACGTGAAAAGCAGACTGCCATAGAATTTTACTATTTTAGTTTTTGGTTATTGTGCATCAAAACCCATGTACTTTCACCTTAATAAAATAACGTACTGCCGTTTGGTTTAACAAATAAAAAATATGAACACCTCAAGCAGAACTCCCTTCTGCTGGTGGCGGGCAGGGTGGGGGCAAGGGGTGCATCCACACCCCCCCAGCCTACACCCTTGCTTTGATATGAAAAACAAATTCAAGCTTGACTGTTCACCAGAATCTTGGGGTGGGAGGGAGGGTGCCCTGACATTAGAAATTGAAATATTTCTACTGGTAATTTACACGAGCAATACTTAAAAAAATTTTGCTCAGGGGTCTAAGTATTGAATATTACTAGACGATGTGTGTCTGTGAATTAGCACAAAAGTCAATTCCCATGGTTGAATCCCATTTTTTTTTGGGGGGGGGAGCGAGAATGTTTTAGCCAAGAAAGGAGTGTTCCCAACTACTTTTGAGCAATACGACATGTACTTTCTTAACAAGCAGCTTCTCTTAACTAGAGATTAGATTGTATTTGCAGAACCTTGGCATTTGCAACAGGCAGATGATGGTAGTCCTTGTTGACCACAGACTTGACGTCCTGTACCCTGGATGACAGGAAAGCACGATAGGTTCCTGGGAGTCTGGCTTGCTGGGCTTGCTGAAAACAGTGACTGTCTGCACCAGATAGGCCACCTATGCTGTCCTCGCTGTATGTGTCACCCGTCATTGGATGGTTAAGAGCATACATGTACAGCTGAGAACAGATAATGGGGTAAATTGGTTTGAAAATGGGCTTTTTATCCTTTATCAGGGGGAGTGGTGTTGCTTTTTGCAAGGGGTATTTCACAATTCGATAATACTTGTGTGAGCTTTAGCCCTTTGATGAAGGGTTTTGCCTTTAAACATGAATGGGCTTTGCTCTACAATAATAAGATTTGTCCCTCAATATAGGCTTTTCTCCCTTCAATATGGGATTTCATCTTTGATACAGGGTTTCTCCATCAATGTTGAGTTTTGGCCTTTAAGTGTGGGGTTTTGCTCTGCCCTTCTATGCAGGGGTTTTGTTCCTTCTATTTGGGGCTCTGCCCATAAAATGTGGGCTTTTGCACTTTGATGTCTTTGATGCATGGGGTTTTGCTAAGGCCATGGGGCTTTTTGCTCTAAATTAATTTGCCCTTCAATGTGGGGTTTTACCTTTCAATATGGGATTTTTCTTTGACCTTGATTGTGGCGTTTTTGCCTGTTACAATCAGAATTTAAGGCATGCTCAGTACTTTCAAACTACACTTGATCAGATTTAAACTCACAACACCCTGCTCCCATGAATACAGCATGAAATGATTTAAGAATGTATCATTTCCCCTTGGAAAAGATGTCAGTAATTATAATCCCTACCAAATATCACTACCCACTTCTAATTGGAGAAGAGTACAGTAAAGAGGAACCAACACCAACTGGACACTGATGGACAATCTCCATCAGAATGTTCATTTTTTTCATCAAATTTGACCAGAGTTTTTCTGCCCACAATGCCTTACCATGGGTTGATCGCCAAGTTCAAGATCAGGTCCTGGAAGCCCGGGCTTTGTTGATGGAATTGTGAAAACTTTCTCGGTCTGCAAAATCAGACGTGTACACCAGTGTTGTATTCGAGTCCATCACAAGTCCATGCAAGTCCCTGTAAGTCCATCACAAGCCAATTCACAAGCTTTCAAATGAGCTGTGACAAAAGCACTTATGACTGGCCTTGTGAAGGGACTTGTGACTGAATTTGTGAAAGGACTTGCGATGGACTCAAATACAACGCCGATGCACATGTGAGATAAATTCAGATTTTCCTGAATGCTTAACTGCTTTAAAAATAGGTGTGTACAAATATGGAAGTTTGCTGAGCAAAACGTTTAAAGATTTTGCAAAAGTATAATTAGATCATTAACAAAAGCACCAAGCCAACTCACAAGCAAGCATTCCCTTGAACTCAACATATAAATTGTGTCTGTCCAAAGCAAAACGTTTGCAAAAGCTGTTCTCATATAGACAATTTGAAAACTTTTTGCAACTTTGAAATTCAGTTTGTGGTGAGTGTCTGTAGTTTATGTTGTAGTATTAAGCTCTGAGACAAATGAACCCAATAATCCTATAAAATCCTGCAGGTATTTTGCCATTACCCAAAGGATCAATTATACATCCTGTAGAATCCTGAGGACCCACAGGAGCCGGTACAAGATGGCGAAAATCAAGAAGATTCTACAGAATTCCTTGATGGTCTTAAGGGTGAAGCAGAGTCTTTCTCGTTTCTTTTTGTTACTCCCTTTTCAAGTTGAAATTGAAAAGGACAGCTCCTTCTATCCACATCAAGCTTCAACAGACACTACATGGAACCTAGAACCAAGAGCGATGGCAACTTACAGTAGAGTGAGTTTGTGGAGATGGAGTGGTGGTAGAGGTGGTAAGAAGTGGTGGCACAGGGTCTAGGTTAAAGGTGGCTCCGAGCTAGAGAGACAGGGAGGAAATGCATGAAACTAACATGATCATCGAGCAACTGCGGGCAGTGATGCCCCCAGTGGCATGCTGAACAGGGGTGTCGTAACTACAGACAAATTCAAACTGAGAAAGGAACTTTTGTTTCTGCTAGCTATGCATGCTATGCAGAAGTACGCGAGTTCACTTTCATCATTGGCAGTGATGAAATTTGATCTGCCAAGGGCATCTTGGCATCATGTTCTGCGGTGAAGCTGTGTACAATTAAGAAAGATACTACAGACTGCTATCTGGCATACAGCATACAGTACAATGATAGAGAGAAGGCCATCTTTTTAGGATGTAATAATCTGCGGCTGAATCTCACACAAAGAGTTCAATAGACATTGTTTTGCTTATTAGATCTGTGTGTAGGAAGATCACCTTTGCTTCCTCATTTTGATGTCACATTGTTTGACATTTCGATGAATGTGGCCATTTATCTTGGTGCAAACGAGGCCACCTTTTTAATCAGCTTCCACTGTGTACGATTTGCTTCAAGCCTCAATACAAAAGAAGCCTGTGAACATCCTACTGATTCTGTTGCATTTGATCATACGTTTTAGTTATGATTTTTCACTTTGAGGTTTTTATGGTTTGCAAAATGACACCTGTTTCTAAGTGAAATGAATTGATTCCTAAAATTGATGGCTGCTGCCAGTCCAAAGGTTTTAGGGGTTGTCCCTTAGAGCATGTTGAGTTCTCCCAAGTCTTTAACATGAGCCTGACATTGCAATCTTTTGTTGCTCTGAGCACTGGCAGAAATGCACTCACTACATTTTATAGCTTTCGGGCATATCTGGGACAAGATACACATAGCTGCAGCCTCATGTAACACAGAAGGACTTTTTACAAATATTACAAAGAGCATGTCAGTTTCCCCTTATCATTACTGAGCACACAAATCTTCAAAGCCCCTGCCACTTCAGCGCAACTTTTTTCCCCAGGTTACAGCAATCTTAGCAGCGATACACGTCTACAATCTAGCACATCCATTTGTTCATCTCTGCATATTGATCCCACTGTTAACCTGGTTTTGAATAAGTCAGCCACACCCTCCCCCAAGTCAATGAAACCCACATCTCATCCCAGTAACCACAAGAAAGAGTGCGAACATCAACTTTGGATCAGCACAGGGTTAGGACTTCACAAAGCATTATAAAATGTTGCGGTGATCATGTTTCCAAGAATCACTACTGCCGTACAGTGAACCACTTATCAATGCCAACCAGCAAATGCAGTGAGAACTTTTTAGGGGGGGGTGGGGTAACAACTCAACAGATGCAAGCACTTCTTTCTAATTAAAAACAAGCCATAAATCCCAATCTACTGCAAAGAGAAAACAAGGCATGTTGACAACTGCTAGGACTACTTAGGGTGCCAGCTATCAGAATGCAAAAAATAATCCCACACAAGAAAAAACACGAGCCACCACGTCTATAACTAACTCTACAGGTTATGATCTCTTTTTTATTGATGAAAAGAGCTTCAACTTGAGCTTGCGGCTCGAAAAGAAAACTTATGATTTTTTAAGAATGGCGAGAACAGACTACTTCTATAAATTGGATCTGCTCAAACAAAATTGAGTGCAAACATGCTGAGAATCATGCCCTTTAATAGTTTCTTCAATAAAAGAAATGGAGTTTTGGCAGACTTTTTCTAATTGCCACATTTCTCCAAACCTCCACAATGAATTGATGCTAATACTGTTTAACACCATGCATAGAGAGCTCCTCCTTTGCTCCATTCAAAAACATGAAACCTGTTCGCTCCCAAATCCATCAAATCCAACACAGAAAGACTTTGGAGGATTTTGAATGGTTGAGGTTGGTAGAGCCCATTTACCAGTATATTGGGACTTGATGCTAGGTTCCAACACAGTGTTGGATTTTGGAAGATTTGAGAGGGTTTCTCCAAAAAACGCTCAGGGGGTCAGTTTTTAACATCACCAAACTTTCACATTTTCAGCTTGGCCTCATTTGTTGGAGCAGATACCACACTGCAAATCCCCGAATGTGGATGACTGCTGTGTCTTGTACAAACTTACCAATATCTGTGTCATTCCATTATCGCGCCTCAAGTACAGCTCTTGGACATCTGTGACAAATGCAATGGTGCCTGGGGTCAGGCTTGCAGCTTGCTGGATCATGTCATTGATAGAACTGAAAGACGTCAACTGCAACCAGAAAAATAATAAATCCCTGTCCTAAAAGGTGACTTAACCTACAATGTACATTGGCATAAAACTGCAAAGAAAGATATTTGCGCCCTCTCTTGGTCCAGCTCCGAGCTCATAAAAGTACCACTGAAAATAATCCTACAGCTTTCAACCTGGCACACTGAATATGAGTAAAGTTTTTAGTGAACGCACACCAGGAAAAAAGCTGATTTAGAGGTGTGAAATACAAGTGACCATCATTGAAAAGTGCTTACGGTAAAAAATGTGCTAAGCAGTGTCGGGTCTACCTTTACACCAAGTTTCAATAAAACATATCACTGAATGGCTGATTCTGTATTAATTCCAATACTACCTCCTACAATGGCAGTGAAATGGTGAATACCTGGCCAGTGTAGGGTCTACTACTTTAAGAAGCTACACATTAAGGCACCTCAATTGCTTTTGGGAGCTTTATGATTCGAAATTGCTTTATGTAATTCTTTTATGGCCTCTCCGAGAGGCGACGTTAAATTAGGGGTTATTTTACATGCTTTTGGAAGAAAGGGAAATGAAAAAGTCCTCCTTTCACTTTTCTCACTATTTTTTACATACAAGGAATACAGACACAGATGGGGGCACGGCCACTGTTGGCCCCTCTGGACCTAACAGTGCTTCAACCACAGCCCTGGTCATTACCTGTCCGCTGCTGGCCGGCCCTGGAAATCCCCTTGGGCCAGGCTCTCCAGGCCTTCCCTCAGGACCCCGAAGCCCAGGGTCTCCTGGACGACCTGGTTCGCCTGGTGCCCCATCCTCTCCGTCTATCCCGGGGAAGCCCTGAGGCCCTGGCAGACCCTCTATGGGTATGTACGAGCCCTCTGGCAGGTCGGAGGCACCTTTGCAAAGTGGAGGTGGATGCAAAGAAAAATGACAGAATTTAGAAATGAAGCAGTATCAGACACAATGCAAACCACAAGAAAATTGATGAACAGAATGAGTGATGTGAGATAAGGTCTTAAGTGGCACTTGAAGTTTTTGTTGCTTGGGAGTTAATCTGATTATTAATGAGGAGGCCATTCCAGTCTTGAGACAAGGAAAGACCAAGAACATCTTCCCCTGCACAATCCTTTGATTCCCAGGCAACACAAGTAGTGTATCCATTGATATTGCAAGCATGATCTCTCTTGGTTTTTTCTGTACGGAGGTGTTGTCTCAGCAGAGGGGTGAGTGGAACATAAAAAGAATAGCTGAAAATGTCAGCGTGAAGCAAGAAGCGTATACGGTGTGGGAATATTTTGAAAAGTAGATGCCCTGTGGTACATTTTACAGCTTCCTGGTGCAACCACGTTTTTTTTCCCCAATTTAGGCTATATATATTTTTAATTTTACTTTTTCTTCATATTTTTGGGAAATTCCTGAAGGTTAAAATTAACTAGTAATATACCATAATTGTAAATATCAAGGTTTGCAGAGTGAGTTGGCCCTTTTCTTAAGGATTGGTCTTGTCAAAGACTGTATCGAAATCAGAACCTCTTTAGACAATTGCACATTTGTTTTGCACTGATATTTTGATGACTTTATGTCCAAGTACTGAATGAAAGCCCGTACAAAACGATGCAAAACTGTGTGAGAATGCATGACACCAGAACTTTGCGTACCCCGCACCAGTTGTTTCAAAGCAAAAATTTACTAACCTTTTTTCTAGCAGTAAATTTACAGTGAAATGTGGACTACCACAAGTTATAGTGGAGCTTGTTAGTCATTACTTCCCTTCACATACTAATGGCTGCAATAAGTCCCACTGACACATGATATATGAATATTGATATTTAATAGGCAACCAATCACAGCACAATGATCGCATGGTCCAATTAAGCCCACACAGATTTATATACACTGTACACATGTCTATGTAGGTGTGCATAAAGATGTACACACTCGGTGTTGTATGGTAAATTCAATCACATGCATTTAATATGCATGTGCAGTGCTCCAGTACCTTTGGGTACTGTCTCAGACAGGCAATGTGTGAAGTTTGGCCTGGCTGTTGGTCGTGTTGGTAGAGAGAGAAAAAGAAAAAAACAGAGAAACCTGTGCTTGCGAAAGGAAGAAAAATCTGTCCCTTAACCCGGCTAAAAAGCGGAAAATGACATTCGGCATATTCAACAAAAAAGTGGAAAGATGTTAAAAAGCAAAATTTCACTCCTTGTATCTGGGAGGCATATGGGCTCCATGCATGGTCAACATGTGCACTACCTTGGCTGATGCCAGTGATTTCCTGAAGTATTCATGTCAGGTGGGGGGGTAGACTAGTCCCAGTCCTTCCATTGTCATTTTAAGTCTAGGCAATCATACACCCATGAATCAACTGATCTGCCTGGCATTCTGGTTTCCAGAGTCAATTCCCAGAGGAAGCATTTGTGCACAGAGGTCACAAGAGTGCAACTATAAGCTGCTTGGTATATGTGCAGCAGGACTTCGAAAGTTAACATTTTTAAATGCAAAGCCATTAAATCAAGTTCCTGCATCCAAGTTTTGACTGCACGTGTCCACGCCAAGTAACAGCGGCTCAGAAGTAACACACGCATGAAAGAGGAAGTGGCTTACATAGGTGTGTGTGTTATTCCTGGCCGTAGCCAATAACATGTGGATGCGGCCTTTGGGGGCACATCCTTACCAGTTGGTCCACGGGGGCCCGGGGGTCCAGGGGGCCCTGGGAGTCCCTGGGGCCCTTGGGGTCCATCAATTCCGGGCACGCCAAAGCCAGGCGGGCCTGGGTTACCGGGCCGACCCTGCTCACCCTTCAAACCAATGCCAGGACTGCCCTGTGTCCAAAATCACAGAAATGGAAAATTAGGCAAACACTGTCTAAACCATCTGTCAACAGCAATGTTCTATGATGCACTTATCAAGGAGAAGGCATTCTTTTTAGCCAAAAATTCTAACTTTTTAAAAACATGATATCACTACCTTTTTCAAGTTTAACAAATGCCAAGACTTGGTGGTCATTTGTTACAAGATTTAAGCAACATTTCTCCCAACATTATCATGTTTTTAAAAACTTTTTCGACAATGTCATATGGTATTTGCAGTGACACTCAGCCATGGCCCAAGACTGTTTACAGGCTCAGCACACACTCAGCTTTAGACTCCAGGAGCCAGTTTGACCTGTGTGGGCACAGACTCAAAAGCAATCACTCAAAGATGGGGACAAGTATGAATGTCATGTAGCATGTATGCCGGATTTGCTGGAATGTGTTTAAATAACTGTTGAATAAACAATGCAGGGAATCCCGGCAATGTTTAGACATCATCAGACATGAAGTGGTTAGGAAACTCAGAAGGGCCCTTATCAATTTCTTAATTTGCTCCATTCCTGCCTTTGAACAATTCTACCTATATTATCACATTTATCCATCAGCCAGCCATCAACAGAAAAATCACTTGATAAGACTGCCATCTTGTTACACAAATTATCTACTCTTACACGTCAGAATTGTGCAAAAATCCAGGGGCACATGCTTGGTTCCACACAAATTTCTTGAAATATTGTACGCTAAGATCCTTAGTCTGTCATTTCTCTTAATTTCTTGGCTCCAATTGCTTACCTTGTCACCCTTGGGGCCTTGAGGTCCAGTACTCCCAGGCACACCATCCACACCAGGATGACCCTAGCATAGACAGATGCAAAAAAGCAGTAACTATCTCATCCTCTCCAGGGACTT
Source organism: Acanthaster planci (assembly GCF_001949145.1). The sequence continues at coordinate 32,118 of NW_019091547.1, forward strand.
TACCCAATTTGGTTCAAGAGGAAAGGGTGTTTAGCTATCCAAAGGGGGAAGATAACAGGCACATTATTATTTCCCCGTCTTTTGACTGAAAAACCAAGTCCTTCCAATCTATGAGCACTTCTCCCCTCAACAGAATCCTCAACCTAGACAATAACATGTTACCTGGGAATCAGAATTTGAAAGATGGCAATAATCTTACCATTGCACCAGGTCTACCCTCTTCTCCTGGTTCACCTGGTTCTCCCTTAGGACCATTCAAACCATTTACTCCGGGGAAGCCTTTAGAAAAAAAAGGAATATCAACTAACATTGATTCAAGGACCAAAATGCTAGGATCATTTCAAGCTGATGCAGCAAATGTCTGTTGCTATGGTTACTTGGAATGTGTTGCTATGCATACCTGGAACTCCCTGCGGTCCGGCTGGTCCTCGTTTCCCTGAAGGTCCACGCTCTCCTGGGTCTCCTTTTTCACCCTTTACCTGAGAGAAAAATGACACCACCTCATAATTTACTTGTGTTTTTTTTAAGGAAATATGCCTATCTTGACCTTGGACATGAAAAGAATGTAATTCTCTGTTGATGCGTTGCTTACATTAGTCATCAAAGAGTCCAGATTTTGGATGAAATAGCTTTGAAACTTTGGGTGATTTTTACTCAGTGCAAAAATTAGGGCGACAGTCAAATTGAATTGATCACTGGTCCTTACGAGTTCACCACTTCATCATATTGCACTTGAGGCACACTTTTGTTTTGTAGAGAGAAGGAAGAAGTCTTTTGGCAAATAAATTTTGCTACCTTAAAATGTCATATATTTTTAAGTACTGTAAAAAAAAATTACGTACCCCGGAGGCCAAGGGCAGAGCTGTGCCAATAATGGCAGGTTCTCCCTTTTCACCCTTCATACCTTGCTCTCCCTGTCAACAAGAATGGTACAGTCCACTGTGAATTATTCGGATATCAACATTTCAGCCATTTCAACTGTTAAAGACTATGTGTCTGTGATTAAGTCTTCTGCTGGAGCTTCTTGACATACGTCTCACAATTTCCCAGATTTGCCAAAATTTGCTCAACATGGTTACATGGCTCTGACGTTCACTGGAAATAATTAAAACTGCTTTCTTCTGTGGTACATATGCTTCACTACAAGTGTTAGGGTTCTTTTAAAAATTGAACATCTGCGAAATCCACTGAGTTCGCGGACTAAATTTGGCCCTTGACAACCGATCATCAGCAAGCCCTTCAAGCTCATTTGTATCCTCTAACAATGCGCCTTTGTTACGCTATAGTTCTAGGATCACCGAGTCAGCGGACTAGTGAACATGCGAGGCTCACGGACTAACCACCGTTCTGATCTCTTTGTGGACAATATGTTGAACGTGCTTAGTTCATAAAACCGCCAACAGTTAATGTGGGCTTCTTGAACACTCTTTGACTTCATTAGCATCCATTCATACTTTATCGGTAGCACTCTTTTTTTCTTGAAGCTCATGGTTTCTTTGATGCTGTCAAAAACCACTTTCTTAGTTAGATTTTATTGAGTTTAGATTTACGTAAACCATGCACTTTGGGAGAATGATTAAGGTCGGAAAAAATATTTCCCATGCCATATTTAAGCCGGACATTCGAACCAACCAGTTTGGTTCGGTACAGCAGTGCGGCTGCAGCACTATCTAGAAATAGGCCCAGCTACTATAAACCAACTATATGCCTCTGTGTGGTATTCATAAAACACATTTTCCTGCTGAGATTGCACTTGTAAAACCCTACCACTCTAAAAACAGGCGTACAAAATAACTGGAGCGGACTAAGTTCCCAGACTTCACATCATTTAAAATGTACATTCGAAGCTCATACATAATCATTAGGTGTATTAACATAGCCAAAGACCTAGCCATGATTGCCCCGTGAACTGGTTAAGCATGAGTGAACAGGATGCTGGAAGTTCGCAAACCGGCCAGCCCTTAGCAATACCAGAAGGTCCGCAAACATTCATTGACGGACCGCTAAGTCTTTTGAAAAGAACCCTTAGTAAAATGAAATGCTACATGGCGGCTCTCTGTATTGCACATGGTGCTCTGACAAATGTTTGAAGGAAAAGTGAGAAATGTCTAGATCAGGGTGAATTAAATTTGCAATTTTTTTTGGGGGGGGGGGAATTTTTTGAAAATCTTACTTTCATCCTCTTCAAATTAGCAAACATACCTTTTCACCTGGAATTCCAATGCCCTGAAAAGAAACAATATGTAAAATTTGTCAGTCAAGAAGTAAACTTTCAACTTAGTAAAGTCTATTACAAAGATTCAGAAACAAGCCAGCAGACGCTTCTAACGAAGAAATGTCTGATTATCTTTTTCATGATGCAATCGAACATGAGCTCATTTAGTAAATGAATTCACATTCCAAGTCTAACTCACTGGGACTCCATCAGCACCTGCTGGTCCAGACAACCCTGGGGGCCCTATGTCACCATGGTTACCCTGCAAAGTAACAAATCAAAAAGCTTTGGACAGTTTGCTTTTTTAAACAAGTTTTTCAAAAACAATGGACAAGCTAACATCAAACCATGTTGCACGACAGAAGTTCAAGAATATTTGGATAAAAATCAATTAATGCTTTAAATGTTTAAACAAGGGCCAGAGTAAAACAAAAGGGGAAGCAGACAAACTGGTTTTAAATATTTCAGAAAACCCACTAGATAGCATTTAACTGACTACTTCTGTTGAGTATAAAATTCTATTAGATTAATTTCATTATACTTTATTATCAAATTCGCCTATGTACATTTTTTACATTTTGACAGATTTTCATTGAGGCAAATTTTTCTTTCTGTGTATCTACAGGTCTCCATACATGATTTCCACCTTTGATTTCTAGAGAAATCAAAACGAAGGTCCAACATGTTTACAGGCTTACCGGTCGGCCAGGGATACCAAAATGTCCCTTGGGTCCCCGTGGGCCTCTTGGACCGCGCATTCCTTTGAGTAGCACCAGTGCAGACTCATCAGGAATGTAGGGCTCTCCCTTCTCACCCTACAAGGAATATGAATTTGGATTTTTTTTTATACATGTAAAACTAATGTAGATGAGCAGAATCGTTACAAGTTATTCAGTCTAATCAAAAGCACACTGAGAATGGACATCTCTGTCAGCTTTACACTGCGACCGTGATAACTTGATAGGCCAAACATGGCAGCAACACTGGTCAGTACTTGGAGAGCCCTCCATGACATGATGCCTTACCTGGGGCCCTCTGGGTCCTGGCATTCCATCCAATCCGTCACGCCCTTGGATACCTTCAGGTCCCTGATCACCCTTGGGTCCCTGTGGAATCACATTTATGAATGGATCAGTCAAAGTGACCAAGGCAATCCAACCAACTCATACCAAGTCAACTCAACCAACCCACACTCAGCCAACCCACTTTAGTCCAACCCAACCCAACCCAATTCAATCCGGCCTAAATCAACCAACCACAACCAATATCAGCCCATTTCCAGTCAGCTATTTATTTCCTGTGACTTCCTTACCATGTCACCCTGAGCGCCCGGGGCACCATCCATTCCTGCAGGTCCCCTCTCCCCACGATCACCCTTGGTGCCATGGAAACCAGGTATACCATTCAGGCCTGCTTCACCCTTCAGAGGAAAAAATGACAGAAACTAGATTCAAAGTCAACATTCACTCAGTGACAGTTTCATTATAAATTCACCTTAAAATGAACAAAGTAACCAGGATTTGGCAATTTAACCTTTTCTGATGAAAGCATGCAGTTTAAGTGGGAGTTTTTGGTCTGTGAAAAGAAACACCACTTGTGCTCTTTATATACTGCTTGCACAGTAAGATTGAAGGACGGATACTTACTAGCTTCAACATCGACCAAGATACATTGCTTTTAAGGAAGTTACGGCTGTAGCTGAAAAGCAACATATGTGGCTATGGAAGCCACTGCCTAATAGCCACAGTCAGTAGATTTGAAAACAGCTTTGACTGGTACCTTCTGCCCTCGGGGTCCTCTTGGTCCGACCTCTCCGGAGTCGCCTTTCTCGCCCTTTTCACTCATTTGGCCATCCACATCAATCTGTCAAGCACAAATTGGAAAGCCAAATATGAAGTTAATAATGGGCCCAATTCACTGCAGACAAAGAAGGAAATATTGCAGACTTTCTTTTCTGCACCCCTTTTTTCTAACCAATAAGACCAGGTGCTTTCAGTTCTACTCAAAGGTTTCCATCATATTTCAAATATGAAATCATGAGCCACACATTTTGGTAAGCTGCATTATTTCATCCAAGCTTGTGACTGGGTTCCACAAAATAAGTCTTGAGGCCACTTTTTCAAACTAATTTCATTTGAGTTTGCATCAGGTGGAGAAACTGAGCTCTGTTTTTAACACACCACTTAGTCTTGCATCCTGAGGACAACAGACTTGAAGTGCATGGAAATGTCTGAACAAATTTCACCAGGTAAGAAACTCAAAGGTGGCTTTGCTGACTTGTGATTCATTTTTATGGGGTCACGTAAGTATCTGGGCATCTCGTTATGTACACAGCAAGCAGCACAAGAACTAGGACTCATATTTTAGTTTTCAATGAAACTGGAAAGAGGAAAACATGCATCCACTTGTTTTATGGGGGGGGGAGTTGAAATTTCCCGGCCATGACCCACCATGACTTCCCCAGGTGGACCGGGTGGCCCTGGTGGTCCAGGTGGTCCCATTATGCCTTGTTCCCCAGGCATTCCTGATGGTCCCATGGATCCTGCATCACCCTTATCTCCTGGAAGACCGACGCCCCTCTCACCCTGTCAGAGGTCAAAGGTTGGAATTCAGGATGTCAAATTCAAATGTCTCAACTCATTTCCCAGGTGACAGCTGGGGCTGAAAAAATTTCCAGAAGCTACTTCCTACAAATACGTTATTCTGACTGCAACCACTTAATACATACCTATAGTCATGTAGCCAATTTGGTGTAGCTGTTTGGATTTGTTTTGCACAGAAAAATCTGCTTGACAGAAACTGGTTACCTGCCAAAAGCTCACACATTGTACATGTCATTTCTGACTGGTTCTCATCGGGGACTTGCTGAGCACAAACATACGCCAAGCAGTCATTTCTGACAATCTGCATGGCGCGATTTGTCCCCGGTTTTGTCTTTCTCTTTGTCATTAGTATTAGGTATTATTAAATTATATTAGGCTGATTTCAAGGAGTAGAATGAGATCTTTATGAAATGGGCAGCAGCTGTGCAAGCTGAAAAATTAAGTGCTTGGCCATGGTGCCACAAAAAATTGGGATGTGCAAATTCACAGTTAAAAATATCTGAAATTGGCATCACATTTTCACGTATATTAGCCTTCTGTGCAAACTGTGAACTGTTTTTCTTTTAATTTACTGGGCACATTCAATTAAGTTCAACATTTGTAACAATCGTTTTTCCTCTTCAAAAGGTTTACAACAAAAAGAAACACCAAATTTTGGCAGCTATCTACCTGTTTTCCTTGGGGTCCTTCTCGACCATCTTTACCATTTTTACCCTGCAAAAGAATCAGTCACTTCACAATTTACAAAGTAGTTAACCGAGATGCATCGGAGAGTAATTTATGCATAATAATTAAGGTTTATTCTAACTGTCAGAAACCTAACTCACTGAACAACTCATATCCTCTGGAAATGCTACAAAATCTATGACTGGGTAATACTAAATACAAAATGGAGGAAACTGGGGGGAAAAAGTCAGTCCTACCGGTAGTCCTTGAGGCCCAGTGTCTCCCTTAGGCCCCTGAGAGGGAAAAAAACATTAAATTTAATATCAGAATTACATCTTAGAAGCAAATTGGCAGAGTGGCATTTTTGCTGCCTTCCATTTCTGTGGCTCAAGATTGAATCCCACCCTGTACAACATGTGAACTAGGTTTTTAGTGAACTATTGCCTCATTACTATAGGCCCTACTTACATAACTGGTCCGACGGGTTTCTAACATCAGAAAAATCAAGGGCAGTAACTGGCCTGTGCCCTCGACTATATCCATAAATTTGGTTCCAACAGTAATTGTAGGGCCAACAGGGTCAGCCAAAGAAAAACTCATAATTATTTACTTCTATGACAGACAAATTTTTCTCCCTGTTTGACTATTCCACACACTGGGTTCCAAACTCAAAGTAAAAATAACTATTGCCCTCATGGACAGCAACATATTGGTCCCCAAGTCATACCTGTATTCCTTGGGTTCCTGGAGATCCCTTGTCTCCCTTCGGTCCCCTCTCACCCAGCAAGCCAATCTCACCACGTTCACCTGTTGCTCCTGGAGGGCCCTGGGGTCCTGGGGGCCCCGGAGCACCAGGCTCACCAGGGATGAGGTCAACACCTCCCTGTGGGGGAGGGGGGACACATCCAAATTACTTGCGGTAATGACAAACAATTTGTCTTTCGGAAAACAAGGACATGGAGCACAAATTTTGCACTTCGTCAAATTTAAACTCAGCTGTTGACTCACATTAACAGGTGACTTTGTGATTTGTGGCGGTGATCCACTTCCAGCTGAGGCATCTCCATCCTAAAGGCAAAGAGAAATGGTTGAGCCATAGGAAGATCAACCGTGACACTAAATTTTTAATAAACTTGATTTCTAATAAACATCAGATGAAATAGAACGAGGCTTGAATAACCACCGCTACTTCTGCAAGAGTCTAAAGGGGTGAATTCTTTTTATCATTCCAGTGTTCAAGATGTGCTCGGAGTTGGACATTCAATCTTGAAGATATGCGCTGCCACGGCTGGGGTTTGAGAGTGATGTGTCGGCAAAAGGTCTCTAATGAATTCTGTCGACCACAGTCCTTCACAAAATAACAAATGCCGACTCACCGTGAATAGTTTGGAAATGGCTGTTGGGGTGGCATCTGTGGGCATTATGTAGATTTTTCCTGGTGGGCCAGGTGGACCTGGTGGGCCTGCAATACCTGGATCTCCCTGGAGACAAGAGTTTAAAAAGCCCCTAAGTTAATGACAAAACAAATACCAACAAATACACTCTTGGAACTAATGTTAACTAATATTAGAAACTTCACAGCGCTGCTTAAAAACTTGGAAGTTAAAAACTGTTTTTTTTAAACAGTGTTTAGTATTTGTGGGGCTAACTTCAGTTGACATTTTTAATGGAAGGCACAATGATAATGCAATACAATATCAACTTTTGGTTTTGTACATTCCACTGTCAAACTTTAAAGGGCCACTTAACTTCGGAATCTGGCTTTCCAACAAAGAAAAATTTGAGAATCCATATCAAAACTTCACAATTTAATACAATGCAACAGACTCCTTGCTAAGAAAATAAAGTTACATTGACATCTCTCCAACTTTTTTACCTTCATTCCTGGGGGTCCTTCAATACCAGGGACACCAGGCTTACCCTTTGAAAGAAAGGAAACAAAATGAGATGACTTGAAGTTTACTAATGCAAGTTCATAAATAGTGAGCAATTTTTCCATTAGTTTTGGTGATTGAATCAAACGGCTGTGGCTTGGAGTAACGCACACAACTAAGGAAAGTTGCCGCAGTCAAAAGCCACTAGCACACATCCCTGTCACTGCATTACTGTGCAAGTCAATAATATGTCATATAGAAAGACAAGATAAAAAATAGACAACAGACAAACAATTCAAGAGGACGAAAGGACAACAAGATGAAAAATTTTAATAAGAAGAGTGACGAGATAAGAATATAGAGGGACAAGGCAACAAAGAATAGATGACAAGAAGGCAATGCAAGACAAGACAAGAAAAGGCAAGACAACGACAAAAAGAGAAACAAAGGCAAAAAGCAACGTCAAAAAGACAAAGACTATTAGACAACAAAGACAAGAAAACACTAGATGAGAAGATGTGAGAGACTAATGAAAGGGTAAGACAAGCATAATGCTAATGGTAATGTCAACAAGTCAAATTGATACCTGTATGTTCAAGTCAAGTCCCTAGTAGAAAAAAAAAAAACGGACACAAGTCAGAAATTGCTGTTTGCAAGTCTGGGCCAACAAGCACCACCAGGACTTTTCACCACTGTAGGTGGCAATAAAGACTTTGAACTGTTAGCAGTTACTAATCTTGAAAAACCTTTTTTGAAAAAATTCTTGAAAACACTTATCTTGACTTACAGTTTCACCAGAAGTTCCTGCGGTTCCATTTTGGCCAGGTGGGCCAGGAGGACCAGGGGGTCCCTACAGGAAAACAAAAATACTTGAGGCAATACTGACAACTGAAATAAAATGACTGATGTTGAGCCACAATAGTATATGTACAATGCAACAACTAAAGCCACACAGCAGTGTACGAGCCATGTAGTGAAAGAAATATTTTTTCAGCTGGGGAATTAGCATTTGAGACATTCAAATATGCATGATACAAATTTAAGAATGAATCTTACTGGAGCACCATCTCAGACATGGCGTCTAAGTGACGTTGCCTGATTAGTTGTCATCACAGGTAGATGGACGGCAGAACTGTTTACGAGCTAGCTAAAATTAGATTCCCAAATCAAAACTTACCTGTATTCCTGGGGGTCCCTGGCTGCCATTGAGCCCATCCCTGCAGCACAGCCCGTTGAGTCCTGTGTAGTTCATCCCTACCGTACCAGGCCGGCCTGGCGTACCCGGTACCCCAGGCATCCCTGGCGAACCAGGAGCTCCTTGATTCCCTTGGGGGCCTGGAGGGCCCGGAGGACCCACCGGACCTTGGGGACCGGCTTGGCCCGGTTGGCCATCTTGGCCCTTCTTGCCACGCTGTCCCTGGAAATTGAGGACACACACAGTACAATCTACTATAACTAGTTTAGGACAGTTTCGTGCTCTTGAGTTAATCTAACTGTAGGCCACTATTAGAGGTTCTTATTCATCCACCATAAGAACAGAATTTAAAATATACCATGTAGAATTCTTTCCTAGCCCTATCAAATTTGATTTTGCCTGTTAATACTAATAATATCAATTGCTCTAAAAAAGTCTGGTGTACTCAAGCATGATTGTTGACTGACAACGTGTTCCTGCACAGTGAACAATGGTAAGGGGGAACTTTGTCAATCCAGTCTTTGTGATTTCAAAGCAGCTTGCAAAGTGGAAAAAATATGATCTTTGCAATTCAAGAACTTCAATATGTCATTAAGAGTATAATTTACCCTGAAATCAGCCAATCCTGAACCTTCAAAGAGGTCAAAGAACTCCTACAGAGAAGAAAAGCATCAAAGCATCAACAGCACATTGAAACAACATATTTGGAAACTGCAAATTTGGCCCGGTAAATATAAGTGTTGAGAAATTTGAGCTGACTCTTAAAATGTTAGACTAATCCAAGAAGAAACTACTTATGTTGCTCCTTGACTTGTGTGGTTTAGTGGGTTCCACTGCAGTGTTGAATTAGTCTGTACACACTCTGCCCATTTTCTGAAGCACCTTGAGTTTTCGCTCTTGTAAACTAGCAACCTTGGAGTTTGAGATGTGTTATGGAAGTTTTATCTGACAGAACAAGGCCCACATTCTCAAATGATACTGCAAAGTGATGGTTTTCCTGCATAAATCTCAGTATATCACAGCTCCTGTAAATCTTTGGCCACCTCTTTTCTCAGTTTCTAAAGACAAGGAACGGGGCCTCAAACTGTAATTCTATTGTCGCACTTGCTAAGTTTCAAACACTGATAAAGTGTTTGATGAATTAGCCACTATTTTCCAGCTGACCACTGCCAGGCGAGGTTTCTTACTGGTAGTTCGGCAACTGGTCCTGTATCCCCTTGTGGTCCCTGAGGTCCGATAGGTCCAATGGGTCCTTGTAGACCAATCAAGCCCTCACCTGGGTCACCCTAAGAGAAAGAGACAATTATCAAAGTAAATTCCAATTTTCAAATACCATGCAGATTGCATGGTTATGTGCCTATGCCTGTGTAGATTCTCTTTCAATCAACCTGAGCGTAGGTTTGCTTTCCTCAACATCAATATCCACAGGGTCGCCTCAAGTTTGGGGCACATGATGCAATTTCTTTGTATCTGTACAGGGTAGGCTTGTCTGTGTATTAACACAGGATAATACTTCAACGTCCACTTGAAATGTGTGCAATGAATACATGTGCAATGTCTGTGGCTACATGTTACCCATAATGCTTTGTGATATCCAAGGTACCCTTGGGAGTCAGGCTAGCCAAGTCATTCTTTCCTCTCCTTTCACTTCTGCAGCCCGGGTTCAATTCCCAGCTGGGTCCACATGGATTGGGTTCCCATCCCTACCTGATTCTGTGGGTTTTACCCAGAATTTTCGTCTCTAGGGTTTTCCTCCCACCTCCCACTTCTTCTTGTCTCCTCTCTGTAGATAAGGGCAGATATGGGTTGTTTAGCAGCTGCCTGAGGCACGCACCCTCAAATGCCATGGGCTCAGCCATGCTTAATGTCTCTATCTGAACATAGCACATTTCACCACTTGACGCCGGATGACATATAAACACACACAATGTTCCTTATTTGTTCCATGGAGGACGTGTACCCCAATTTAATAATTCTGTTTTCATTTTCACGGTTGACGTAGCAATGCGTCGTGCTTGGTTGGGTCAAGTGCGGAAGACAATCCTACACGCGGACACTGCTACTACATGTAGGTGGACCCAACCCCAACCAACAATACAACGGAAATGTCTTTCTTCAGTAATTACAATATGGCAGCCCACACCATACACAAAAGAAAGGGATGAAAGACCTTCGTTTGAGTAAGCCGATTTGCTAAAAAGTAAAACCACACTTACAAAAGAGATGCCTCGCTACATATTTTGTGGGCGTCATAAATAAATTGCAAGGTTGACAAATTTTTAGAAAAAAAGCCCCAGCAGCATTTCGGGTAAGAAAATCTGACATTAACTGGTTAAACTTAAGCGCATGAAATCTGCACTTTATGAATGAATAACTGATTATTATTGACGGAGCAAATTGTAAGCAAATTAGTGTGACAGGACTCCTTCCTACGTATGCAAACCTGCCAGTGGACACGGTTGCACAAGTGCACGTACGACAGGTAATAGCTGCACAGCTTCTGAAATAGAAGCAACTCGCAAAATGGTGCACTTTCATTCCTCAGTAAGGTCTATTTCTAGCTCCTGGGTCCACATTGGCAACTGCACAACGTTTACTGGCAGTGGCTGCCACTTTGGAGATGACAACTACCAGAAAGTGAAATGGATGCAACTTGACAAACAGAAGAACATTTTGAATGATCACGGCATCCCAAGCAGTGGCAAAGGAAAACTTTCAAGATTCGGTTGCGCTGATGAGGTATGATGCATCTGTGTATGATTGCTGTGTGACATGGTTGTGTGGTCGACCTCTCCCCACAGTGCTGTGGAAGCCTTCCACTGATTTGATCCATCAAATGGCAGTTAAGCAGGATGTTGGTAGCCATGTTCATAGCACTACCTTCTCTGAAGCACTATCCACCCAAAGTTGAAGAACACTCTTACCGACACAGAAAAGACAGACTGGTGGGATGTTTTCCAGCTGGGCCCAAGTATGTGCCCAGTGCAAGTGCAGACGATACAACGGCTGCTCAGCATGTCCAACACCAAAAAACAAATGACACTGTGCGCACTAGTGGTGAGTTCCAACAAATGGACCGTCGCTGCTTTGTAAAAACATGCCTCTCTCTTTTTCCCATTTGGAGTGGAGTGGCTCGGAGGATGCAGTGCAGAACCCGGCATGGGATGTAAGGATATGACAGCTGAACCTACCTTTTCTCCTTTTGCTCCTTGGAGGCCTATGTCTCCCTGGGGTCCAACAAGGCCAATACCACCTCGGTCACCCTACAATAACCATTCAACAAAAAACAAGCACAGTAAAACTGAGGTGAACAAAAAAAGATCAAGCCTGAAGGCTGCTGATGAAGTAAAACAAAAATTGAAAGTTGCTTGCGAGCTGATTATCAGACATTTTGCATTTATCACGGCGAAATCAGAAAGGAACAGACATGTTTACAACTTGAATGCGACCTTGGTTCCAAATGTGGACTTTACAGGTCCCGATTATGATCCCAATTGATTCACAATCAGCCCCGAGTTGAAGTGTATCCCCAAGTGGCAAAAGAAAGACAGTTGGTAGTGCGTCTTCCAAGCAGGTTCTGGCGGGGTTCTGGTGCGTACACAAAGACCATACATTTAAGGAATAAATTTATTACCTGTACCTAGCATGCTCTGCGTTGAACGTGCCATTGATCTCCGTTATAAACGCTCGCCTATGCGGTGAGTACCAAAAAACACGTCCTCTTTTGTTCCGCTCGGAACGAATTATGATACCAGAGCTATTCAACAAATGGAATCATTGCAAAACCTATGATGGAAATACTGGAAAGCACTCAAAGGAACTAAATGTGAATTTCTTTTCCCCCAATAAAAACATGTGCTCAGTGCAATTCAGAAATTTGTAGTCTGGCTTTCCAACGGTTGCATATATGCTCTTTGTCAAGTTACCTTTTCTCCTTTGGGTCCTGGAACTCCCGTCTTTCCCTGGAAAAATAGAAGCATAAAAAAGTCCAAATATTATGCATTATACTTAATTGTTGGGGCAGTGCATTGGAACTAGGTACCCAACTGGTAGGAACAGCTTCCATATTATGAAGCAACATCACGAATTACTGCTCCATTCATTCTGAGAACTGAAACCAACCTGTTCTCCTTTGGCTCCTCGGATTTTCTCTGGGTCAGGGGTCACTGTCTGGCCTGGTGGGCCAGGCTCTCCAATCCCAGGTTCACCCTGAGAAAAGCAAACAAATATAAAAAAAAAGAAAACAAAGAGAGACAAGGAATGATTAATGTAGTTACTGCACTCCATTCATCATTGAATGTGATCACAAGTTACTGTAATCTGGAGAGGGAAATTTTTCTCTGATAAGAAGCTTTTGATTGACAGCATCGCATCCTTGACAGATAATGAAGCTACAGGGGGTGAAATGTGTGAAGCTCCACATGATGAATCGAAGATGTGGTCGGCAGATGTCATTTCAAGTTCCAATAATCTTACAACCTGACTCTCTGACCACAACAATGGAGGCAGGACAGATCCTTCCCCTCTTCCTCCCCATGCTCAAATACCCATTGACGTCCTCCCAAGATATGAATTTGAATCATGTCTACCCTCTCACTTAGCCGTCTCTTGCCATAAAGAAGTATAGTAGAACGTCGCAATAACGAACACCGCTAAGCTGAACATTTGGGTATACCGAACATCCCCCTTACCGTCCTAATTTTCTGTGCACTTTTACTGAACATTACAAATTTGTTTTAAATAAAAGAAACATATGTAAAACTGACGACAAACAATTCGAAGTTGGCGAAAACTGCACTCACAACAGAACAACCGCCAACAAGTTGCGTGATCTGTATCTTTAACGCAATGTATATCACATGCATCCAAGTGGACCGGCTGCCAAGTATGGTATGCACGTATGCAATGCTGTGCTGGCGACTGGTGTAGAAAATCTTGTACGATAATTCCTACAAAGCGGGCAGTTCTGAACTTTAAAAACCACCAAAACAGGAACTAAATGTACAAACACTAGCATTTGTTACTTGACTCTAGGAAATCTTTGATAATATCTTGAGAGTTTCGATCATTTTTGAAAATACTTGCCTGACATTTCGTTGCCAACTTTGGACATGTACATTATAGCACCTCCATTGCTTCTGTATTTGAATGGTAACCGGCGCAGCCCATTCATTAAAGTGCTGTTTTACCAACAGGAGCCAGTGTGACTATACCTACATGCAATTTTTCAGTTTCATTTCATGATTTTACTTTCAGTGAGGAGGGCCCCATAGGGGAAACATGAAAGGGTATTAACATAATAAAAAAATTCAGGAATTTCTGGGGTTTTTTATACCTTGTTTGCAGGTAGATTTTGACTCAGAATCCTCATACCCAACAATTTTGAGGGGCGGGACAGCACACGTTTGAAAAAGCTTAGCCTATACATGTACATGTATGGGCCAAAGTTCAGAAAGGGTACATGTGTCTGTGACTGAAAATCGCCATACTGAACGACCGCTACACCGAACATTGTGTGTGGACCCTGTCATGTTCGTTATAGCATGTTCCACTGTACCATGAACTGGTACAAGCAAATAGACTAACGCACCAACCAGCCATTCCTGCAGTGGAAGTACACGCGCATGCAGGAAAAAAGTACCCATGAAATACATGTCTGACCCATAGGCCCCTGTGATTATGAAAATGCGCATGCTCATGTCTAAGAACATGCAGGTAAGTGTCAACTCAGGTGGCAGTGGGTGCTTCTACCTTTTGTCCTTTGCTTCCACTGGGTCCGATTGGTCCCGTATCCCCTGGCACTCCTTTGTCGCCGGGTGGGCCTGCCACGCCCGGTAGCCCTTCGGGTCCACTAGGGCCTGTCAAGCCTGGATCACCAAGAGCTCCTATAAGAAAGTTTTGAAAAGAAAAAAACCAACTCAACAAATCAAATCCGTTCATCCTCCAGAAACCATTACAGAAATTGTTAACTTGCAAGTAAAATGCTTTCTCAAAAGACTGTGAAATTTAACTTGCCCAAATATAACCCTCAGACAAAAATGTAGCACACATGTAACCCAGAAAATGCTCCAGAAAATGAGTGGCCAGAAAGGACAGGAAAAAATTGATTTCCCCAAATTATTCCTGAGGCATAAAATATATTCATCCAAAATTTCCTTATAGCTTCTCACATTAGATTTTAAAAACTGTTAAGCAGTGATGTCTGTCACATCTTGCAACTATGCAGGAAGAGACCTTAAAACGATGATATCTTTTTAAGGACTTTTTCCTGTTGACTTTGACTCCTTAATGGAGGCACATCCCCCCCCATCTTCCACGACATCTTCTGTCAACAGACAAAATAGTCTTATTAACAAAGTTCTTCCTGTGTCACTTCCCACATCGGCTGAACAAAGATCAGCATATGGTAAAAGAGATGGCTGCCACATTTTTTCAAAGACAGTGAGTCAGCCTTGGACAGTGGGACATGTTGGGGAGGGAGGGGGGACCGACATGTCTTACCCAATTAGTACGTGTAACTTGTTCATATGTCAAAACTTGCATTAACTGCATAGTTAGTGAGATGACACTTTCTTTGTAACTTTGGCAATGGTTCAGGGCCTGCAAGGCATGAAGACAAACTTTTTTAATGGCAGATTAGTTGGCTTTTCTTTCCTCTTTTTTTCTCTTGCAGAATTTACATTCTGCGCTTGTCTCCCGTTTGCATTTCTCTTGACCCTGACCCCCCAAGGGTTGCTGGCCCTAACCTTCCCATTCACACAAACCCCATATGGGACGTTGTGCACAGAGGCTGTTGGACTTTATTTTCTGAGGTATGCCAAATCCAATGCAAAAGCCAGCTGTTATGGGCCTACCAAACCTATCCCCACAGAATTAAACACTTTACTACTGTTTAATTCTGTGTGGTTGGGGAAGGTTAGGGTTAAAATCGATAAACCCAAAATTAACTTCTTTTGAATGGATGCCATGACCAATCTTCGTCCTTTCACATAAGCACAGACATTACTGACATCAGATCGTCAGACCTGTAACCAGCTGTAACTGAGATTATTTGAACAGCAATACATGTGATTCAAAGCTTTTGGATGGCAGGGCATCAGTCTGCGTCCAACAAGAATGGTCTGATACCAAATACATCATCGTGTACTAATGCAGTATTAAGTTTGGATGACAGGGTACAAGTTTTGGTACATCAGTTTCCCTAATCAATATATGGTACACTATTCAGCTCAGTGAAAAACCCAACAAAACAATGTAATTTCTGCTGAATCAAAAGTCATGCAGGTCGTGTCAAAGTCCACAACCCCCAGTCCAAGTCCAAGTCATTTGTCAAAGTGACTCGAGTCCGAGTCTGAGTCATTAAAAATGTGACTCAAGTCGATTTCGAGTCTGAGTCACCAGTCATACAAGTCTGCCTGTGTTGTAAACATCACACAATTTATAACCGTTGAGACCCGAGGCATGGCATTTTGTACACCAATGCGTCACATGACACCCTAGACATATGCCCCAAATCACGACAGTAAACAACTGTCTCAATACACTGTCCCAACAAATGATAAAAAACAAGAACACAAGCTATCAAGAAGTAAATAAAATCCATGCAGATGTAACATTTCTCAACAGGACATAACACAGAAAAAATGGGAGATTGCATGGTAAATGTTCCCAACATAGGGAAGTAGCAGTGAGCATAGTTCATACGAGGTGATTTATAGCATATAACAACTTCACTAATATATAAGGTACAAAACAATCATTCTCACAGACAGGAAACACGACTGAAAGTACAGGGCACAAAACAATTGTTACCCAGATCTAGGCATATCACTTTGGTCACTAACATCTCCTCATTCATGGTATACGATTGCGTACGATTCTCAAGGCAATATGCAATGCGCAAAAAATGTTATAACTTGCTCAAAGGATGATTTGAGCAAAGTGACAGTGAAGTTGCCAAAACACAAACAGCTGCATAACCTAGTTAGGCATGCAACTGGAAGACTGAGCATAGATGAAAACATAATGTGTCAATTAGTGCAAATGAAATAACAATGACAGTGCCAGACAAAAAAAATCAGGATCAAGATTGTTCCTTGTAGTTGTCAAAATAACTTCAATCATGATCACTGGGGACTCTCATAATGGAATTAAATCTTTCCAAATGTACAACTTCCTAGTTCCTAGCCTGAAAACTAATTAAACATTAACTCCCCCCCCCCAAAAAAATACAGCCCATCCCACTAAAGAGGCACAGACAATTCAGTCTATATCAGTGTTACAAGATTAACCCATCCTGATTAGACATCCAACAACTGCAAGTCTTAGATTGTGCTGTACAGAGACCTTCAATGACTAAACTGTGATTTAATTACGAGACATTTGTCAGGACGGAATCAACCACCTGTGGCATGTTCCATTAAATCCTGAGAAGATCACTAGGCGGCAAGTGCCTCTCTTTTTGCCCTTGTCAATTTCTGTCTGCAGTTCAAAAACTTGATAACTCATTTTAGATGCAAAGAAAAGTGACAAATTCTTTGTAAAAATGTCTTAAGAGAAAACTTCACTGAAAAAAGAACATTTGCAGGTATTGTCTCAGCCCACTTTCCCTAAAAAATCCCATTCATATGTAACATGAATGCATTTTTACTGAAGTCTTTGAAAAACAAAATGTCTGCTGGAGAGTAGTGGAGACTATATTTTGTCTTTTGGCAGTAATTGCAGGAAGAAAGTATAATACATTATAAGGATCATCTTTAAATAAGGGAATAAATATGAGCTTCACTGGTCTCAAACATGCTAAACGTGCATTTAGGCCAACTCAGGAGAATGGACGTGACTTATGCCTGGGCCGCAGGTGATGGCATTATCAGTGTTCCTTGTCTGGCAAATCTTCAAGCACACATATTTCTTACCATTCATTGCACATATTTCTTACCATTCATTAATACCTTTTTAGTCAGAGAGTCAAAAGAAGTCAATATATCACAGATTTCCAGCGATTTTGTTCTCGAATTTTACTTTCAGTTTCCTGAACAACCCCCGTCCATTTGTGCAAATCATCCAACTGGTACACATGGTGAACCGTGTGCACACAGACTCTTGACCAATCAGAATTGGTTAAACTTTCTTGTATACAGGTGCCAGTGTGTGATTTACACAGCGGGCATTATCACTTCTCAGCGGGCATTATCAAATGTTAATACACGGTCAAGTTGCATGTCATTGAATAGGGAGACTGTCTGAGGTATTTGTGAACGTGCATTTAGAAAATATTCATGCCAGCACTTTTTCTTGATAAAGAACTACAGTGTAAACCTCCGATAGCAAAATTCATATACGCAAGAGAATACTGCCCGCTTTGAAACTTCCTTTTAAAAAAACTTTTTGAAGGTTAAGGTTTCAAGCACATTGTGCAACATGCAACACTGTCGGTGGGAACTATTACTTTACTACACTTATTCACGCCTGATCATGCAGTCAGGGGTCAGTTACCAGACAACATTGCAGCCTGTACATGTACATGAAGTTTAGCATTCCTACTCACCTTTAGGTCCTTGGATACCTGGACTTCCTTTATCTCCCTTTTCTCCCTTCTCACCTTGGAGACAAACAAACAAACAAACAGAGCCATGCACAAACTAATGAGCAGGGGAAGCTTGGGGTACTTGGGTGCAGTAACACACAGAGCAAGTTCATTCTCAAGAACTACGGTTAACAGCAACTGGACTGTTTCACATAACTTACAACAAACCGGTGGGTCCTCTGCGGAAGCATGTGAGAGTTTTCTTTTTACCTCTGGCCATTGATCCCCATATTTTTGGTATACACGCTATGTACACAAAGTCTGAGAAGTCTGTGGAGACAGGCATGTTGAATTTGAACTTGATAATTTTCCACAGCCTGTTGTAATGGCAAATATTACTCCATATATATGGGCCTGTTTATGTGTGCCTGCCTGCAGTCTATGCAACTAATTTTTGTATTCAAATCATTAAGATCTTCACACTGCATTCAAATAAGTGTGTTCAATGGCATTCTAGTCATGGCTCAGACTCTACCATCAACACCAGCGTATGATACCTCTGCACTGGACCCTACGATGGTATTTTGTGGGGACTGGACTACTCAACTGGAACCAACCTGTCAAGCAAAGATTAATCCAGGGGAAGGGGACAAAGTGTACCCAAGGGGTACAGCCGGGAGTCAGGACTATGCCATTTTCTCAAGAGATATGGACCAGTCCAAGTCAAGCTCTATTTGAACTCTGAGGTCTTTCTACACAGGTTGAAATAGTGACAAGAGTCACCAACTTGCTAACCAACAGCTGTTGACAGAACTCACTCAGGGAAAATAGTAGAAACATTCTGTAGGGTTTGGACATTTGAGCTGTAAATTCTCTAATTCCATGAACACCATGACACTACAAGGACGTTTGCAGGGAAAAGTCAGCAGCACGAACACGGAGACAGATTCAAAACACTTTTAAGAGGGTAAAGGAAAAAGCAATATATACACACTGCTTTTAGCTGGGACTGGGACAGTTGGAATTGTTCGAAACATAGCATTTTAAAGGCTGAATATGCATGTACATGTATGCACAAGTGATAATCACAAACAACACTGATAAAACCGAGTACGTTTGGCCAAAGTTGCTTTTCGAAATGCTCAATTCCCCTTTAACATTTACACGGTTGAGGCATGCAAATGAACAGCCCATTTAAAAGTAAAATTTTCAAAAGGCTGAAGGGTCATCTATTTAAAATATATTCAAGAACTCTTCACAATTGAATTTTATAAATTATTTCAGCCCACAGCAAGAGTACTTTCAAATGTCAAGTCAGTTTTTTGAAAAGACATCAGGTCACAAGTTTCTGATGTTACATTAAAACAAACTGAGACACAAGAGGTTCCTGTCTGTTTGGTGATGACCTGCATAAGCCTATCAAAAAGAGTTGGATTAAGTCTTGTGACCTTTACCTGATGTTCCTGGAGGTCCAGGTTTTCCATTTGTCCCTGGGGCACCATCCTTCCCATCAATTCCTGGGTCGCCTTTTGGGCCTGGTTCCCCCGGGACACCTGGTACTCCCGGTGACCCACTGATCACCTTGACGATTGGAGTAGGTGTGACTACCTCAACTGGGGCGGAGCTCAGTGTTCTTGATGGGATGGGCATGGCTTTGTCTGTTGTAGTGGGTGCGGCTTTGCCCGTTGGGGCTGACACAAATTTGTCTCCAGGGGCGGTTGTGGCCTCAGCTGTTTTGGCAGGTGTGGCGTTGACTGTGGAAGAGGGTGCAGCCTTTCCAGTTGGGGTGGGTGTGATTTTCTCTGTTGGCTTAGGTGTCGCTTTCTCTGTTGGGATGGGTGTGGCATGGTCGGCTGGGGAAGACATTACCTTGTCCTCAGACACAGGAGTTTCAGAGATGACCTTGACAAGAGGTGTAGATGTGGTGACTACAACTGACTCTTGGCCCTGCATTATAATTTACAAATTTAGTTAAGAATTGTAAAACTGATTCTTCAGGCAATCAACTGTATGGATGCTACAGTATACCCAACCTGTTGAAATCCAGCTCAGCTCTATTAATCTTAACAGAACTGAAATCCTTCAACTGGACAGTCCATGAATGATAAGGTCAGTTATTTCCATTGATCATATAAGTTCAGCTCACTGTGACCAACCTGAATGATCAGCATTAAATGCCATTGAAATGTATGTTAAAATGACATTAAGTAAAAGATTTAGGGAAATGAACCTGCATCTTTGAAATACTATAGCGGTACTCTATTAAATGAATTGTCTCATGCGATGTCTGTATCCCACCTTTATGTGTAATCTGCCCCGAGTCGAAGTGCACTCTGACCGGCAAAAAAAAAGACTGGTTTGTGAGAAGTTTTCCAACTGTGTCCCTGCTCGCTTTTGGTGCTAACACCCAAATGTGCATAAACTTCCTTGCCTACCCAGTGAGTACCCACCAAAGGACTGTCTTTTTAAAAAAAAACATGCCTTCTTTTGTTTCCGCTCAGAGCGGATATACTTACATCTGATGCCATTTGCGGGGATGAAACTTTGGCTGTCATCACTGGCATCTCTGATGGCAACTGTGACATTATTGGCCCTGTTGGTGCCACTGTTGGTAACGTGACTGTTAGCACTGTTGGCGGTGATGAAGTGACAGCGTCTGTCACAGAAGGTGCTTCTGTGAACTTGTCAGGTTTTTCGGTAGGGGCTGGAAGAGTGACGGGACTCTCTGTGGTTGTTCTCTCAGAGTGTGTCTCAGGAGTTGTCCCTAATACAGGGAATGGTTTGGTGACGGTTTCCATTCTGGGGGTGACTTTGGATGACATTCCCATTCCATCAGGAGGCAAGGAAGATGGTCCTATTCCAGAGAGTGCTTTGGAAGATGTTTCCATTCCAGATGACACTTTGGATGCCATTTCCATTCCAGGAGGAGTTTGAGATACCATTTCCATTCCAATGGA
This sequence comes from Acanthaster planci, assembly GCF_001949145.1. The sequence goes on from NW_019091547.1 coordinate 53,154, forward strand.
TGCTTTAGAGGCTGTTTCCATCTTAGAGGGCAGATCGGTTGCTGCCTTTGAAATTCCAGGGGGAGACACTGATGTTGTTCTCATGTCAGGTGTTTCAGATAAGGTATCCATCCCATGGAGGAAATCAGGTGACACAGGAGGTGTTCCCGTTTGTAAGAATGACTCCATGGAGCTTTCAAACATCCCACTAGATATCATTGGCTCCTCGGTAATGCCTTGTCCAGCTGGAGAACCACTTCCTACAGCACTGCCAAGCTAAATTTTATAAAATATTGCATGCAAAGTTATCCATTATCTGAACTTCACAAACATGTCAACTCAAGCAAAGTTGTGAAAAGATATAAAGGCACTCGTGTGCCTGAAGGCGAAATTGTATGAGAAAGAAAACATGCTCAGAAATCTGTAGCATTTAATCTGCAATGGTGTGTCGCAAATTTATATTTGGATTTGAACTTGCATCACATGACATGAAGTGGACTTCGCACAATTGGCATAACTACTAGAAACTGGACCTTGCCAGTGAGATATCTGTCTTCACACAGGGTCTCTGTGCAATTTCAGTAAATAACTGTTTGGATATACAAGGAAAGTGGCTCTGGAAAATGTTTGATTCTCCATTATAATTTCACTCTCTTGATGTGCTTTATTGAAACCAAATGCATAAAACAACTGCAAGATTTCATCCAGTAAGGTTTGAAAACCACCATCGTCAAAAATGCAAATATATCTTGCAAAAGCTGAAATGCTGGAATCAATACAATAACAAGCAATACAAGGCAAAGTAAAGCTGGCACATTCTGCTCTTCTGCCAACATCAGAAGCTCCAGAACACTGCAACCAAAAACACGTAGATGCCGATAATATGTAGATAAATCCAGCATGACGAATGGATGAAACATGCTCCGTGTTGCTTGGTCAGAAACAGCAGTCTTTGACGGAAATGAGCAATGGAATGAGTGGGATAAGATGTAAGCATGCGGACACGGTGTGATAGGTAAGAAACTCTGAAAACTCAACATGTAATGATTAAAAAAATGAATGGTTCTTCAAGACCCGATCCTCCTAATCTGTTCTGCTGTGTTGCCATTAAGTACATCTCTAATTAAAAACAAGATGATCCCACGTTGCCCTGTTTCAAGTCAAGTCGCGAGCAAATAAAATGAAACGAGTGACAATGGCAACCCTGTGCAATGGTCACCCCTACAATTTGTGACAAGACTTGTAAACAGACTTATGACAAACGTGTACTTGTGACGTGATAAAAATCGACTACATAGCTGTCAAGTAATAGTAACTTTTTTTCTCCAAAATTTATCTTCATTATGAACTAAAAAAGAGAGAAACTTCTGAAATATTAAAGAGAAAAACTTCTGCAATGTTAAAAAAGGCAAAGAAAATAGAGGTAACAAGAAAGATAGAGAGAGAACCTAAACAATAACTTTTTGTAAGTTTTACCTCAATTTCTTTTCCACCGCTAAAGTACTGCGTGGGCACATGGATACCATGGTAACATGCCAGAGCCACCATCAATAGAATTCGTCGGCAACAACAGCATCAGCAGGAAGAAAATTTTAAAGTGTGAAAAAAATTACAGTGAGCCAGAAATCACAGAACTTTTCTTCAAGTTTCAAACATTTCTTCCATGACCTGTAGGAAAACATTGCTCTTCTTACGCAACCAAACAGGAGTTCATGTAGGTGATTTATATCCATGTGCAACTTAACCCTTTAGAATTCTGTGTCTGAAGGAGAATAGTATCCAGCCAAATTTCCTCTCATTGTACAGATAATAAACTTCACAGCTTATCTTATGTGACACTATAGAGGACGTGCAGATGAGGCAACTGGTCAAAGTGAGGCCGTGTTTGTTTCACACGGATCTGTTTCTCCACAGTGATCCCAATGCTGGTTCGCAGCATATATTAGGTGGATTTTGGTGTCCATAAACCAGTGTTGTAGTAGTCGTACTCGGTACTAACTAGATTAAAGTACTCGATTAAAAAATCCTTTAACTTAATACCAAAGCCATTAAAATACAATGATACAAGAAAATCAACCCTCACGGACAATGTTCGGTGTCTGACAAACAGAGGGCCTCACACAGGAAGCATGTGGGAGCATTTACATACATGTGTAATGGCACAAAGTCTGTGGGCACTGGTGGCAAAAGCGGGGTGGGACCAGGGGGGCCACTGCCCCCTCCCGACTTTTTGCAGGGCCTAAAATGGGGCGGGGCTTCATGGATAGGCCTATTAATGGCTGATGCCTGATGGTCTAACAAATGGCCCTGCCACTTTGAAAATTGTTCCTCCACCGTTGGCTTATATGCTGGGTTACTGATTATTCCTAGTCTTGATTTCAAGACCTTCCAGTTTATTCCATGACACGAACCATCATCAAATTAATCGCTATCACGGGAAGTGGCTGGTATGCCTGAAAAGAGGGTGGTCACAGTAAATTGCATTATTCACCACACACTGCACTGACAGATTGAAGCACCACGAAAGGCATCTTGGACCCAAGATCAAGGTATTCCTAAGAATGGTCTCTAGATTAACTTGGGTGTTGCTAGCCCGGTGTCTATACCTGAAAATTCTGATGACACATATAGCATACAGAAAACACGGGCATTAGAATAAGAGTCTGGAAAGCAGACTTCACCATACATGTGGTGCATGCAGTACAAATACATGTCATAGTTGACGGTGAGTGTATGTCTTGTGTGAGTGTACATTTCACATACTGTACATGTACATGGCCATGTGCAAGCACACGTTGCCCGGTGCTTCTCCCATAACATTGAAGGATCTATGAATTTGAATCAGCTGGTGAAATACCTGTACATGTATACCGGTAGCTATCATATAAGAATGTATCTGTATCGACATTAGTGCAATTGGCTGCAAAGAGTAGGCCCTACTAAGAATTTGTACAAAATGGAATTAAATGTCAAAGCGCAGCTCTTTTGTTTAGCGAATTAGAAGTACTCGTACTCATACTTGGAGATACAAGTACTCGTACTTGGTTGGCAAAGCACTCAGACTTTTATGTGCTCAGACATCTAGAGTACTCGGTAGAACTCTGTACTCGGAAAAAAGTACTTGACTACAACACTGCTGTAAACCAATGACAGATCACTGATAGTGATCCAGATTCACGTGAAACAAACAGGCCCTCCGTGATTCTCTGGCAACAAGTGTACAAAGAGGCAATGAGCATGCAAGGTGATGGCAGTATCACGATCCCAGGCATCTCTGTGTCGCACCCAGACGCGTACATGGTACTTGTCGTTCAAACTCTATTGACAGTCATGCGACTGCATGTTCTTTATTTTTCGTGACCCACTCTTTCAAAATGATTTCTTCACTAAACTGAAGTTTGTGGAATTTGGGTTAAGCTTAAAACGTTTCAATGGAGACAGCTGGCTGTGAAAGTTAGAAACTTAGGAAACCACACAAAAGTTGTCATTGCCCAAATCATCTCAAATAATGCTTCTTTTGTAAGACTGAAGATTCAAAAGACCAAGCATGTAAAACAAAATCTTTATCCACTTTCGTCAAGGATTCAGGGCAGGTACATGTATAAATTGCAGGTACATGAATCTTTAATTCATGGAACTTATTTTTGTTGAAGTGGGTCTCTGTTTAAGTTTATACTGTTGGACAAAAAACAGTGTAAAATAGTGTCCATGTATGCCAAGAAGATATATCTTTCATTTGATACTATAACTACGAGCTTATACAAAACTTTCAACTTTTAAGGTTAACAAAAATAATAACCAGCAAGTCACCATGTGTTTACCTTCGACTTTACTCCTCCACTGTTAAAGCCTGAGGTCTGCATAGCAACGTGCTATGGTAACGAGCCATAGAAACAAGCCATAGCAACAGATCATCATTGGTAATCAGCAGTGGCACAAGCATCAAAGGGAGGGCAAGTGGCAAAATGTAAAGAGGCAAGGATAAATAAGATGCCAGAAATATATAACAAATGGTAAAAAAGGAGAAAGTCTGCTCTAGCACTTTGGAAGGAAAATAATCTTGGTGATGTAACAACAGGGCATTCATGCTGACCCACATGACCCAACATACATCCACCATTGTTACAGGCAAAGACTGTGCCACCAAGCTCAGTACTGGCCTGCAGGCAGTGGGCAAGCCTTCAAAGGTTTGACAGATAGCAAAAATACAAGAACATTTTACAAGTATAGAGCAGGCACCCAATGCTGCAGTCACTACAGCGAAAATCCTTTTTCTCTGGCTCTTTGAATTTATGGCTATTTTGAGTGAAAATAAGCCTCACTGTCTGGTATAAAATGCACAATGTGTTGTCATTAACCAAATGCTTGCCTACTGCCACAGTGACCAATCTTGGTAAACCATGTGGTCGATCACATGGTACTTTGATATCTTTTGATCACACCTTATTGTGCTGGGATTTCTTTTAACAGATAATGTGCAGCGTTGTAGGTGTGGGTGATTCGCAATAAGTTACATGCGTGAGAGTGTAGCTAAACTGAAAACTTAAACTGGATGATGAAAAGTGCAGAAATTAATAGTTAGATAGATAGATAGATATATTTATAGTTATTTCCTTCAAGCATGTAAAAAAATGCAATTTGATTTCCTGGTGTTATAAAAAAGTACATTAAGAAAATGCGTACATGGTGCATAAATAACACAAAGTGTTAAAAAAATATATGCAGTTCTTCCACACCTGCTGGTACCCCTCCACCGACTGCATACAGATTATTTAACTGGCTATGACATCAAAAATGATGTTAATACATATATTTTGATTTTATACTTTGATCAATATATTCAATATCTTTATGGAGGTGAGATGCAATAAACAAACAAAATGCTAAGTGGAGATGAGTTGATGATTGTATATGCTTAAAGGAGCAGTCAGCACTTCCAGGAACAGTCACTATTTATCTCACATCACAATGAGTGATATGACTGCTCCTTTAAAAAGGAAGAGGGCGAAACATTAACCCTCGAGAATGGAAAGTGTACCCAGAAAATAATATCGGAAGATGCAAATGAGCGAGAGTGAGGGATGCAAAAAAAAATACAAATACGTAGATATGATGAACGGATGGTCGTGCAGACTGATTCCTGTTCAATGGACATGCCACAGTATACTGACCACGGATCCGTTCAGCATAGAGTTTGATGGCTGAGCAGGGATGTCTTTGTTTGTTATTAAAGCATCGGCGAGAGCAGAGGATGAAGATTCACGTTTGTAGAGTCTTTGCTTTGGAGGCTGTCAGTAAAGCCCAAAAGCAGGGGTTAGGAATCAAAATGGAAGGGAAAAAACTTTTCACCAGTTTGGGATTTGGATGAGCGTGCCTGTGGGAAAGCATGAGTTGATCCGTTTTGTTTGGAATGGAGAAGAGTTGCTTCTGTTTGTGGCAGTCAGACAGTGGATGGCAAATAATTAGCAGAAAAAGAACCTTGAAGACTGTTACCTTCAACGGCATTTTCAAACACATTCACTTGGTTTTTTCAAAGCTTTCCACTGTCTGACTACGGTCAATGAGGATTAAGGATTTCATTGTCTTCAAAAAAGTATGACTGAGCTAAACCCTGCTGATTTGCAAATGATATGTTCTACCAGCAAGCTGCAAGAGCAACACAAAACAAGCTGCGAAAGAATTCTCTTCTCTTCTACAGCGGCATTGAGACCAGTTTGAGAATGCTGTGGTGAGCATTTCCTGGTGGCAAAACACCATCTTTCAATCCAAGTGGACAGAATATATAATGCATGTATCCAAGCAAAGCACACAGCTTTGACTGTTTCCTTCCACCTGGGGCCAGTGTTGTGGTTGAGTCCTTTTCAGCATGTTCAGAATACCTCAGTGTCACTTTCACAGAAATGTGAACTGATTAAAGCCTGATAGGTGGTCAAGTCAGCCCCAAAATTTGAGGTTGTGATGAGAGTGTCAAAGCACCTCTGTAGCTTCCCAGTTTCCTCATATCACATAAAATGTGAAGACTTCGGAAAGGACCCCAATACAGCACTGCCTCCAACTAACTGATTTCTCAGAATGACTTCAGATATTCCTTATAAAGTGCATTTGCTCTAAAATGGTTTTCATTATTGCCCCAAAAATGCCCAAAGAAACCAAAATTGTCTAAACGTTTTCTGTTTGATATCTCTACGCAGAGGCCTGAATTTGATAACGATCAGAACAAAATTTTCGGTTAAGCACGTATGATTCAGTGAAATTGGGGCCAAAGAGCTTAAAACCTCTGGATTGTCATTCCAAAGCTTAGGCTGTTGAAGAAAATGAAATGACTTGCATTCTCCAGTAACAGTTCCTTTCTTGGTTTGAGACACTCAGAATTATGAACGAGCAGTGTGGGCTGGGAAGGCAACTCCTCTTATAGAGTATCAAAACCAAAGCTTGAGGGGTCACAGGATTTGCCAGTATCAAGGAAACTTGAAAAAACTAACTGACTGTATGAGGTTAAAGCAAAACAGAGGAAGGAAAAATTACATGTACTTCATGGCAAGAAGCATAGTACGAGAGACTTATCTTTCACCCGTGAGAAGACTTTGGTAATTATGGAAAATGCAATGAGGGGGCAATGCAATGAGGTTAACATTTCAGTACATCTTATAAAACTTATAAGGGGACTGACACAAGATGTGAATTTGAGCTGCAACGGAGGGGGGGGGAGGTAATGAATAATGAACCGTTACTAAGGTTGACATACCTCTGGCTCACTGTCACATCGCACCTCTGCCGCATCTGGGTCATTGGACATCTCCAGCGTTTGAATTGTGCCCTAAACAAACAAGAAAGGAAGATGGGCAATGACAAAAATGGAAGAATCAATTAACAGAGCACACAGTATAGCCCAGGTTTTGTTTGCCTACTGGAAAATACAATTTCCTGCCCAGTTTAGTTCACTTGTGCACAATGAAGACACTACAGTAAGATATGCCTAAAAATAAGTTGAGACAGGGATAGTTTGGTATCATGTTTCAACGCTTCTTTCATCTACTTTAAGAATGAATCCAGAACCCAACTGTTTGAGGGGGCAAACTTTTTTTTTTTTTCTGGGGGGCCTCAAATATTTGGACATTTTCATGTACCTTTTTAATGGTTTTTCTGAGGGGTCAGGCTTTGAGGTTTTTTATGGTTTTGGAAGGTAGGGAGATGAAACTGACCCAAACAAAACTGCCTTTCTCTTATTTCACTTATTTCGCCAAAAAAATACAGCTTCATGGGGGAGAGGCATGGCCCCATTGCCCCATCCACCCCCCCTTCACCATTGCTACTTTCACTGCCCTGGACTTAACTTTGACCAGTGACCCTGATGCGGCTTTTGAAATCTCCAGGTTGCTGCATTTCACCACTCTGCACCCAGGTTCCCCTGATACTAATGGTGAAAAACTGAGTCTATGACACAGCCAACACACAAAAGTAAGCAGCCAACATTTATCTCTCATGGGTATGCAGATTCATTAATTTGTTATGTCCACTTCACTGATGGCTCACCAGCAAAATCAGCCAGTGGCTGACAGATGGACCAGAAGATGGAAGTACACTGAGATACAATGTTGTTTTTCCAGACAGCTGGAAATGTGTTGCGGACTCCATGCAAAAGTGAGAGAGGGGGCATTGTTGCCAAGGAGCACTGCCCCCCTTGGGTCAACTGAGTTTGTTAGTGTGGACAGGGCATGAAATAAGTACAAGTGATTTTCACGTTGTTGCCCGCCATATGGTCTTCATTACTTCTGAGTGAGTGCTTATGCATGGAGGCCAACCGAATTTGACTGATTTGTAGTAATACCTCAAAGCTGGCCACTGTTCCTAGCCTGGAGCCCTGGTTACCGACCAAGACCGCCCCACTCTGTGGTATTGTCAGCCGCCAGCCCTCCGGACGTGCGAGTGAAGCGCTGTCATAGGTGCTGCAGTTGAAGAAGAGTGTGGCCATGTCATTGATGATGCTGAGCGAGAATTGCGACCAGCGGTCCGTCAGTGAGGGCACCAGGAAGGAGGCGCTAGCCGGCGTGCCCGTCACCACATCCCGCATGACCAGCTCCACCCGGTGCCGATCCTGCCCCGCCTGGGTCACATTCAGGGCCAGAATGACCGTCTTCTGCAGATTGTCTGTGACCACCAGCAGGGGACCCACATCCTCTGACTCAGGCTTTATGGTCACCAGGAGGGTGAAGTCCGAGAACCGCTCCGTGAAATCAGTCGGGAAGATGACAAATGCCATGCGGCCGATGTTGGTTCCCTTCTCAAGATGAAAAGCTGAAGCCCCATGGAGACCTTCGGCAAATTTAACCCCATTAGGTAGAGGGTAGCCGGTCAGTATCAGAAAGTCTAACTTGTCGTAACTCTGAACTACAACAAACAAAACAAAAGAAGACAATGCATGAAGCCTTCAGCCAACAATGCATCCTCCTGAATCCAGTGAAACTAGATTCAAGATTAATCTTGAGTGTGTCTGTAACATGCAAAAAAAACTTTCTCCCGACAGAATGTAGGAGAAAAAAATGTGAGTGTAAAAAGCCAAGTTGGTCAGAGGCGCCCAGTGGCACACCCAGGATTCGTTGTTGGGAAGGCAAGGCCGCAACTTACCCCCATCCCCTTGTGTATGCCACTGAAGGAACCTGAATGAATTTCTTCTCTACTCTCTAATTCTAAACCTGTTTGCTCCAGTGGCCAAGATCCAAAGAAGACGGATACCCCCAAATACAAAAGAAGGGTTGAATTACTGGCAATTTCTACTGTTGTAGGACCATGAAATTAGGAAGGGAATCAAATATGTATCTGTATGATGTAGTGTGTTAAAATGAAGCCAATTAATCGTCCTAAGAAATTAAGCCTAAAAAATAACATTCAGCTTTACTTCAGAATACAGTGCATCAATTTTTTCCTCATGGTGAAAATCTTCTAACTACACATGTACGTGCGAGGAGTGGGAAAAACCTTTACAATAACAAACTGAGTATGTAAATTGTAATACCAAAAAAGTGTTCCCTTTTGAACATGTACAATGCACATAGGAGTGCATTCATGTGGCCCCGGGCCAGTGTATTATATTTCATCTCTTGTTGGCATTCAGGGCAAACAGGATCCAGAGCAACCCTGGAACACAATTTTTTTTTGTGCGGCCTTGACAAACTTTACAAGCTGGACTCCTGTAATGTGGGCCCAAAAACTCAGAACATCTGTGGTATGTTTGAACAACGCCAGGCAGCGGCTCGTGAAAGTCATTGAAAATGACACGCTAAAGTAACTTATGGGAGAAAAAGACAGGTCGGAAATGCGGTAAAGAAAATGTGAACTTTGGAGAAGATGGCCGTGGGTGGACATAGTTCATTTGAATATCAGTTATACTGATAAGTGCCACTGAAAAGTGTGCTGAACCCAAGTTGTCTTGATTTGGAATTGTCAGATGACTTCATATGTTAACTCTCTGAATACAAACAGGAAGGTGTAATTCAGGCTTTGATACCAATCAGTAGGGCTAATAAAACAGGAAGTCATTATTTTCAGCGGTGTGAAGTTCTTCCCTTTACTAACTTTAATCAATCAGAAAATGAGAAAATGCAAGTTTGCAATAGAATACAAGCCCAAAAGGCATGGACATGAGACAATGACAACGGGACACAGGGATACATTTGTATGGACTGCATTAAAATTCTATTGCATTGGCCTGCTACCATCAAGTTTTTCAACATGCGGAATATATCTAAAAAAAAGAGATTTCCTTTGAGTGCATGTCTCAAAGCTCAGTATCCTATGCAGCTACCATCTACATGTACATGTATATCCATGCGTTACAAATCTTGTGTTTTTGTTTTTGGATTTTCATAGACGCACAGTATGTACAGTGCATGTACATGTAGATACAGCAATATTGGAGTGTCCAACTGGGCTTACAATTGATTTATGTAAGAAATGTAAAGTCGGAAGGGACAAAGACTTCAGCAAGATTGGATTCATGATGGATCCCACACCCTGACTGGGCCAGCAGACAGGCCTACTGTGCGGGGCATTCTGTAGGGGTTATCCCTGACCAGCAGGTAAAGGAGTGATGGGGTTACAGAGTTGAAGCTCCAGACATTGCCCTCAATAACAATCCTGCATCGTTCCCAATCAGTATTTTGACACTCTGAGCAACTGTTGATCCTTCTCGTGTGAACACCCACATGCAGTGTGCACATTTTTGCTGTTTTCACAGAAAAAATTGGTGTAGCAAGGGAAGGAAAATTTATTTCTCTGAGGAAAATGGGCAGGGATGAGATTGACCAATGATAAAAATAGCTGCAAACAGCCGAAAAAGACATAACGAAGCTGAACTGTGAAAATCCCTTATACTTTTGTTCACAGCCAGTGAGGAAAAAAAGCCAAAACAAAAAAACTTGAACTCAGCTAAAAAGCTGAGAAATCTCACCCCTGAATGGGGATAATGATTATGTTGTCATTCAAATGATCAAATAACTAAAACGGTGAACGTTTCATCAATACTTGGATCCCTACCTACAGGTCAACTTTGTGCTACGAATCTTTCACAGTTTCTCCAACGAAAGACATTTCTGTACTGTTATCCACCTCATCGTCAATCAATCACAAAGAAAAGGACATTTTACATAATAAATCAAGTAGAGTTTAAAGTTGATTGTACTACTTATTACTTCCACTATTTCCCTTTTTCAAAACTTGTTTCTTTAAAACAATTACCATGACACTGAAGACGGTAACAGAGTGACCAAGTGGAATTGCCTGGTGCAAAATACCCAGCCTTTTTATGCATGTGTTAAACAAAGCTGGTACATCACAGACCTCGATTTCTGAAGTACACTGCACTTCTGAAGACTTTTTGAACACTGAGTTGTAGAGTCAGTCTGCAAAGCACAACATCTGAGTAGCTCAAGCAAACTTTCAGAATTTCACATCTGCATGATTTGGGTTTAATTTTAAAACAAACCAATCATCACATCTTTTACTTTTTGGGGGTTGAAAGGTCATGAATTCCACATGCAAACCTACTTGTACATGTTTATTCTCATAACAGATGACTTACAGTACAATCTTGAAATAAAAGTTCAAAGTCTGAACTGCACGCTCCAATTGAACATTTATGTACACACATCAGTGCCAGAGACACCCAAAATTTGGACATGTACACTTAAAAAGGCCACTATGCATGTACATGTCAGTCAAATTGTCAATGCAGAAACTCAGCACTGTTATTACAGGATTGAAAAACTGATCAAAAACATTTCTGGCTAGCTCAGAGAGACTACACGAAAAAATAACAAGCCCAAGTAGGTCTAACTTCATGTTAACTATTTCTTAAGCAAGCACAGCATTCGCATGTTGTTTCCTTCCCTGATCTTTTGTATCAGTTCTAAATTTCACAACGTTTCTCTGTACATTTAAACGGGATCCTTTGCTGACAGATGGTGCACGCTAGGGGGGAAGATGGCAGATCTGTGCAGATATCCACAGTGTGTACAATTATATGTGTCATTCCAAATTATCCACACAACTGGGCAACATAAGCGGTGCAGTTGTTGTCACAGGCAATCTGTGAATCAGACATGACTTCCTGTACATTAATGTTAACCCTTCTCACAGCAGTTGGGCAACCTGGCAGCACTCACACGTGCAACATCCCACAAATTCTGTTGGAATTAACGCCCGCCTCCCTTGACGGGATCCCATTACGGACCGCAAAGCAATCGGTGAACATGGGGGGTTTCTTAAATTGTGACTTCATCCCCATCCTGGTCTTCAGGCTTCATTTTTTGGAAAAACGAGTTCGATTAGACCTGAAATATTGTGGCTTCTTTCTTTGCTGCATGAGTATCTGCCAAAATGGTCCACAATGCGATGAAGTTATTCAAGAGTTTTAGTTGGCTCCTTAAGAAACCTGTAAGTGATTGTGACACTAGATAATGCCACACTTGGAAAATTAAAGCCCAGATTTGGAGGGGAAAAAAACCAACTGACTCCTGTGAACTCAGAAATGGTACCTTGTCACACTCCAAATTCAGTAAATTTTTGTTTGACACCCGTCGCCACATTTTTTTGCAAATAGTTTATGGCAAGCGGAGTCAACTAGGGCGTTCATGAGATTGAGAGGTCACGACGGCAGTGATGGGGAGGGGGGGTTACAACACGCTGCCTAGTGGGGAGCTGACCTGGTTACACGCTTTGTGGTTTGAGCATTTGTTTCCAATTTAAGGAGGCAGGAGATACATGAGGGGGACATCGTCCATAGCTAGCAGTGCGAGAAGACTGGTGTGATCTGGGCAAGAACATTCATTCAGCTTCCTTACAGATCCTGGAGGCCTGAAATTCTCTCTTCCAAGAAGAACTGAAGGCAGAAAATTAACTTGTTCTGCATTTTGTAACCATGAAGGTCCACGTGAAGCTTTCCCAATCCACACGATAAACTTAAAGAATTAAAAATACATTGGGAAAATTAATGAATTCACACATCAAGCTAATTAACAATCAGCCCTGAGAAATGCTGCATCTCAGGAAACCTCTCAGTGGTCAAACTACATGCAGTTGGATAATCACACACATGTAGGAATCCATGTCAACACCTGAACTTACAGAAATAAAGTACCTCCATATTTAAAACAAGAATGTTTCATTGTGGTGCTGGCCAGCATCCACAGTCTTTCAATCACCTCTCACTGACCTTAACACAATCCCTCCAAAATTCCATTCCTTTAGAAGGTTTTTCCTTCACCCAGGGAAGTTTTATGTACCCTCTGTGTTTGGACAAGTTCAGCTCCTTGACATTCCAGCAAAATGGCCCCTCTCCTGAAACACCATCTTCTGTTTATATGTTCTCACTGACCCACAAGCTGTGGCTTTATTTTAACACGTCAAGGATCATCCAGAGCTCCTATAAAAAAAGATTACCCTCCGAAGCTCAAAATAACATTTCAGAAAGGACAATTTTTATGTTTACATTAACACAAAATATGGCCGAGCGATTTTGAGCCAATATTTCTGGGAAATTGACAGCAGAATGGGAGGGGGAGTGTTTAGAAGAAACATCAATAAACTTAAACAGACCATTTTACAAAATCCATCTCAGAGCTGGATTTGTAATAATCTCTAATTTTTTAAACACTTTCCAAACACCAAATTTCAATCAAACATTAGCCCGGTTAGGGTACATGTATATTATTTTTTATCAATGGAAACCAAGTCAAAATCACAAGCTAAATCCAAAATTTAGACACATTTAATTGGAAACTGATCAATAAGTTTGATCGTAATTCTTCTGCAAGTTCTACCTGCATTCAAAAAACAAAAAACTCACAGGAATCTCGTATTCTCAGTGAGGCAGCCTTGGTATACCCCAGTGAGACTATGAATTCTACAAATGCAGCAACAGAGGGCCTTTAGTTACCAAGCAATGATGACCTGTTTTGCATCAGATAATAACACATCCACAAACATGTATGACATGGTACAACGTGTATGTAAAGTTGTATACCAATACGAGTGGGCAAGGGTGGATCCAGAGCCACATTTTCAAAGGGTGTGGGGGGAGGCAAAATTGTTTCTGGTTCCAAAATGGGTTTAAGGTTTTTATTTCATTTATTTTCAAAGAATTTTTGGGAGGGAGGCATGGTTCCTGTTGGCATTCTCCCTTCCCCCCCCTCTTCCATGTAACTTTGCCAATGGACTTTTTATTTTTTACAAAATGACATATACAATGTCTGAGCAGAATTGAATGCTTCATCAAAAGGAAGGCCAAACTCTACCATTTTGGCCGAAGAGAGTTAACTGATTTCCTTTGCAACTCCTTCAAAAAACATTCATTTTTTTTTTCATTTGAACTCAAAAAAGGTTTTGTTGGATTTGGGCCCTCTTTTCAATTAGGTATTCAACTGATGCCCTTGTTAATTAACTGCCTGGTAGTCAGGTGGCAAACACAGGTGGATAAAAAAATAAAACTGGTGGTCCCCCCACAAAAAACTCCCCCCCTCCAGAATTTTGTTTCGAAATTGAATCCACCCTTGGTCACACAAGATTTCGGCAGAGCCATGGTTGATATAATATTAGGGCCCCAATGAATCCAATGGGAACACCTCCCATCATAATTTGTGTAAACTGCTGTGTGAAGACTGGTGGCTTTGTGTGTTCTGATAAGGACATGCGCACATCACTTTGAGGGGAGGTGGCGTTGTCTGTGCACACTTCCATCCAGTAAGCTTTGTTTGCATCATGACATTATCGTGGCAGATTTAATCAAAATTTGGGAGAAATGTCAGCAAGTATCATGCCAGAGAATCCAGTTCTGGTGGCAGTGGAGAAGTCGAGGAAGTTTCAGTTCTACAACGTAACCACTCAAGCAGCATGGTATTGGTAGCTGACTACCGTTAGCAAACCAAGCATGTCCAACATCAGCAATGTGCCATGCTTGGCCAACCATACATGAAGAATTGACACAGAAGTTTCTGTAAGGGTATGGAAGAACAAGTCCAATGGGAACAGAGCTTACAGGCAGCCAGGCACACCTGAGAATGGGCACAAACACCAGGGAGCTCGGAATGGGCTGTTGGCACTGAGCACACAGTGGGGTAAGTGCCAGCCCCAGCTCCCAATGTATCATAGCGGAGAAGCTGCTTGCACAAAGCCCACATAAAGTAGCATATTCCAACACATCAATGCGAGAGAACACTAACCCAGGGCTCAACAATAGCTCCTACAAGCTACTTTGACTTTATAGACCTCCACTCCACTATCTGCCACACCTCAGCCCAGTGGTTCTTACTGCATTTCTCCAAATCCAGTGTCATCCAGGGCAGCTTTATATAAAATGATTAATCTCTAAGGGGTTTCTGCTTGTTTGTACAAGCATTCCACTTCCCTGTCACAATACCTTGCCCTGCTCCATTCCAGCTCCATTCCAAGAAAAACACAGCAAATGGGGCCACCTGACAAGCTCAAAGACATGTACAGGGGAATGTATACAAGTGACAATGCGATTCTGCAGTGACACTTTCAATGTTGGCACTGTCCCATATAGGAAAATGTTGCACTTAATTATCCTCAATTTTGATGAAGGGCTGTGATCAGGTAAAGACAGATTTGGGCTTCATTACTTTTGACCTACCAAAACCTATAGGGTCGTAAATGAATACACTTGGGAGCCGTGAAAACCCCTCCTACCCCCTGCCCTCACGGGCTCCTTGAACTTATTTCTCCGATAAGCTTCACCAGGAAGGCAGCCAAGGGTAACTCTCAGTGTACAACCAACTTCTGACTAAATTCTCCCTTGAAAACAGCTACACACAATGAGCATCCCCCCACTATGGATATCAACAGAAGCTGCACTTTTATTTTCTGGGTCACCTATGTTCGCGTGAGCAAACAAATGCAAGAACCATCACATGCACTTTACAACTGATTCTTTCCTCTATATGAGGAAGCTGAGGATGTGTTCCCTTTTCATTTAATAAATGATAAACGAACCAGTCAGTGAACTCCACCTCAGACACAAAGCATATGGTTGCCAAAGTGTGTACGTGACTACTCTTTAGGACGAAACCCCTTGGCAAAAAGGAGAAAAGTACTGCACAAAAGTGCACTCTTTTCAAGTGCCATGATAAGAGTATCCTTTTAACTCAGGACAGCATGTCAAGAGCAAAGTGTGTCAGTGTTCAAGTGAAATATATGAGCAGACTTGACAATGCTTTAATGTCAATGCATCATCACAGATTCTTATTAAGTCCTAACGGCAAGGTCAAAACTCAACTAGTTTACAGGAGGCCTTTTTGCGGGAACACTTTTATTTGAAGAGCTCAGGATGAAGTGGGCTCTGTGAGAACACCAATAGAATATGTTGCAGGGTAATCTCCCTAACCAGTTAATGTCAGGTTTGCTTCCCACAAAAAGCTGCTGGGGGATGCAAATTCTTGAACCTAACCATTTATTTCTGATTTCAATCTTCCTCCCTCCTAGTTCTTCTGTTCAGCCATGTTTGAACTGCTGTGGTAAACTTTGTGGCGCTTGTCCAGACATCAACCAGTTCATATAAAAAAGTCCATAGCATAGTAGGTGTCACCCTTGGTCATATGTGTTCTTTTGTCAATTATTTCGATACAAAGGAGTTGCTAATTGGGATTTTATAACCTCTCTTTTATAAGTGTGTAACCCCTCCTTTCTAAGGATGGTTTGGCTCCCTAGCAAATTGGTTTACCCAAACAAAGGAGGTCTTTAATCCCCTTAGCTCTTTTATGTATGGTGTGGGCTCCTCTATTTAAATTTAATTACTAAAGAAAGGTATTTCTCCAACTATGATGGGTTGGAGGGGGGTCCACTTAGTACCAACGTCCGCATAAACGATTGTCTTTATCGGCTTCGGCTTCTGCACTTTGACCCAACCAAGCATGACACGTTAATACATGGAAATGAAAAAAAGATTTTCTAAACGAGTGTACATGTCCTCTGTGAAACAAATAAGAAAAATAGTGTGTGTTTACACATCACCCCCCCCCCGACAAGTGGTTAAGATGATCAGATCGCAGGGTTTGCTATTCTGAAGTTTTTTGTTACTGATCCTAAAGTTGTGATTGTGAGCCTTACCACTGACACAAGATGACATTTTATTGACCATTTTTCAAAGTTAGAGAGTCAAAGAGGGTCCAAGTGTAAAATGACTGTCTCATTATGGAATATTTTGGAAAAATTGGGTCAAAATTGTTTTCCACATACATGCACTTAACCAAGAGCAGCAGAACCTGTACCATTTAATAGTGCCTGTAGATAGTCTCAATTTCAAGCGTCATTTAATCTGTTAATTACTTTAATCTTTAACACATACATTTACATATGTAGCACAACTAGGAGAATATGCCACGTACATACATGTGGGCTGCCAGTGTAAATGGCATTATTCAGTAGAGTGTTTCAAAGTTTCAAATAGGGGAAAGAGGTAGAAGGGCTTGCTCTATAATCTCAATCTAACAAAGATTGGAAGGCAAAAGGTATTACTGGGGCATCACAGGAATGTTCTCTCTTCTATCTGGCCCTGTGTAATTAATGTTGAGCTGGCCTGAGTGAGGCAAACACTGGAGGAATGCCTGAGTCCTTGTTCATATTTGCCATGCCAACAAACACTTAGGACTAATCTTTTAAACATCCCTTTGCTATCATATAATGTGTTCCCTTTGAGAGCTCAAAAAAGCTGTCCTGTGGGATTCTGTGATGTATATGCGCCTTGTTCGGAACTCTTTAAATTATTTTGTACTGATGAAAGAACCATCCATTAATAGGTTGCTGTTGGGGGAAGGAGACATTTTGGGTTACCATACAAAAACCTCTTTCAAGGAAACAAACAAAAGCCAGCTGTAAAGAACAAGATTAAAGTGAGCTTCCAGGAATACTTGGGGAACTTTTTTACTAATGAAGCCCCTCATTCAATCTTGTCATGACCACTGGGATGACCCTCCTGGTAAACTTCACTCAATTCACGACAAAAAAAAGGTTTGTTATGCTCCCTAGGGGACCTTGGGGATCTTGTGGTTTTCCAGACTGCTTCCCAATTTAGTTTGGTGGTGCGAATATTTCATCTCCCAATAAGCCTATTGTTGTCTGGGAAATAAGAACAACATCCTGTTGATGGGTCTAGGCACTGTGAGAGAGTCTGTGTTTGGGTTGTGGAAGGAGGGGGTGGAATGAAATGAGTGGTGAAAATTGAAAGCAGATGGTGTGAGATACAAAAGCTATGTTCAATCAATTATCGTATATTCAACCACTGTGTACATCAAATATCACTGTGAAATCAAATATTCAGTGCCAATCAATGAAATAAATAAATGAAAACTTTTAATTGTAAAACTGCATTCTAAAAGCACATTTTGAGGTGTCATAACAATATGAGTAAACTTGAAGACTGCGGAATGCATAAATGCCCATCAATAAGGGCCAACAATTAAGTCTCCTTCCTGTTTTCTTTTACTTTTTGTGAAATGGTTTGGCTGAAAAGACGCTGGATGAGTGGATCAAAAGTTTGGTACACTTGAGTTTGGCTCAGTAAATGCTGAATGCAGGCATGCTTGGTGTTTCACAATAGAACTTGTCTACATGCAGGTTAAGGCGGTACTATTAGCCTACTCAAGTTGATGCATCATGGGTGCCAATCACTATCAATGTATATTTGCAGTGTGCAGATGGGGGCTTAGGCCACATGACAATTTGGTGGTGGGATATTCAGCCATAGCTGATAGCACAGGACGTTCACCTAGTAATATTTGCATGCAGATGCACGGGGAGCATAAAAAAAATCAACTACTACAGTAAATCACCCAATGGCCCTTGATTAACCGCGATCAAAACCTCACTCAAAAAGTGAACTGCTATAATGTTCACATACTGGAACAAAATATATGGACAAGTTCACTGAGTATGAGCATGACATAAGGCCTGTATGACATGGTGCAATGGACAAAACTACAAGACCTTCAAAGTTAAGTGTGTATACAGTAACTGCAATACTACACAACTTTCCTTTGAAAGAGAAAGAAGTTTCGAGGTCTGCAGAAGTACCACGTACATATACATGTACTTCTTATCTTAGAAATGTGTAGAATGAATTACTATGAAAGAGAACTGCTGATGGCTTATACATGTATGTACATGTATGTTCTCTGTTTGAAGAGGAATGGACATGAAATGATTCAATTCCAGTATAAAAACACAGTGGTGACAATCACACTTTCCTTCAATTTTTCCTTTAGCTTATAAACCACCACTGTCACTTCCCTTCAAAAGTTCTCTTCACTTGATCAGACAGGAACAGTGTACACATTATACATGTACACGGATCATGGTAAACCGTTCGATCCTGGAAATGCCAATTTTTTGGGGGGGTCCAAAAAAGCTCTAATAGTTACAGAGGATTACCTCATCTGAGATGAATGTTGATGACCATTCCAGGGAGCTGAGTAATAATTCTCACAACAGGCCAGCATTACCCTTCAGGGGACTGGAAAAAAGTTGTGAAACTATCCTACCACCAGCTATCATCAAGAGATTCTGGCCCTGGGCTCACATTAATGAGGTGAACCCCTCTGGATTCCCTTCCCCCTTTGATTTATTGCACAGGTGGGGAACTTGCAAGGCACGCCCCAATGAAAAACAATTGTCAAAGAAGAAACCTGTCATAATTATGACAAAGGGTTCAGGAATTGGTCTGGTTGGGCTGGGTGGTCTGGTCTTTGCAATCTCCAACCCTTTCTAACTCTCTCATCAAACTCTTTCATCAACAAGCAAGAAAGTACTGTAGGAGTTACAGATATGATCCAACACTTGACTAATGCATCCCCTCATTTGCAGTTTTTAACTTTTACATGTACATGGACTTGGCATAACTCTTCTTATTTGCTGCAAGCACCAAACTGTCAGTTTTTCTTTTCATCAGCAAGTCTTGTCTTTTCATCAGCATGTACTTGGTAAACTTATGCTGCATTTTAAAGTGACGAAGAGAGCAAAACCACTTTGTGGGAATACGACGTACACGTATCTTTGTTTTCTACAACCATGTACCAGTTTCTTCAAATTCCCTTTCTGGAAGAACACAAAATTGTTCATTTCTATAACAACAGACCCTCCACACTCCCCACCAGTCACTTGGTTAATAGGGTTGTACCTACTTTTTCCTACATGTGTAAATATAGGTCCCGTCAGAGATGAGAGCAGCTGAACCAACTAGGAGGCCGCAAGGCTAAAACAAAACTTGATAAAAAAAAAGAAGTGAACGGATATTAATTTGTCTCCACAGTGTCCATGCAAAGTGAACAATTTCCGTTACGGTTTGCGCTCACCAGGCTCTTCTTAATGACGTGGAATTTACAAAACAAATCTGAATATTTGCACAGAAAAGATACAAGCATGTATAACACTGTCTCCAGCTCAAGTTTCTCCCCCAAGGTAAGTTGGTTATCAACATAACATTTTCTGCCCGGAAATGCTTGTGTATGTGTACCTAGGCTGTGTGTCCAGACGCCCAATCAGAGTGAACTGTCTCTGAACTGCATTGAATGGCTCCAGGCAAAACTTGTCAAATACCCCTGAGATGGCCATACTGCTGGCGTTCATGCACAATTGGATTGCTTTGCTGAAAAATGGCTTTCGTCAAAGTCCGAATCGATAGGGGCTTTCTTTGCTACTTTCAAGACAGAGGTTCAGCTGGGGTCACTCAAATGAACTGAACCAAATTGGAATGTGAAACATTGGTCTATAAAAACTCTTTAAGTTGACTTTAGAGTTTACCCTACAAAGGGTAAGAGCTCAAATATGAGCCATTCTATAAACTTGTGGTCCTAACATATTTGGTGTCCCTGTTACATACACCTAACCTGTGGAATTTGACGAGGAAATATAATTGAAATTGACTTAAAACTATATTTACGTGTTTGGCAGGTAATATGCAGCATATAATTTCACTGGGAAGTTTGAGAATGTGTTCTAAACTTACGAAAATATTTCCAGATGTGACAGAGACACAGAAAAAAATTGAACCTTACTTTACAGAATGACCCATTCCAGTACATGTTTATTTGTTGGCTATGTATCTAGTACAACAACCCAATCTTTCAACAATTTCAAACAATTTTCTGAGATGAGAACTGACCTGATATTTGCAGTCAGGGATGCGAGTAAGCATGTAACCTTTGCCAAGCTTATAACTGGGAAAGGTTGCACTTTTATCATTTATACAGAGTGCACTGATTAGTGTCAGATTTTCACGACTGTGAAAGTGCCCTCTTGATAGATGTAAAGAAATGTTTCCCCTTATTTGCAAGTCTTCGTCCATCAAGACTAAGCACAAGAGAACCTCAGACTTTGGCACTATTTTGAAGTTCTGAGGAGTGGCTCTCAATAAATGGCCACACAACAAGGGACGATTTCGAGGAGTGGTACAGCAGTTAGCTGAGAAGATTTCTGTAGATTTTGGTGGTCATAGGGTGAAAACTGAAAGTGATGATAATGATGACCGCTCTGAAGCAGGGGAGAAAACTTACAATTTCAAGAAAATTTAATTGGTCAGTTGGTTATTGAATAGAACAAAGAAACGGATTAGTCTGTGGGTTTTGGCTCCAACGGGCCTTTTTACAGGGATGTGTAATTACACACTATCTGTGTATATCTACACCAGCTTGGCCCAGAATTCCTAGCTAAAGGTCCTGGCAAAGGGGTGGGGGGGGTTCCTCAATTGGTTTTCAAGAGGGCTATTTGATCCAAACTGTTTACCTCTGCCTAAAGGTTTGTGGTCATCCACACCCCAAACACTGACAGGTCTATGGTTACTCTCCTGGGTCGCTGGCTCTGATCTCCCAAATACTTGGGGTTTACACATGCTTCTCCTTGATCCCCTCTGGGTACTGTTTTTGTGGTTCTTTTGTCCCTTCTGAAACCAGGAGGGTTATACCCAGATGCATGAGTCATGCATCAAGGATCTCTTGGGATGTCATTGGTGTCAGGCTCTCCACTCCATCAACATGATTTGTCTGAATCCCCAGAACAGAATGACTGAACCATTGAGAAATGACAAGTTTAAGAAAACCAAAATATATAGTGTCTGTATAGTTGCTGAGGCTTATGAACGTGCTTAGCAATAAGTGAAGAAATCTGATGAGCAGAGTAAACATTGGCTAAGCAAGGATAGGCCAACTGTCATGCAGGATGTATCAGTTGTCTCCTGATTCTCAGCCAATTTTACCCAAAACATGAATTCGCTGAGCACTGTTTCAAGCTTCCACAAAAATTGGGTTCTGCTGTACAACTACAACAGTTTCCTAAACTGACCAGGCTCACTACATTCAAACAAGGGAGCAGTCCACAAAAAACATTTTAGAAAGTCCATAAGTCCGACGCCTCATAAATCTGCCACCTCATAGGTCCGACGCCTCATAGGTCCGACACCTTGAAAGTCTGACGTTTGATTTGACACTTGTTACAAGCTTATGAAGACTGGCGCTAGGAACAAGACTTTCACAGTGTCAAGTATGGTGTACTACTTCTGACACACAGTATCGCATTGCATGGGTCCACACTCCTCCATGTTTCACAGTCCATCGCACTGATGCCTCATATAAGTTCTGACACCTCGTTGGCCCGACGTCAGATTTATGTGGTGTCGGACCTTTGAGGCGTCGAACTATGAGTCTGAAAAAAATTTTTTCATAAATCCGACGCCTCATTATTCCGATGCCTCTTAAGTCCGAAAATTCAAACTTTTGAGGTGTCGGACCTATGAGGCGTTGGACTTACGATACGCACCCACTTTGACAACTGCAAATGTAACTTACACATTTGGGTTCACCTCACGTCGGTTGAAAAAATTTCTCCGTAACACAGGATGGCAACAATATATGCAATACCTCAACAGCTGAGCCACAGGGAAATAGCACTGTCTTCAGTTTGTTGGTTTTTGCTCCAAGCAGGAAGATGGCTGAAATAACAGCCTGAATTTTGTACTCTCTTGTTGGTAGAGACATTTGACCCAAGTATCACAGCTCACGGGAAAACACTGTATGAATGGACGAGATTTAAGTTCTAAAATTTTGGACCAATAAGCTTGTTCTATACACAGCATTCCATTGAGTTACCACACATATCACATGGCTCTTTCTGGACGAAGTATACCACTTGACTGGATAACTGTACAAACACAGTAAGTCAGGTCACATGTGTTTGTGAATGAGCAAACTGTGAAGATTTTCCCAAACAATGGGACATTCAGATGGTAAATTATCTTGTAAGTTTGCATCATCACGAGAATTTCGTTCAAGGTAAAATTCATATAAATATGATAAAATTAAATAGACTAAAAACCCCCAATGGCCAGAGGTCAGCGCTTTACAGCTGTGCGATAACCTTTCAAAAATAACCTACTGTACAAAAACAGGAGACCACAGGCAATGCCATGCAGAGGTGGTCCCCTAATATTTCTTTCATTTACAGCTTGCGTTCCACTGACATTTTACAGATATTTTATTTATAACACCAACAGTGCAACAACCACTTCATTAGTCAGTAGTGAGGCATGTGTTTGGGAATCATCCCACTGACGTTAAGGGGGCAACATGCAAGGTACATGTACATGTACATAAGTGGTTTGCCCAGGGAATTTTAAGGGGGGGAAGGGATTGTCTGCTGACCAGGACTTTGCTGTGGATACTTGCCAGGAAGTAAGACCAGGAAGTCCTTAAACAGTATGGATTCAAGATTGACTGGGGGAGAGAGGTCTTTTGTTTTCCTCCATGGTTTAGAAGAGGCTAGTCAGGTTTCACAATTAGATGGTTCAATGCTTTAGCACACGCTGAAATGGTCCAGAAAATTGGCAGGTTTCCTTCAAGTTTTCCGAGTTAATGGGTTGAGGCAAAGTCACCATGAACTGTCTCAAGTGAATTCTATTTGACAACAACACTGTTGGTATTCAGACTTGATACTGATCCTGAGAAATACACATGGGACTGGTCGCTGTTGCCATTGTTAACTTCATTTATGTTTTTTCACAGTTTTACCATGCATATTCTTGTTCAGGAAAAAAATAATTGATGACACACGCTATATACCGCTGGACCGCGTCCTCCGTGTGTCCCCCACCGTGTATTGCGGACACGCGGAGGACGCGGTCCAGCGGTATATAGCGGACTCTGCAGCATCCAGACTTCAGTTGCCTAATGAAGGCTAGCAGCACCAGCAGCCGAAACGTCGCTACCAGCAACACGACACCGCGAGTCATCGATTATCTTTTTCCTGTATTTGTCATCCACCATGGTGATTATGTTTATCTCTTCCATATTCTTGTTTGAACACAGAGAACGATTGGAAAAAAATCTGATGTCTAACAGTGTACAGTATGAATTAATATTAATTTAACATTCTGGATCTCTCCTTTGCAACTTTCAGCCCTAAGTTAAGCTGCTAGCTCAGTGAGGTGTCTGCTGCAGTGAGAGATTTAGACACATTGAGAGAAATGAACAAAGGCAGAATACTACAGACTTTCATGGTTCGGTTTGTTAAAATTGCTGATAAGCAGAAATGTTTGAAAGCATCCAGACATTTTCCCATCAACTGTCATCACGCATTCCTTCTACGATTAACAAAGCAGATTCCTAAATATTATTCAAGCGCTGAATCCTCTGCAGTTACAGAGTTGAGTTACCACTTGATTTGACTAACCCTAACAACTTTTGACTACTTTATTATTCTAATGCATGCATCAAACATTTACTTTGCAGGAGAAGCACCAGCAATAAAGGATCACTTTATGGAACATTGCACATAAAAACCATCAGAATGCACCTTTATATCTCAGTTTTTCTTGATTTTTATTTTCCCCAGTATTTTTAAAGAGTGTTTTGCAGCTGTTTTGGTTTTATTTCTATACTCGTGAGCAAAACTGTGATGTTATTCCAGGAAGAAAACCTAATGTTACACTGGTATGACAAACAAAAAACACTGAATATGTTCAGTATTCTGCTGGCCTGAATATTCTTTTATGTGATTCACAGCTGAACAAGTATGTAGCAAGTACCCAGTGAGCAACCCTTCCTTGGAAATGATTTCAGTGAGTACATGTAATTCTGGGTTTGCAATTTGAAAGAGAAACCTACATTATGCACTGAGCCAAGTCTTCCCTGAATGACATCATAGTGACAATGCAGTCAGTCATCCAGGAAACTATGGACAATTTTGATGTCAAAAAAGTGCACTTTTTAATACATTTTACCTAGAAGGAATGTCAAATAGTTTTCATACATTGAAGTTTAAGATGCAGAAAAAAATGTTTCCGTGGAATGTTAACACTGCTTTTAAACTTTATGCCTTCAAAAGTGCCTGACAGTGCAGCACTAGGCCAACACATACACGACCTTGCTTAATTACAGAAGGAAATTACTCTGTCTACATCTGACAAACATTTCAAATGACCAGGGGCACTCCGAAGCAATGAGAAGGAATATCAGTCTCTTGAGTAAATGGCCAGGAAATAGCCAGTCTTTCCTACCACCAGATTCTAAAAATATATGAAGTTTTTCGGCAAAACGCCAGAGATTAGTGGGGTCAGCTCATAAGTCTGACGCCTCATAATTCTGACGCCTCATAAGTCCGAAAAAGGCGTTTTAAAAAGTCCATAAGTCCGACGCCTCATAGGTCCGATGCCTCATAAGTCTGACAAATGCGTTTAAAAGTTCCAAAGGTTTTTTTGGCCCATGGCATACATGTAGATCCAACGCCTCAAAAAATCTGACACCTTGAAAGTCTGATGTTTGATTTGACACTCGTTACGAGCGTATGAAGACAGCACTAGGAACAAGATTGGTTCCCGGTGTCAAGTATGGTGTATTATTTATGACAAGCAGCGTCATGTCGTGGGGGCCCACACTCGTCCATGTTGACAGTCAATCACACTGATGCCTCTGGTCTGACGTCAGAGTTATGAGGTGTCGGACCTTTGAGGTGTCGGACCTTTGAGGCATCGGAACTATGAGGCTGAAAAAGATTTTTCATAAATGCGACGCCTCATTATTTCGACATCTCATAAGTCTGAAAATTCGGACTTTTGAGGCATCAGACCTATGAGGTATTGGACTTATGATACGCACCCAGATTAGTGACCTTATCCAAAATAACTACCAAAAACATAACCACCAGGGCTCTTCCCCCTAGGCACTGAAAACAAAGCTCACAAATTCATTTGTGCACCTTCATTAATTAACAGAGGCTGTACTTTTGTATATTTGTTTTGTCCATTGGAGGTCCAATTAATAACAGGTCATTAAGGGTGGAACATGGAAGTGACTGGCACAAGCCATGTGGATAGCCACCAGGCCAGTTCTGACCTCTAGAAAATGACCTTAGCCTTAAGTAACCTACATCTGCAGCTATACTTGTACATACATGTAATAGCCATTGCATCTTGCTTGCTGGGGACACGTGAAACCAGGAACCAAACATTAGCTGTCATTATTTTTAGCAAAGTGCAATGTAGTGGAAAAGCATTTTGTTAGAATTTCTTCAAAGAACATTTGTTTGTGGAGGTAAACAGAAAGGGGAGTGCTGGCTACTCTCCCAAGGCAAAAGGGTGAAAAACTCCCTCTCAAAAGACTCGAACAGAATAAGTCCATCATAATCCACCTTGAAGTTGAACTCCAAAAGAATGAAAATCACTCCAAAAGTGTAGGAAAAAACTCTAAAAGTGAAAAACACTTCAAAAGAGAGGGCAACTAAATGACAACTCTTTTTCAAGTTGTCCTTTATATGGCTCCTTGGCAGAGTGGAAAGTTTCTGGAATGGTTTTCACTCGTTTTTAAAAAGAGAGGCCAAATACATGTAAATGACAACTCTTTTTCGAGTTGTCCCTTTATATGGCTCCTTGGCTGAGTGGTTTATACTGTTTTTAGAGTGGTTTTTCCATTTTTAGGAGTGGTTTTATAAGAAACTCACTTTTTGAGAGTGAGTTTTTCACTCTTTTGCATTTACAAAGTACCACAACCTGAGGTCAGACAAAAAAAGGATGAGGAGTGCAACAAAGTGTGTGAAGTAAGCCATATCATGATTCGTTTTGAAACAAGTAGAGGTATAAGCAGTGGAAAGAAATCGAGAGGTCAAACTGATTAACTGACATCTTTCCTCTCCTGTCCGTTTAATAATAATTTATTCATTTAAAAAGAGCAAATTTCATATAGATATGTTCAAATGAACTGTACAATGAAGACATTAAAACCATGCTGAACCCAATTAGGTTATGCAGGATTTCAATGGTCCCTAGGGGGTTAGGGTTAAGCGTGGAACAATGAATACATTTCAACATGGTTGAGCCAATGGCATACAAGGGTGTCTCAGGCAGCCGCCAAACAACCCACATTCACCAACATCAGTAAAGAGAAGACAATAAAAAGTTACAATTTTAGAGGTGGGAGGAAAACCCCAGAGGAATAGTCTGGGTGAAACCCACGGAGTCAGGTAGGGACTGAAATCCAATCCACATGTGGACCGGGCCGGGAATCAAACCCGGGACCAAAGAGTTGGAAGGCAAGGAAAGAACTATCTTGCCAACCCGACTCTCCGACTCCATTTGTAATTCTGAGGTAACTCATCAAGCTTTGAACTCACAGGCTTTGACAGACTATGTTCGTAAACATGCACATGTACATGGAAAAGACCAGCAAAAAAAAAGGTGTTCATGTATCCCTTTCTAGAGAGGGCAAGTTCACACATTTTACTTGCACTGCACTGAAATTAAAATGGAAATTATGCAAGTTTGAAATATTTTAACAGTAAACTAGCTTCTGCAAAAATACTTGTGGAATCAGACTTGTCTCTCAACAAATCTCCAATGCAGAACAGATCGTGAGCCCTTGTATGGTAAAAGAACGAAGTGGAGAGAAAGGAATTGAGGTGCATTATCTGGAATTAAATTCCCCATCTGTGATCCATCAGGCTCCAGCTACATGTAGGTACTCTCCCTTGCCTCGGAGAGTGAGGCTAGTGAAACTCCAGATCCTTATACATGTACATGCACATGCAGTTCTCATTCAGTGTAAGTATTAGTCAATGTTAGCTGGTAATCGGCAATGCAGACCGCAAACATTTTTTTCCCAATCTCATTCAGTGTAAGTATTAGTCAATGTTAGCTGGTAATCGGCAATGCAGACCGCAAACATTTTTTTCCCAATCCAATCCGCCATGCCAGCCTTGAATTCAATCTTTCAAGCCCTGTCTGGTTTTTCAAAAAGACAGGGGACCCACTGTGGGACCCGGGACTTCTTCAAGCAGTTCAACTAACTCTGGTTTGGTTCGTTTTTTTGGCTGTTGATGTAAAGCAGCTTCTGAAAATAGACAAGAATCAAGTTAAAAGTCAATTCCAGTAGCCTGCTTGGGCCCAGGGTGCTTCATCCTCCTTGCAGGGCATTCTGGTTTTTTCGGGAGGCACCTGCACAACTTGAACTGGCTGCAAGATGAGCCTTTTAGCGTAAAATGACTTACCAAAGAGTTATGTGCTCTTTGTCTTACAGCCCTATACTGTCAATGTAAAAGTAATCCCCATAAAGTCCAGAGAAATCTTCCAATACATGCAGCTGAACAGAAACATTGACATGATACACTTGAACAAACCGAACAGATTTAACCCAAAAAAAACTGATCGAAATCAAAGTCTACATAAAACTCTTGCATTCCGTCAACAACCCCCTTCCCACTCTAGTCCCAACCCCCCAACCTCAGCCAAATCAATGGCTCATTTAAATCCCACTGCACATGATGTTTATCGATCATGTTGGCATGTATGAATAAGCACCATTAGAAAAGAATTGAGACTATTTCAATTCCCAGAGGGGGGCTTATTGCTGAACCAAATGTTCCCATGGATGTCAACCATGTAGTTTCTGTCCTCACATTCTCCAGTCTGGGTTGGTATAAAAGAGACCCCAACTGAAACATCCCATAATTGGGCCATACACCCTTGCTTGGAAAAGTGACATTCAAAACTGTTTTTTTTTAACATGAAAATAAACAAACAAAAAGCGCAGCAAAATTTATGATCCTGGTGTTTTACGACCCATATCTAATGTGAAACCAAACTTTGAAGTGTGAAACAATATTGACAAGAAAATCCTGACATGACAAGGGAATTTGTTCAACGCATTTATCTTTTTCACCCATCCCTAGACAGTAGTTGGCCACTATGGCGCTAAGGTCATGAACTCCTATCAGTTATATGGGCAAGCCAGCCACCAGGCAAGTGATAAGACCAGCAAAAGGATCCCTTCACCATATGCCAAGAGGCAGGAGGTATGCAGAGACTGCAGCATGCCATTTAGGAAGAGGTGTCATATTACTGGTACATGTACCATACCTGATGGAGGTTTGGCACTCTTCCTTTCTAATGCTTTTTAATCGCAGCAACCCCACCTCTTGAATGAAATTCTCAATGAAATCCTTCCTAAATGGTAAAACAAACTTTTGCTCTGACAAAGAATTCAGGTTTATTCAAGAGTCTTCCTCATTACAGCCCAGATCTTGTCAAAGTATCACACGAAAATATGTGACAGTCGTACAGAATTTCAACTGCACTGCGTGGGTCAGCTGAAATTTAAGTCTGGAAAAGAAATGCTTTGCCAAGACAGGTTTCCAACCTTAAGATCAGGGAACGTATGTACACTGTTTGTGATGGTCCCAACTGATTTTCACTCAGCAAGGAAGTTTACTTAGTACTTTTGTCTTATCAGTTACTGTGTAAGCTAGTACCCAGAATTTTAGTCTGTCTTCCTACTGGTCTCAGTAAACTCTCTCTATTCCAAAAGATGTCAAGGCTTTGAGAAGAACTAGGAATGGGAGGAGAGCCAAGGGTCTGCATTCACTGGGAGCCTGTGATGATTTTAATGTAACACTGATGCCACCCAGGCATTGGATGCCACACCTTGTTAGACAATATAGTTATGATGAATGGCAATACGCACTCTCTGGTCTCAATGGGTGAGGTGTTGATTTACGATGAACAAAAACTTCCAAATGCCAAAAAACACTGCTGACAGATAATTCATTGCCACCTGCTCTCAACACCATTATGTATATGTTTGTTTTGGGAACATTATTGATAATAATAATAATAAACAGTTCTTATCCGGCGCATAGTACACTGAAGACTCTACATGCTAAAGAGAGCAAACAGGTGGGTTTACAGTTGAAACTTTGAGTTTATATTGTTCAGGGGAGGGGGCCAGTTTTGGATGTGGTATGGAAGACTGTTCCATAGTTCAAATGCAGTGAATAAGCAGTTGGGTATTCCAATAGCGCATGCCCAGTACAATGCTATTCAGGAACAGCTACGCACGCGCAGCAGTCTGTCCTATCTTTATCAGTGCAGCCATTCGCTGACTCACTTGTATACTTTGGTCCCGAAAGACCTTGACTTTTTGAAATACCGCACTGGCTCATTGGAAGGGATTTTGAGGGACCATATGACTGGGTTAGAACTGGATATGGAGTGAGCAGATCTATGCTGCTGGAATGAAGAGGATGATTTTTGCCCATTCGTGGAGACAACCCCTCATGTGTACATCTGTATTAAAATCAAAACCAGTATTTTTAAAGTAATCTGGGACTGGGGAAATGGATTGTGTTGGGCGATAAACGCATACGTGCACTATACTGGTAGCAATCTGAAGGGTAAACGCATGTGGTGTACAGTATATGAAGTGATGACCAACCTAGACAGTCCTCAATCTTTCACCTGTTGGAAGACTGCAGACATATTAAAGACCTAATGAGAGAAGTATGTGTAATGTCATCAAATCCTCACAAGTGCATCACTTGTCATCCAGTCTCACATGAAGTCACAAGTCATTCGAACAAAATGCGCCAATGCCAAGGGTATTCCATTGTTGTTGTTCATCACCTCATACTGGTGACAAGACTTGTGATTTCTAAACACATACACGTACACATATGTACTCCAATTCTGGAGAGAATAACTGTAGGCTACACGTATAACCATGTAGCTGTACAGTGCCTCTTTCAGATTTTTACATTATCCACGAAAGTTTATACACACATGCTTCTGTTTCACAAAAATGCACTTTGAAAAAGGACTCTGTTTGGCTGATTTGTCAATTAGACAATATAGAAGTTGTCAAACTACATTGTAAATTTTTCATCATTAACAAGTCTGTAGGCCCCTTCCATGTTTCAGAAGCCCTTCAATTGTGTTGAATCAGCTAGAAAGGTAATGTACAATGTACAACTCAATGTCTGCCAAGCCAAAACCTGCAAACTTGTCGATAGGTGTAGAGGTGCTGTTTGTCTCTAAACTGTGAAAAAAAACCTGCCCCTGGTAACAATGTGCTGAAATTGAATCAGTCAGGTTCAACATGTACATGTATCTACAAGTGCACGGTAGTATCATGTATATGTTGAACCGGGCAGATTCCATTCCATCCACACTAGGCACTTCAATGTTTATTTTTCTAACTGAGAGTAACCAAGCTACACTGTACCCCATCAAATGATTTCTCCACCTTCTGGAAACCTGTCCATTTGCTTTCACAGGCTTCTGGCACTCCACTGAACAATTTGAAAACCTCAGCTAGTAGAGCCATAGAGCAGCAATGGCACAGCAGCCCAAACCAGACCACCCATTGCCCCTGGACACCAACTCCAGCTGACCCCACACTGACCCATCTGGCAACTATAGCCCTATACTTGATGACTATGCAAGTGTGTAACAATGTCATCGCCTGAGCCTCTGGTTTGTGCCATGGGGTCCCTCATTTGTAGGAGTCAAAAAATAGGCTGAGAATTGGGATGGCTGAAGGCTATCCATAATGCCAACCCTTGGAGTTGAGGATCTGCAGCAGATGCATGATTCACTACGACGCTTATCAGAGGGCTAGAATAACATTCAATCATTGACTGTTTATTACCGAAGTGGATGTCCGAAAAGGCAGCTGTAGAAGTCAATGCCCTGAGTTGCATTTTCATTGTGTAACCATTCTGCAGTGGCCAATCCTGGCATTTAAGTCCATCGCTAATCCGCTGATGAACCTTTGCTTTATGAAGATGACCACAACAAGCTGCTTGAAACACTGAGTGTTAACACTGCCAGTCCTTCTCAAACCTTCTGCCCATATCACCCAAAACTGCACCTCCTACCCACCACAATGACCATCTTGAGTCAAAGGGCCAGAAGAATCATATTTCAAACACATATGACGTAACAGAAAAATTATGCCATTGGAAACAGTCTGGTCTACAGACTGAGTAACTTAAGAAGGCACTTGGGCTATTTAAAGATCATGAGGCTGAGTACATTTTTGATCGTCCACATGATAAGCCCTCATACAGTAGGTAATTTGATGTTTAATATCATCACAAAGCTACAGGTACATACATAATAATATTGTACATGTGTGTATTGAAGGTCAGAACTATTTTAACTCCATCCTCTTCATCCAACTGCATGTAGAAAGGCACAGGTGTTCTTGCCTAAATATTTTGCAGCACAGCACGTAGCCTTCAGCTTGCAGCTGTTGAAGAGGAAAAGCATGGAGACCCGCAGACTAAACGAACCTTAACACACTGCAGCAAGGGGTTTTTATACAGCCAAATGATGTGTAAAAACTAAAGGGCCTTTTCACACTACATAAAACCTGGGTTGATGTTGGGTTGAAACTGGTGACTACACACATGAAAATTTGAGATTTTTCAACCCAGGTTGAAAATCATAGGTGTTCATCTCCACTCTAAGTTGAACTCACTGCGATGAACTCAGTTTGCACGAAACAAGTGTGAAACTATGCCAGGTTGTACGCAGGGTTGAAAAATCTACTTTTTAGCCCAGGGCAGTCATGGGTTGAGAGGCCGTAGGGCCAAGAAGGGTTGGGGTTGTCACGTATATATGGCTTGCCCTAAGCCGGGTTTCACACTTGTTTGGCTTTACCCGTGTAATTTATTTACATGTACCCGCATATTTACTCATACCCGGGTATAAACTTACAGAGAATCGGTTTCACACTTCCAAACTTCAACCGGGTATTTAGTGCACCCACTTTCATGCAAACCTGGGTAACTTGTAACCGTGTTCACACTTCAGTCGGGGCAACCTGGAGATAATAATAATAAATAATATGTACACTGTCCAGCCGATGTGCTTGTGCATGCAATTCAAGTACGGACACGTACCCGTAACATGTCACGCATGCAGCATAAAGTCTCAACTGGTGCCTTGCAAATAATAATGGTGTTCGTATAACAAAAAGACAAGTTACTCGTCAAAACAGACTGGTTTCCTCTATATGAAATACATGTATAAATACGACGAGATACCAGCCACAATGGACATCAGCAACACCAGCCTGAGGCCGTGGAGCTGAGGGCAGTGCTGGTTATGCATGCGCCGTCCTATCTATTCGATGAGAAAATCTGCATTGAAGGAAACCTGACGAGAGTTCATACCACCAAAGGTAACCCAGAGAATTGTGTTTCGAGACAGTTAACCCAGAGAATTTCAAACCCCGAAAAGGGTAGTGTGAACACTCTGAATTATCCCGGTATTCTCAGGGTTATTTTTTCGATAACCCTGAGCCTTGGAGAATACCCAGGTAGAATCATATTGTGAAACCTACACTAGTGATCACTTGTGAAAAGGTCACTAGAGGCCTACCTGTTCTTTGATAATTAATATGCGTATGCTGTGCTACATCAAATAATTGTTTTTGGTAAGTCAAGTTCAAGCAATGTGCGATATTGGCCGGTCCAAAAATCCATGCATGGCTGGGCTCCATTAATATGGATTCGTGGAAAATAATGTGGTACAGAGAAAGATCACAGATAGTCATACGGTGATCATGTTGAAATTTGGATTTACCATTCATATTTATAGGCCTACTCTCTTGGACTCTTTTCCATACTTTGCCTTGTGAGTGGTGAACTGTTATTAACTCCCACCACTGATGTGGTTTTAAAATACTATTTCACTGTTTTCCCATCACCACCACACACAATTAACCACATGCCATGGCTGTAGCTTGTGGTACAGCATGGTGCCAAGGTGCCAACTTTATGTAGAATTTGACCCTAAGGTTCCTGGTGACTGTGATAGAGCCCTCACTAACCTCTCCATGTGCAATATGAAGATCAATGCGTGGATGATGCACAATACATGTAGGTTACAGATAAATCAGGATAAGACTATATGATATGAATTCTGTATTATTGCCTCCACTAGGAACCTGAACTCCCTACCTGCTCTTCAGCTTAAAATTGGGGACATAGCCAATGATCCATCCGCTACTGTCCATGACCAGTCATATTAATTCCATTTGCAAGAGTGTAAACTTTCATATCCGTAATCTGTGGCATATTTGCCGATTTCTGACTCAGGAGTCTTGTCTTCACAATAAGGGCTTTAGTTCTTTCTCACATAGACTATGCCAACTTCTTGTTGTATGGTGCCCAGGAAGTTGATCTCCAGCATCTGCAATGCCTGCAAAATAAAGCGGTGCGTCTTGTGTTCGCATGTGGCAGAGAAAACAGCTCAGTGCATTTACTTTGATCTCTTCATTGGTTGATAATGCAAGAAAGAATTAAGTTTAAAATCCATCTTTACGTTTACAAGTCTATTCATGGAGAGGCACCCAGCTACATTGTACATTGTATCTGAACATCTCAACCTGCACAATACTGGTCGCCTGGAAGAAGGTCGTAGACTCCGGTCTTCATCTGATGTCACTCAGCTAGTTGTCCCATGCTCCACCAGAAAAGCTGGTGATAATTCTTACTTTATTGTTGCTCCAAAACTATGGAACCAGCTGCCGTGTGACATCAGGGAAGTGGCGTCAACCCCTGTTTTCAAACGCCTCCTCAAAACGTTCTTGTTCCCAGACTCAGGGCATTCAGACACATGTAGTTTACTGTTTCAACTTCATTACATTTTTGTATGTTAATTGTTTAATTAATTTATTACTTACACTTGTAAAGTGCTGTGTTCTTAGTAGAGTGCTCAATATGTGCTTATAATTATTATCAAGGTCCTGTGCCAATGACAGTAAGTGGGTTTACACATGGTCTGACGAACCAAAGTCTCACACTCAATGTTGAATCAAATAATTGAACTGTCCAGGAAAATGAAAAAAGCTGGGCACAATTATCACACTGCCAGTGTGGGTGTTTCTGGACAGCAAAGGCAGCACGGTGCACCGAACCTTCCCTTTCAAATGGCTCTCTGGAGGAGTGGTTGAATACACTGTATGTGTGGGTGTTAAACCATTTAACTTTATTGAATTCGGCAATTCTGTTAATAGTTCAAAGGCCATTATGTGTGAGTGATGTTCTACCATCCGTTGTGTGCTGATGTGTTTTCAATACCATGCTGAGAAGGGTGTGGGTGTACGCAAGTAACAGAACTAAATATACTGGCACTGTCCTGCTATCCACTGCCTGATGCAAGCCATGCCAAGGGGGTGAGGTATACAAGGTAAAGTACCTTTCAGTGCCACGCGTGGTTGAAAGTATGGTATGTACTGCAGGGTACCACCTTCATGTAAGCCTATGTGAATTCTAGGCCCATGTGAACATTTTCATAATTTTCCTATAAATAACTTTATTCTCAAATAAAATTAATTACATCCGTTTATTACAAAATAACTTGTGACCCATCACTGCAGAACTAGGCTGAAAATTTATGAGTTTTTTATTGGGAAAAACAATATTTTACACATCACTATCAACCTTGTTCAAGATAAAATAAAAACATAGTATTTTTTCCTAATTGGTAGCCTGCTATGGAGTATGGATCACTTTGAAGTATGAGAATTAGCAGTGGGGGTGAGGAATTGTCAAACACCAACATTTCTACTTCCGCTTGGTCTTGGAGTGGTGGGTCACACCGTTTCCCACAGAAGCCAAAACATCCACCTTATGGAATTGCTGTGAAATATATGAAATGTTGGTAACCTTGAAACCAGCTGCATTTTATAGGTTCATGTGCCTGTGTGCCTGCCTACCCTGCTGAGAATGAGTTGTGCGGGTCACAAATTTGAACAGCTAGGTTGTGACTCCCTGGAGAATGCATTTTGCTTGTCTCAAGAACTCAGTGCAATAAAAAGGCCTGTGTTCTGAACTTCTGGGGGAAGTTGTTCATTATACACGTAGCCTACAGTGTATACATGTACATACATACATGGTCATTCAAGCAAAACCATTAAGAAATCTCAGGGGAAAAAACAGAACAAGGATCACAGATGGTAAAGGATTGGGAAGGAGGTTCTTTGGAAGTCAAAACAGATCATCATATGAAAACATGTCCTTGGTGCACATATGTACTGTGCATTTTAATGGCTATCTTACTTTGAGGCACCTGTTTCCAAACTTCATACATGTATCCTTAAAACCCACAAGCTCAGCTTATGATCAAAAGTTCAATCATGATTCACAAGAAAGGTGGGCCAGTGCCCACACTATAAAGAACAGTCGATCAGATGTACATGTACACAAACTAACACACAACCTTCAGATTTCCAGCACACCCCATCAGTGTGTGTGTGTGGTGCCAAGAGGTGTCAAAATGTGTAACTATCAACAAAAGGGATCAATGCTACCATGCAAGAATAGTTGACCAATTACAATTGAGTGAGCTAAGTGCTCCACAACGAGGGGCCATTTCTGGCAAAATGGCCAGAACCTGCTTCGGCCCTCAAATCTGATTCTGAAGGAAATTGATGTGTCACTTCCACTGACACACAGTCAGAGCTGTGAGGAAAGAAGTACAAGATAGCCAAGGCATGTAAAAAAAAATACGGGAGGTTTTGATTGGTATGTGGCAAGAATCTAGGTTCAAAGATCTTCCGCTGTGGCCTATGAATGGTCACTCACACTTCACACCTGAATTAAGAAATGAGATCAAGGGGGTTGTGAAAGGTTCAGAACTTTTCTAGGATTACATGTGACAAGAAAGAGTAATCATCATTTAAAGAAACTATTCACTATTATCTATTCATTGCCAATGAATACCTAAGGTTGAGGACAATTACTGAATTATTGTGGTTGGAGGCAGCTGGACCAAAGAAGAATAAGGCAGGTATGAAAGGGGTAGAGAAAACATGTACCCAAAAAGGGGAATAATTCTGTATATTTTATACTCACTTGAAACATTGGCAAAAATTTACCAAAAGAAGGTCTTAAGGTAGAGTCTACAAAGAAAATTATACCCTGAGGAGACATCAATGGTGCATCACAGAGATAAATCCCCACCTACCAATTAAGCCTCACACAAGTTACTGCCTGCAAAGTTCATTTAAAACACATTGTAAATGTAGAGTGCAACTGCATAAATGCTCTTTCCTTTTCACATCTTGTTCTGTTTTTATCATTTACATGACACCAGGAATGGTACATGTTTGTAGTACATGCATCTGAATTCCAATGTCAAGTTCTGTTTTTGAAATCTCACCCAGGAGTCAGAAAAAAGATGTCAAGGTTGCGGCATCAAAGAATGTACCGGTCTACAGGAACAATCCCTGCCATTCTCAAGGTTCTTTCATTTCATAATGGTTTTGGTACAAGTTGTGCAGCCCTCACCAGAAATCTTTCTGGAGCAGGCAACAACCACTGGAGAGTCATATGACCTGATCTGAGGTCACGTCAGATCCAGATCTTTCAAGCCCATGGTCGCAGAAGATAAATCAATCTGCAGGTGGAATTCAGCTGAACAACAGTGTCTGGCAAGTGTCAACCAATTCAAAGTTTCTACCTATTGATATCTTAAGTACATGGACAGATGCACCCCCACCAAAAAAGGAAAATATTTCTTTTTCATATAAAATAATAAATTGTATAAATCCAGTGCACAGCCAAAAGAATGAGCACAGAAAGTATCTGAACAATATCAGAAATCACAAAAAACAGCAATCTAGGATTTCAGCTTGTTGAGGTTAACTTCAGGTGTGGAATCGGTATTATTTTGGGATTATGACATCCAAACTTTGGGTGCTATAAAACACACCTGAACAAACTGAACAATGGAACCGCAAATCCCCATTGACTTTGGAGCAAATACCCTCCAAAAGTCCTACGGGGTTCCAAATTTGTTTTAAGTGGATACCCTTGAAACCTGGTAACCCACAACATGACTTGAGGGTCAGCCCAGGTCAGCACGGGTCAGGGGGAGAAATCAACCACAAATAAATGAATGTTTGCACAGCACTGAATGCTGACACATGACTGCATATAATGTTCCTTCAACTTCACCGCCACGAGGCCCACAACCCCGCAAAGCTTGTTGGAGTCCACATTGAGTACACATAATACCTTCTGCACAACAACCTTGGCACAACAAGAAAAGGATGTAGACAAAAATACATGTACATGTACTTGGTTTGCCTGTTATTTCATATAAAGTGGGGTTTTTGTTCCAAAAAACCTGAAAAAAAGAACTTACCAAAGTACCAGAATAGTAATGGAAAAGAAGTCTTGTTTTGAAAAATGCACATCGCTTTGGAAAAAAGTTCTAAGTAATATTGTTTTAATTTTAGAAAACTATTCCAGCAATTTTTGTGACACATTCTCTAAACACGAAAGGGCAAATGCTTTTTGATGTACCCAAATTTTTAAGACCTTGGAAACACACTGCCAATAATGAAAACATATCCCCTCCCCACAGGAAATCGGTCACTTCCAGGCCAATACCCAGCCATTCATTCACCTCAATTAACTGGTTCCCATGTGGCCAAGACAGAGCAGTCTTGCAATTCATCATTCACACCACACATCAAAGTACATGTATGTAGTCTGTGCCTGTACCCATTCTCATTAAATACCCAATACATATGCTACAAAATTTTCGCTTCACACCAGACGTCATCGACTGGAGCTTCTCATTCAAAACCTGACTTGCACACAGGAAATTTTTCTACAGATACTTGGCAGGTAACCCAGTAGCCTTTTTACACCCAGCAAATACTCCATTCACTTAACAAATTCCTGAGTTTCATTCTGTCAGTCAGAAGAAGAAATGTCACAAAGATGCCAGCAGGCGGCTATTTCGCTGGAGCCAAAAATAGCCTTGAAGTTCACCTGTGACTAATGCCTGAAATCTAGTAAACCAGGCCAGGTTGCACTTACAAGTTATCGCCTGGGGGGCACAAGTGATCTGGGCAATTTTAAAGATTTCAGTAGCCTTTCCAATTTCCCTGCATAACTTTGCCTGACATGTTGCAGCAGATCAGTTGGAAAATTGGCCACAGGAAGGGGAGAATTTTTGCCACAAGAACTCACTGAGGAAGAAACTTTGGTTTTTGTCCTTGAAACATGCAGAGGAAAGGGCATAATTTCATGGCTCTGTTATTGCACAAATCCCTCTCCTTGCTGGGAGCAGTTCATACAGGGTAAGGACACTAAATAATAATGCCTTTATTGTCACTGGCAGGAAGGTACAAATGAGGATCAACTGACCAATCAGCATATTAATGTTACATGTACATGTTATTTGCACCGTTATTACCAACTAGCCGACACAACTTCCTGAAAAGTCTGCCAGTTTAGCCGCAAGGCCTGAGGAGAAAGAGATGAAAGAGGATCCTTTTCCTCACATGCAAGCTTGGTAATGAGTAGACTCAACCTTCAAAGAATTCCTCAGGAGGAAATAATCAATTGCTTAGTTAAAACGGATCAATGATACGAAAGAGGTTAGAGGAAAAGAATTTTTGCATATGTACTGAACACTAACATGACTCAATGAATTAGGAAAACTCATATGAGACTGCATAAATTTTCGGAAAAATTGAAATTTGAACTTCACCGTTCTTAACACAATATTTTCAATCTTCATTT
Source organism: Acanthaster planci (assembly GCF_001949145.1). The sequence goes on from NW_019091547.1 coordinate 92,499, forward strand.
GTCAGCTCAAAGCTGTCCCAAATTCATGTACTGTGATTTTTTTCCCTACTGTGCAAAGTTTATATTAACCATACATGCATGTTTATCATTTCGCACCTTTTGTTTTTAAGTTTCCTGTAGTATTCATGCAGATATTTTCTTATCTGACAAGCAGAAATGATATTTTACCAAAGCAGTTGAAGAAACAGAAGAAAAGCAAAATGTTACACATAAATGAACTTCAAAATTGCCTACCCCTAATGAGGAAATCCTGGATTTTAAGGTCATAAGAGGGGAAGAGAAAAACCACTGGACATTACTCACAACATAATTCACTCACACTCAGCCCTGGATCAATTATCCCTTGACCTACATTTTAAGGACATCAGCACTGAGTGATGATTTCTGTCTCCGGACAGGAAATGTCTTCAAGTACACACGATCCCTCCTCTGAGAGATTATATCATTCATCAAGATGAATTCAACAGCTGCCAACAACCTCATCTTATTTGGAAAAGCCTTCATAAATGTTCACAAAGCGTTAACTTCACAAAAAGTTAACACAAGATACTGTGTGATTTACATTATACACGGATGTGCATATATCAGCCCAGTCTGCACTTGACTTTTTTGGGTCAAATTTACCAAGACGACGGCTACTTTTCCCATTTTAAGTCCAGTGCCGATTATCCCAGGAAGTTTTTCTCTTGGTTACTTTTAAAAAGTGGCACAGTCATTTCTGCTGGCCAACTTCTGCCAGGGGAAAATTCCCACAAGTCACTTTTCCCAAGACAGAAAGCCCAGTGCGGGGACAGTACAAGTTAACAAATATGGAATGTGGCTCAGTAGAGTGTACATGTACATCCAACCCTGAGCACAACGGCATACTTCATAGAGGGAAACTATGCATGCGCATTGCTCGTTTCGTTGTAGCATGGCATGTGGCAAATATTTCTAGTGCATTTGTTCCTCTTTTGGTCCCAATCATGGCAGAAATTACTATGGATACAGTTGGAAGATTAACTGGTGTTATGAGCGCACCATTTCTAGATGAGGATGGTATGGTAACGTTGTGTCTAAGGAGGAAACAACTGCAGAAATGTCACACAAAGCCCCTTTATAAGTCACTGTTATGATAGCTCAGTTACTTCCCATGCAATCTCGGTTAACATTTCCCTTGTCAAAAGTCAAAGTGTAGACAGTGGTCATTTTTGACCATTTTCATTTTACCATCAGCTTGGTAAAAACCCTTGAAAAAAAAAAGTCAGTGCAGGCATGGCTTTAAGCGGAGGTTAACCAATTCAAACGTGTACAGTGGATATGTGCACCTGGGCAACACATGGACACCTGTACACTACATGAGAGCTGGACCAAAGCTATTACACACGCACAGTTCTCTTCACAGATCGACTGTGGATGAGGGCAAACTGTGTGTCTGGAGAGTGGCACACCTACCATAGGTTGAGGTCTCAGCTGGTTGTAGTCTGTAGTGTAGGGAAAACTCATAAGCCTACGAGAAGTAGGCACAACACAGTGACAAAAGGTGTAGCAATAGCTTTGGAAGCCCATTTTGGACATGTGTATGCATAAATATCCCGAAGTGATACATCCCAGCATTAAACTTCTCTCAATTATTCCCAACTACTGCGTGGAGGAAGTTAATCTCTGTTGTTACTTTTTTATGCTTTTAATCCAATAAAGCCCTACAGTCATGGAGAGCTGATCGCACAATACCATGTCTGAACAGGACAGTTCAACAAGAATGTCACCTACCCTCTGTCTTTGCCCATTACAATTACGCTGGGATAAAAAGGAAATTTGAGCCATTCTTTAATGAAAAATACCAAGTTATATGAACACTGACAAGTAAGGAAATTCTTTCGACTTGAGGTCAATTCCCCAAAACCTGAATAAACTGCATTTACTCCTATTTCCACACCTGAGTCTAAGTACCCACGGGTGCAATCCCTGGCCTTCTTTTTAAACAATTCACGTATGGCAAAAATGCAGGGTTCTCCCTGGCAGAGTGTGAATACCTGCACAATTCAGCACAGTGTTGCAGCTACATATGTACAATGTACTTAAATTTTTTATGTAGTGTAACAACATGAAATACAAATTTCATTTCACCAACTGCTCAGGGATTCCAGCCAAATATTTGTAAATACATATAACTGTAATTGCCATTTGGCAATGACTGACAGGTGAAACCCTGAAAACACACATGTACAACAATTTTTCTTGGCTGGTAGGGTTAAGCGCAGAAGTACCTACTATAGTTGGCAAAGGCAATCGCAACTGGATAGGATCTGCATTTTGCAAACTTTTGCTACTGCAATGAAATGCAGTAATTGGTCAAGGATTTGTGAGAAATATCTCTTGAAAGTATGCAGCTTTTCTCCCTTTTTCTGAGTTGCCTCCAACAGTCAAACCAACCAGTCGGCAGTTGTGGCCATAAAAATGAGAACTTTGGCAGCCAGATAAATAATTTGGGTCATGAAAACTTCTGACAAGGTCAGGCAAAAACAGCCAAGGGATTAAACCATTGCTTGGGGATAGTCCAGTAAAAAATACTTGCACTTGTGCATGCATAACATGCAGGGGGACACATGTGTGTCGATGTTGTAGGCCTACAGCATAAAGTACATTTCGGGGACACCTGTAAGAACAGACATAACACTGCAAAGGTGTGGGTTAAACTACACTTTGTTTAAAGTTCATGACCAAACTGTCTTTAAAACAACTGATAGGAAAGAATAAGTACCCAATTTACGACCAGTGTTGGAAGTTTGTGAACCTATTCAGAAACACTGCACTGGGAAAGGAAGTCCCCAGCAGCCACAGGAAGTTGTTACACCACATTAGTCGGTTGGAGAGACAAACCCTGGATCCTATGGGGGGAAAGAAAATTGTTAGTTTGATATTAAGGATTTAAGATAAATAAACACAGGGCCTGTCATAATGCAGACACTAGTCTCCAGGGTGCTGATTGAACAAAAGCAGCCGAGTTCTGTGAAAGGAGAGTGCACAATGGGCTCAGTCTGGTACCACACACAGGAGGATGCCTGGGGAATGGAGCGGACACAAAAGGATTTCACAGGTACTTGAGTCCATACAAATGCCAGGCACCGATCAAAGGTCCAGCGATTAGGATACCCAAAACTTGAGTGAACAAGACCTTGATAGGAAAGGCACGGGCTTCGCCCATACACTGTTATGGTTCAGTGATACACGAAGGGCCTATACAAGAACCAGCAATTTGTACATGTATTATACAACTCAACATGCATGCTAACTGCCGTTGGGTTTGAATCCAAAGAACATTTGCTAAATGTTAACCCTTCGATGCTCCGAATGTGGCTCTAATAAATGAAAACAATATGGGGTAGGGTTCTCCCCCAACTGAAAAGGCTAAAATTACCGGTTTATGTCTGACAGGACGTCAAGAACTTTGCTCTCACAGTTTGTGGCTAAGTGTAGTAGAAAGTAAGCCTCTAATTCTGTCTGAAATTTCTATGCAAACTAAGTAATGATTTTCATTTACTTCGGAGAGGGGTCTTTCACTTACAAGTTGTGGGGACATGAAGCTCTGATTTTTTTTCAAATGAAAATACCTTTTGCAATACTTGGAAGTCCAGAAAACACTTAATAAGATCCTCTGCCTTTAAATAATAAATCTTTTTCCATTATCTCTCCAACTTTAGGAAGTAGGAACCAGACTAGACCTGATCACAGTACATTTCATTCTGACCGACAATCCAGATTTTTCATGTTAGGATTTTTCACATGAAGCACTCCCAAATGCTGTTTCTGAGTGGGCCGGCAACCATTACAAACAGGGCTCACACTTCAATGGCCATGGTCAATATTTTGATTGGAATGTGACCAACACTCGGATGTCAGTAATGGCCCATTGTGTCTCATTACTGACGTACAGGTACATGTAGGCATGCACCACATCATGGTCCAGGACTACAAGTACTTCCCATCCTGGGGAATGTTCCAAATGGTGCTTTTCAGGAATTTGGTTTGAATTATAAAGAAGGGGACTAGGTTGAAATTGTGAGGAAAAGCTTTTCATAATGTGCCATAGAGTCTTACATTCTTGAACCTTAAGGTGAAATACATGTACTCTCCCCTCTCACAGTAATTCCGAACTTCTAAGCGGCCACAATTGACAAGAAAGAAGATATAATGGTACATGTACACTATACCCCTCCATGTTTATGGTTGGGTGTTACAAAAACCATTCTCAAAGGCAGCCTGATGCCTACAGGCCACTTAAGTTTTGCTCCAAAACTAATTTTCAAATGGATTTTTACATCCCTGTAGAGGGCATCATTGTTCAGCTTGTGGGAGTGGATGAAATGGCTCTGTTCCAAAATGCAACGAGTGAAATAAAGTGAATACCGCTAGGTTTGAAGTGGGCGGAATTGTGTAGAGCTATCCAGATGAAACAGCAAGATACAGAGTGGATTCTGGGAGTTGACAGTCCAGTACAATGCTTTCCCAATGTGTAACATAGATTGGAGCACTGTGAGTTTTATTTCCAGGCTGTGGGTTTTTTGACCTTCTATGTTGCCTTCAAAAGTACATCTGCAATAACATGCTGCCAACGTGAATCAAAGGTTTCATGTTTTATCCTACGCAGGCCCTTTATAGGTGTATTTCTTGCTGTGAGACATACCTTGCCCTTGGCTCAATTTTACATGTACCTACCTATGGGGAAAAAATCTTCTGTCAACAACTAATGCATTAGTCTATGGTACAAGAAGTGAGTGATCAGCCATTTTAAAGAAGTACTTTCTGTAATGTACACTGACAACATCTTGGCTTGTAACTGTTCAGCTGTTTTTTTTTTTTATTAAAGCTTCTACGCTAAAATACATACTGACAGTAGATCAGTTTGTCTTGGATGTGTCACATAAACATGACTCGCAAAAAAACACACCTCTGGTTTTTGTGCAGGCTAAAAACTACCACACAAATTGTCACAAAAAAAACTTGCACTTTGTGAAAAGAAAGTTATGACAAGTTGAGAAGAGCTAGATGTATGAATGAGCACTTATGGGTGCACACATGTACAAGTTGGCCTGGGGGAGGGGGAGCAATGATCTACATATATGCATGGCTAATTATCATAAGATATACCCTATCTGAGCTAACTCCTATGCCCTTACATCATCCCCTTATATTACCTTACATCATCCCCTTATATTACCTTACATTATCCCCTTATATTACAGTACATTATAACTATATTATTTGACTATATTATGTTAAATATCTTGACAGCATTGCTGCAAGGTGTGCCTGCCATTTGCACAAAGAAAGCATGCAACTGTGCACATTTAGATGACAATCCTGTTTCTACTTTACACTACATGTAAAGTAATGTTCATGCCCTGGAGCCTGTACTACGGTACTCGGACCTCGGACACACCCGCTCTTGTGACCAGATCTCGCAAAGTACAGTTCCTTAAAATCAGTATAAAATGCATGTGACATCCAATATTACCTGTGTTTGAAGCTGTGCAATGATCATTGTTAGCCCTGCTCACTGGGTCCATAAACATTCCTAAAAACCATCTCAGCTCCCAAGGGAATGTGTACAGCTTGGCGCTGCCATTTCATGAGGGAATCTGCAAACCGCTAATCAAACACAACTACATGTACCACAGATCTCTTCTCTCACAAGTTCCCATTTATACACCTGGGTGGAGGAGAGACAACTGGGAGTAAAGTGACTAGCCCAAGGTCACAAGAAGTAACTAAGTAGGTGGATTTGAATCCCCGACCCTATTTTGGGAAGTGACAAACTCTAACCATTTGGACACAGACATGTTCCTTCAAAGAGTCCATACCTACATGTATACGGACGATTCACAACATTGCACCTCCAAGAGTTTGCAACGCGCGAAATTTGTCGACCCTTTCCAAAGGTGCATTGGATCCACAAATTCCGCGCATTGTGATTGGCCAACGTGTTGCAAACTCTTGGTGGCGCACTATTGTAAATCACCCGTATTACAAATGATTATTTAATGCTACCTGGTATGGAGGTGAGGACAATCTCCATGGCCTCCAAATGACCTTTATCTCTATATTATAACGGGTTGTCACGTCTTGTCAGGAAGGAAAAGAATCAGACATCGAACAACAATGAGTGCAAAATGTCATCACTGACCTAAAATTGAGTTGAGACAGGGTACCATCCAGCTGGCAGACAGGCATCATGTTGGAATTGCTTCCTCTAATGTCAAACAATAACTGGGAAGTAACAGTTTTTTTCTTGCAATAAATCCAGCGCTTAAACTTTACAAGGTTCAAGGGTGTGTTCATTTGCTGTAAGGAAACAATTTCCTGGCAGAAGTCTGAAGATATTCACTTAATCCATCAACCAAAACATTTCGCCAGGAAGGTGGTTGTTGCTTGAAATTGGAGTGTGTGAACATTTCGGGTTATTGCACCATAAAAATGGAGATGAGTTTTGGTTGGAGATAAAGGAAATTATTGCAAGGTCAGTGTGTGTCCTCGGGCAACCTCTCCACCTGCCCAATAAGCCAGAAAAGACAACTTTGAGCAGGCCGTTTTGTACAAACCCCTTTAGCATACTTGTTTCAATGCTGATAAGCTACACACATCTCCTCCCAAAGTTACTGAGTACAAAGACTCTCTAAAAAAAAAAAAAAACGGAACATACGTGTATGTGTAGCCTGGTGCAGCAGCAAGAAGCAGCAGTTTGAACAATTTGGCTGCGAGCGGGATGGGCACTTTTTTCCCCAGTCTTTTTCATCCCAAGATCAGACACTCATGAATCACAGTGCCTATCACTATTCTTACTTATTCACCACTGAATACAAGTAAACCTATCATCTTAGGTGTGCGTTCTCAATTTAGGTACATGTACATGTATTCACTCCATTCCAATACTTAGAGTTTTCCTTCATTTCCACACCGCAGAGGAAACATGTCAATACCAATGCCTCACGTATGCTGCTTACTGCAATAACAGCCTCCTTATATTCCAATGCTCTGGGAGTACAATGTGCCTACAATTGTACAAATATACCGCTAAATGTACTTCAAAGACCCGTTGAACCCTTTTTTACTTCAAACATGGATACACATAAATGACCTCAGCAACTCCCACACAATTTTTTCCTCCCCAGGGTGCAATTCCTGGGCAATTCATGATAACTTCTCTTTGGATCTTTGGCTTGGCACAGTATCAGCTTCAATAATAGTTCCACACATAACAACTTTCCCACAAATCACTGTCCCTAATGTAGAAGTTGTCAAAGTGGACCAGCTCATTTTACTGCACTTGTTCCTGACAAGGACTGTAGTGCAAACAACCAACAAGCCTTTTGCGAGTTAAATTTGAATAAAATCTGGTACACCGAGTGATCTGATTGCACATAAACATAACATAAACTAAAGACACTGTTGCCATACTCGTAATTCAGGGCAAGCTTTTGCATAGTGACCACCATCTCTGGAATGGGCTGGTTCCTTTGTGCCCTTCTTATCCACTTAAAACAATGTATTGGTGCAAGGCAAAAGCTTGCCCTGAATCACGAGGTACAGCAATAGCAACAGTGTCTTTAGTATGGAGAATCAAACTGTGATGTTCACATGAATTTAAAGAACTTAGTGTACCAGATTTTATTCAAATTTAACTCACAAAAGGATTATTCTGTTTAAAGTTCCCTTCAAGATCTTCCCAATGTGCAAGAATTCTGTGGCACAAGCTCCACAAAAACCGCTAACTGTTGGGCTCTATAACTTACACAATCCTGTAAAGTCCTTCCAAACCTCCTTGTGGTTTTGAAGGATCTAGAAGAGATAATGATAAACTTACACATGTAGTCCACCCAACTGGAGGTCTATCCTACTAGAGATCTCAGTAAGTGAAGACAGATCTCCCCTTGAAATCTCCATGGCAAATTCCATGCTACTAATTACCCCTAACAGTCCCAATTCTCCAATTTCAATACGATTTTACATACACCCTTGGGGGATATAATGTATCTTTGGAAACGAAGATTTCTACAGCAACATATCAACAAATGGAACCTGTGTCTTACCATATTTCCTAGCTGCTGTCTGTGAGGGCGCTGCCAGTAAACCCACGAGGCAGACTAGTAGTAAATGTGGCCGCAAGGCGGCCAGTGCTGGCCTCAGTTCCATTTCTCTGCGCACAAATAACAATACCAAGGTAATACATGTATTTATAACCAACTTGGTTCGTACAACTTACAGTAGTGACAATGTGAAAAGGAGTTAGTCAGTATTAATCTATAAGGGCATGAACAAAAAGCAAACAGAGGGACTCCGGCCTGTATAACTTTCTGCAAGGCTTCACTAATTTTAGGTCTTTGTTATTCCATACAAACAGACCAGTGCACGTAACAGGTCACAGTCATGGGGGCTAACCATGACTGGCAAATGTACTGTACAGTGTCAAGCTCTGTGGATTCCATTGGGTCCCACTTCAAAGCTAGCCAGTGGACAATATTGCTCAGCCATTTTATGAGCTCAGGACCAGATTAAGCAGGTCCAAAGACCCAGGTCTCTGAAACCAGGATTCCAGGACTTTCTATTATAGCTACCACTGGGGCCATGCATTTCATGTTGACGTTAAACTGAAGGAAGCTGTGAACTAGAGAGTTTGAAGCACTCCCTAAAAGGGAAATTCTGAGAAGGATGCTACAGTTTTTCTTGTGTGTCAGCATGAATGTTAGTGTTTGTGTTTTACTGGTGCATGGCACACCGACATGTATGGTCTTTTGTGGACTCTCAAACTTTTCTTTAGTAGGCCCTCAATATTCTTTGTAGACCCTGGCACAGTGCCCACAGTGCCTGTCGGATACTCTCTAAATTCCAACGAGTGAAAATTCACTCTGTTCGGGTGAAAATTGGAATGAAATTTCTTCACTCCAAATGATTGAAATTCCACTCCACTGAAAGGGGCTATTTTCAGCCTTTTCCAATCTAAATTCAGACTGATTTTCACTCTAAAATGTCTTGTCCCTAATTTCACTCTTTCCGATTTAGAGAGTACCCCGGCCCTGTACATGTCTTAATTAAGAAAGCAAAATCAGTCCATTGCCATTAACAAGAACTGTGTATCTTATATTACATGTACATATAATAGCTGAAGTCCTGTAGCCTTTTGTAGGCAAGAAAATATTCTTCGGAGTCAGACAACATTCTCTGTTGAGGCACCTCCACAAAATACACTTCCACATGTGTCCATTAAAGTGAAAGTGTCAATTTACAGCTGTTAGGCAAGTCATGCACTGTAATTTGTTTGATAATCCCTGATGTATTTTGGAATAACTTTTGACAACTGAGCTCCAGACCAGTACTTCAGAGAGATCTTTTTATCATAAAATGTGAAACTGTCAGAATGATGAGTTTTCCAAGGTTAGCCCCCCCAAAAGAAACACCAGACAAATGTTTTGTTTTCTTTGTGCACACAAGAAAGGCTGCAGGGGACATGGAATCAATTGGGAAAGCCACGCATTGGTAAATGGGATCAAACCTTTTTGTGTGACAGAGTGCATTTCACATAGGCGGTCTTGTTTGAAAAGTAACAGGATATTCATAAAGTTGAATAGGCATCACTGCACACTGGATTTCATCCAGGATTAACATATAAGCCTCTTCCTTCTCACACAATGTTACTAACTGCTTTTCCATTACAAGCAATTTTTTTTAAAAACTGAATCGCCTTAGTGCCAACTGAGCCCATTTGCCATTGTATGGAAATGAAAAGATTCACTCACTATAGCGTTGAAGATGTGTAGAATATATGGTGGTTATGAATTCTGTACCAGAAAAAAATGAATATTTTTTGCCTGTCCTTAGGAGCAGGATAGGTGGACAGAAGGCTATATGACACAGACTGCACTTGCGTCTCAGACATATCCTCACCCGCACATGAGAATTAGAGTCCTCTAATAAAAATGAACACCAGTTCATATTGAGGAGACAAAATCTCTTAGTCCCTCGATTAGCATCTGTCACACTATTAGATTGTCACACTATTCAGGCCTCATACATTGTACCTTTGTTGACTCAAGGATAAATTCAAGGACCCTGACGGAACAATATCAAATTGTGTTCATCTTCCAGTGGGACAATTAAACTTTTGTGTCAAAGAGCTGTCTTTCTATAAATACACCGTTTTTCAACAACATGGACTTCAGGGAACTATAGCTTCTTTTTTTTCACAGTGTTCAATGAGACATGCAACACTTAATACAGCTGTGATTTGGCAAGTTATGCGTGCATGCATAAGACCTTTTTCAGGTGTTGGATTCTGTTGGATTATTAATCCTAACCACCTGGGGTGTACATATATGTAAAATTACATTGAACTGGGAGGATTTGAGACTGTTAGGGCTATAGATATAAGAACTCTTAAAGTTACTGTCAATTCATTCCTAGAGAGAGGAAAGACTGTGCCTCCTAGATTAATGCCCAAGACTTTTACAGATCAGCTTAATTTAAATCAGACAACTCTGAATGGCTCTTTAAGAAGAGTTTTACATTCTGAAAATGACACAACCATGAATGAAGATTACAAGCATGGGACAAGAGTATTCACAGTAGACATATTTCTATCAAAAAATTATATATTCCACCCCAGCAGAAGTCTGTAAGCCCCAGATCTCCCATTTGAAATTTTAACATTCCCACAGCTTCTGAACAAACTTGCTTTCAGTGCCCCTCGAAAAAAAAACTGTGTGCACCGAAGACAAGATTTGCCACCCATCAGCAAGTTTCCACTTGGACGTTCGAAAGTGGAATTCCACTCTACACTGAATAAAGTTGATAACTGCTCACGCATGCAGCCTAGCACTGCAGCAGCCTAGGTCGGATTAGTCACGGTTTGACAAGCATCAATCAAAAAATTTGAGAAAAAGAATCCTCATCAAAATCCTTTAAATTTTTTTTCGAAAACGAACCTCAAAAGCAGTTGGCATTGATGGAGAATTTCAGACCTAAGCTTCATCGGATTCTTATTCAGTAAGCGACTCGCCGCAGTTAACCTGAGCATTTCTACCTTCATGATCTGAGCGAGGCGTACTGTGGAAAAATTGTGGACTTACATATTTCTACCAACATGGAGAAAGGAAAACAGAAGCAAAGATCTTCGCTATACAATCTTTGCTTACAAGTTACATGTGCATCCACTGCATACAAAAAATCTGAGTTTCCCCCATACTAATTTCACCAAAAATAAGTCCTGCGGGAAGCTACTCACCTCGCTGCAGCTGGTTATGAAACTCGAAATTCTTCCAGCGAGCCGAATCCTCAAAATCGATTAACCTCGGTTCTCCAGTTCACACAATTTACGGACACATAACGCCACCATTCCAGTCAGTCCGCGTGGTCAACCTGCCAAAGTCTAGTATACCATTAACGTGCAGGCAATGTACAGGGCCACGTGCGTTGGTCGCGTTCATTTTGCGGTGGGGGCAGTCACTCACGCACAATTACAAAAGACTCACACTTTGCTCCAACGGAATATACCTTTGTTTGTGTATGTTCTTATAATGTGTTTAAGTTTAATGATCGTAACTGAAAAAAGATTCTGTGAACTTTGCTTTTCATTTTTAATTTTGATAAACTCAATTGTGAGTTCAGATCTTCCCCTTTGTTTCAATGTATGGCCCAAAATCGTAACCTGTAAATGTAAGGCCCCCTGCCATTGGTTGAATCTTACGCACAACTCTATACTAGCATATACTCTGGTTCGCAGACGTAGACCAAAACAGACGGTGGGTCAAGAATCCGCCAATATCGCTACAGTTGAGTTTCACGAGCCAAGCCTAAAGTGTTTTTTTTTCAGTAATTCTGTGCAGTCATAGGCAAGTTGTCATAGACAAATTGTCAATTTACACTGGTAAGCTGTGTGTTGAATATAATTTTATATACACCGCGCACCAGGTGAAATCGACCAGACCAGTGGTTAACAAACAGTCGCTGATCGAACTTGCCCTGTTTTGACGCCAACATTGTGAAAATCGAACACATTGTTCTCGCGCAGCGCCCATTTTGTCGAGCCAGATCAGGCCTTCAACTTCAAATGACCGTATGGGCGCGTATTTGAGTTGAAACTCCAGATTTGTACCTAATATAAAGGGTGTATATGCAAGCCAAGTTTGTGAAAAATCAGACATGAAAGGACGGAACATTTCGGGCCAGAATGAGATGATCCCGCCCAAAATCTGGTTCTTTTAAAGTCCAATCCAATAGCCGCTACGGTCTCAAGACAAAATTAGAAGGAATTCCCTCCGTTTCCGAAATTAGCCGATATTCTTCGAACAAATTTCGTCGGGAACTATGGATAACATCTGGGCAAGCACAAATAACTTCTCGTTGCTAATTACCCCACGTGAATCACAATTATGGAACAGTTCCTCAATATTTTGATCTCAATTTTTGTACAACTTTGATAAACCTAAAAAAAAAAAGATATGTGCGGGTCACATCTAAATCTGATAAGAGATATCCTAGACATGACGTCACCTTTTTTAGGAGACAATGGCTATCTGCAGTACGGCAGAAGAACAAGCCTAGCAATTACTAACATTTCGATCAGGCAGCAGTTTTCGTTTGATTGTAACTTTTTAAAATCTCTGCCCCCCCCCATTAACGAGGCGCTGTCTTGTAAGCCTGCTTCAATGTCTCCACTATTAAATAGGTAATTTATACAAGTTTTACTTCAAACACAATCGCTAAGAGAGAAAAATAAAAAGGGAAAACAGCCTTGAATGTTACGGAAATGTCTTATTTCGCCAAACACAAATTTCTTTCACGCACGTCCTCGATACTTTCACGTACGAACATGATAGTTTTAGTGAAACTACTACGTATGTACGTGAAAAATATTACTTGTGTGGCTGTAAGACGTTCCCGTAGAATGCCACTCACTTCACAGTGTCTTTTTTATCCGTTCAGATTTTAGAAGCCATTTCATTACTTTAGTTACATTGGTAGAGGGCGCTGTAATAACTCACCGTCTGTATTTTAAGAAGATGTCGAAATCCCAATACGTGAGTGCGCCAATTGCAGGGGTCCGAAATACATGGTTCTCGTTTTTAAAAATGGATGACCACATACGTAAAAGCACAGCCGACGTAAGACGTGTGTGGTGGTACAATTAGAAACATTTTGCCGTGGCAGAAACGATGATGTACTGTTTTCTGTACTTGTACTTATGTACATTATTACATTGGGAATGGGGAGGCAGAAAGCTTGCCAAATCCGCATATCTCAGAGAAGAAGTGCAAGAAATGCAGCTCGGGTGTTTTGAGCGTATTTCAAAAAGTGAGCGCTCAATTTGCGGTCGTGTGGAAACCCCACTAATGCTCAGTTCTTCGGAGCCGCTTAATTACAGTGTGCATGTGCGAGGGCGGGTGCACAGATATACGTCATTTGTTGGTCCATCGAACCCGTACAAAGTTTAACAGGCGCTCCGTGCCAGGTCAAATTGGGGGAACTCACTCAGATCGAATGCAGGTCGGATCAGGTTTTTATATTTTATGATATTTGAGGTCAGTTTGGCCAATGCAACCCGGACCAAATGCGCAAATGGGGGGGGGGAGGTTCAGACTGTTTACTGGGGGCACTTCCAAATCGCCCATCGACTTCTCCATAAACGCGACCTAATGTGACATGGAAATGTTGACTCCTGTAAATTAATTGCTTTCCCTGTCCAGATTCAGAACTCCGAGTCTGTAATTTATTGGGTTCAGTTTTGTTTCAGATTGAAAAAAATTCTCCTAATAGGCTGTTACTATCGTGTTCCAGGTAGTAGGGTTAGTGAATGAAATTCTTGATTCATCAGTGGAAAAGATTACACAAAAGCAGCCTTTCATATTTCATGTTTACTGGCGATTTTAATGCCAAAACAATCAACTGGAGAGAAGAGATTCAACCTTCCTTATCGCGAATCTCATGTCATCGACATCGCCAATGAACGCTTCTTGACTCGGCATGTTTTAGAACCAACACGTCTTGGACACGCAGCATCGAGGACATCAAAGTGAAGTCTAGATTAATTGATCATGAACTTTAACCTGTTAATTTCAATCGTATCAAAAGCAGACAATTAAACCCTGAGGACAGATTTATCTGTATTCTATCATGATACCCACCCCAAAGATTCAATCAAATCCTCTGAATTGCGTACTCCTTAGAGGGGGGGGGGCAAAAACAAAAGTAGACAGGAATAAAAAGAAACCCGTTTTCACTCTTGTAATGAATACTTAATAACTTATATCGAACAAAATTTAAACCACACTAAACAAAAGATTATCAGCTGGGTCCATTTTATGGTTTTGAAAGGGGGTGGGCAGCATCCATAACTTAATTAAATAAAATGTTCAGAGTTCTGTTCTTGGTTAACTTGAGTGGTATTCTCGGTGTTGTGGACTCTTCAGGGACGACTCTAGATGACACACATAAGGAAAATGAAGAAAAAAAGGCCGGGACTCCTCTGACGCGTCCTCGTGTAGCAGGTTAACACTGCCAGTGCAGTGTTCCATGAGCTCACACACGTGGAACCATCTCCAGAAATGGCCTTCAGGATCCAGAGACTTGGACTCAAGCCCCAAAAGTCTGACGAAGTCGCGGTACCGGACCGGGCAGCATTAACTCCACTCCTCCGTCTACTTCGCGGACGACATCAGACCTCCATGCCTTAGGACGATGAATTCCCTGTCTCGGTTTCCCAGCGCGTACCGTAGGGAATACTCCCCTCGACAGCCGACAAGGGCACAATAATGTGACGCTTGTGGTCCTTATCGTTCCGGTGAAGAGGGATGAAAAAGGCACACCTCATATTTTGCCCCCCCCCCCATGGAACGGGAATTTAACGCGTCGGAGATTCCTGTTGTTCCAAAGTGAATGTTGATACAAAATGATAATAACACTATAAATAATAATTTGCAGGAGACTACTCGCGCCTGTAAGGTCAAGTTGCCTTTGCGGTTTTATATTGAATTTCCCTTCAAAGCATTCTAAAGTCCTTTCCACAAAATATAAGTATATCTCAATACAATTATAAAGAAATACATCATTTAATTAACACATCATCTTAACAGTTCCAAGGCCCATTTTAATAGCACTATATCTGATATTAAGGCCTTTGGTGTGGATTTCCTTGAAAATCACCTCAGTACCTCTACCGGTCTAAATTGGAAAGCTTTGAAGTATGATCTCCAGAAAGCTAAAGACACTCAGAATTCCTTCTAGACTCTCGAAATCATTGTGGATAATAAAAAATAATGATAATTGAAAATTTATAAATCGCCGTTCCCATAAAAAAGATCAACGGCGCAGTACAGGTACAACTTAAAGGGTAGCTGCAATGAATTTTTTGTACACAATTTTTCTGAATCTTTGTACTCTTGTCTATTGTATGAAATTTCTTTTAAACTCCCATTTAGTTAAATGCACTGAAAAGTTTATATTTTTTTTTAAAACAATTAGAATTAGTCATGGAATTGAGGGCACTGTTGCTGTGACATCATCTAGGGAAGACATGGTTTAGTGCATGGGTGTTTCTGTTCAAATTGTGAACCCAGAATTTACCGACTGCAAACATTTCTGCTATGCAAATGAACAACATTGAATCAGCAAAGAAGAGAAAACTGAGTGCAGGAAAAAATATCAAAAGTGCAGGATTTTTTGTGTACAGACCAATATAACATTGAGGCTTCTTCCTGAGATGACATCACAGTTGTGCTCATGAATATGGAATACTCATTAGCATAAAAGAAAAAAGGCGTTAAAATACCCTTTAAAACAATGAAACAGACGTTGAAAATGATGTTAACCGAGGCTGAAAGGTGCATTTTAGAGGTTTGTAATCACAAAAATCAACAGCCACCCTTTAAGGAAATAATGGATATTTAAGTAATGAATGTCAGCACACTTAACTTTCGTCCACCAGACCGATTAGGCCCACTTGCTGACAGGTGATACATGCACCCGACTATATTTCCTTACCAGGAGAATACTATCAGGAAAATCAGGAATAAGAAAACTTTAATTTGACGCAGACCGGTAACTCACATTATCGGCAGAGGTATACACGTGAGCTTTTTTTTTTTTTTTTTGTAAAGGTCAACATTAATAAGCGCAACAACTACTTCCTGGATGTTCACGAGAAAAAACTCTTGGTGGTGAGATTTCGCTTTCATTTCAATCATGTGCTATGCTTTGTGTAATCCTGAACATATAAAAGATATAAAAACTACGATAGAGTCCCAAAACGTATTGAGTGAAACATCCTGCATATGAACTTTAACTCCTCAGATTTCAATTGAAAGTCTTGTCTAAACACAAAGTATACGTCTGATCAATGCACATTTCACCATTCTATTAGAGACCACTGCTGTAATCGAGAAATCGCAGAACGAATTGGAAAGTCCCGGAGTTATTTATTATAAAGTGCTAGAATTCTAAGAACCACGAGGGACGAAAGACAACAAACTTTATACCCGGATCCTTCTTTCTATAGAAAAATACATAGTCGTTTGACACAGGTCTTATCTCCGAATGTGTGTAGCCATGGAGAAAGGACACAGAGGGGCTCATTTACGTAATGTTCCTCCAAAACATTTTTATGTTTTTGTGCATTCATTAAAGGCTGTCCATAATTATACAAAATAAGGCTCGCCAGAAAAGGACTTGAAAAGTATTTCAGAAGTTTTTGACCTTCAACTGTGAGTTATTTTGTACAATAACTCAGGTCTAAACTTCACAGTGATGCGCACCGTACACGACGTGTGCAAATGTCGCGTGCACTGACCGCAGACGTTGATTAGGGCGCCAACATACGGTACAGCTCTCGGTAGGTCTGTATGTACTTTCTTCACAAGATTTTGTGGAAGGCATAAATTTTGCTCTTTCCTGAACTCTGTAAGGGCGCTGGACCTGGACAAACGAAAGACAAGAGCAAAGACGAACGTCTGTCTTGGCGTTTCAAGGGCAACAGGGAACAGTTTACTTGTTCACTTCTTAGCAATAACGTCATTTTGGTGTATAAAAGCTTTGAAGAAATACACTTACCAAACTAACGTGAGGTTAGACACTTTACATTCCAGCCTGGAAGTTACGATTTAGTTATTATTAACGAAAGGCATGAGCTTGACGGGTAAGGATATGCAGAATTGTCCCTACACTGTGATTTAAGCACTTTGAGTGGTTCCACAGTGACATATAAAGATGAATAAAACAGACAAACAAAAATATTTTTGTGCATTGTAGTAGTGTCAACGTGATGAAAAAGGCTTGAAATACCAGGAAACCCTCCGACCTTATTTAGCCGTGTGTGTGGCACATCTAGATTATCTGGGTGGAGGTATTCTCTGGGCAGTGACTGCAACAGCCTGTCAAGTGAGGGTCCGCTCTACCGACTGAGGTCGCTTTTGGACACTTCGGGTATTCTTTTCAGGCCACATTCACCTAAATACGGTTTCATGCATTTTTGTAACTGCCCAAGTACCAATAACTTCCCGTGAGGACAACATGTAAACTTAAAGCGATATGCTCTACTATAGACATCAGGCACGTGTTCAAACTGAAACTTTAAGACGCATTCTATTCCTGAAGTGTTTTTGACTTTCTGTTTCCTTACTTTATTTGAGACATTTACAATCCTCCTGCATCAAACTGTTATTGTAATTTACCCAAAATGAAACGTTAAGGGCAAGTGGGACTGAGGATTCGAAGAACAATCTACATTTCCGACAAGATGTAAAGAAACCCTTCCAAGAAACTTGTTGCTTGAAGGGAAAAAAAGGGGTTCCGACAGGGCCATCGGAGTTTTATGAGAGTGGCAAGTGAAAGTTGGCGGACGATAAAGCTCTTGTGGTCAGGGACAGGATTGAGTGTTCGGGAGGTCGTAGCATGTGGCTCTAGGCACCACTGCTCCGCTGGCCCTCGGGTACCAAGCACAGCTCCGTTTGTCCTCCTTTGATCTATTCATGTAGGCTTGCTGTCAACAATATTGCACAGCTGGTAAGGGCTGAAGGTGTTCAAAGCATTCCCAAAATCGAAATTTTGGACGATAAACTTTTAAACATTTTCCTTACGTTGCAAAAGTGTGTGATACGCACTCAAGGTTTCGTGAGCTCCTTAATTTTTAGACCCTAGGCACAGCGTTTAGTGTGTCAATTGGATGGTCTGTCCGAAAACGAGAGTTGAGAGGAAAAGCTCCCTTTCGTCTTCGAATGGAATTTAATTTTGTTGAACAATCTTGTAAATAGCATATGTGGCAGCAAAAATTTCCAGAGGATAGGTTGAAACGAAAGCATCCCCAGTGAAAAAACATGGGTGTTTTGACAACCACAGCATATGGTCTCGCAACAGTTTGTACGTGTGAAAAGGTTTCGCAACTCAATAAGAACAAAATGTTCGTTACATTGTGGTTTATTCTTTGAATGGGAGTTGACAATTTCCTGAATGGTCACGTTTTCCCGCTCTTGCGGAAGCCTATTAAAACGTAGCGGTTACCCATCTGACGCAATGATACCCGCGCATCTACAGGGTCCAGGTCGGTACTTTACGAGGTGGGCAAGAGACTTCAGGATGGGGGAAATTCCTGGATTCGTATCACAGTTTCGATTGCTCTTTTGCCTGCTGAGGTAGCTACCGTGAATGTCTGTAGGCCCTCTGCTCGAGTGCCGACCTTAAAGGATATATGCAATGAATCTTTCCTAGACTCACTTTTTATGCATCTTTGTACTCTTCTTCAATTTGTGAAAGTGTTTCAAGTCCTTTTGGAGTTACGTCCATTGAAAAGCGCACTTTTTTAAATATTACAAATTGTTCAAGCCTTTCCGGATAAATGAGGGCGATGTTGTGGTGATATAATACAGGAAAGACATTGTTCATGTTACACACATTTTCATGTTCAAATTTTGAACGCCATATTTGCTCTTTGAAAACATAAAACTGGCTGACAGGCTTATTGCCATATACTTACGGAAAGAAAGGGAAATGTACAAGGAAATAAAAATATATTCCAGCAGTTTTCTGTGCAGAAAGCAATACAACTTTTCAGTTTCAGTGCCAAGGATGACATTACAGATTGCTTATGAATGTGCACATTTGTATTAGCATAAAAAACCCAGAAAGTTGCAAAATACTGATTAAAATATCAAAAACAACAATTGAAAATATAATGAAAAGTTCCAAAATATTGATTAAAATAGCAAAACGAAAATTGAAGAGAACTCTAACTTGAACACAAATCTGCCATTAAAAGGGCTCTTGTGAACTTATTGTATTATATGGTCCTTTTAAAGACCACCAGCCAAGACGCAGACAGACTGCTTCCCACTCACAAGAAAAATTACCTTGCAGATCTGTCGGTAAAGATCAGTGGTTTAGAAGCTTGTTTTATAAGCTGATGATCAATGGCTCGATTCCCACCCAGATTATCTTTGTTGCAAGTTGTGTCATCCTTTTTTTTACGTGTCAGCAGTTGGAGTTTTGATGACATTTTAGAAACTTATTGGGTGAATACGTAGTTAGGGAAAAAAATCGTACCCAGTTAAAGAATTGTCGGCTTTAATCCCGCAGAGTCTTCTCGTTCTCGTAGTCATAACATCATGCTTTCATGTTCACCCCATAGTTAGGCCAAATAACAGGTTAGCAGTTCCTTGTCACGTGGCCGGTCATTAATGGTTAGCAAAACATGGGCTGGCTTCCTGTGTCAAATGAAAATGAGGATTTGATCTGGTCCCGTTTCCTTGAATTTGTTCAGCGCACACAATTTCACTAACTATGTAAGATCACTCGTGAGAGGCACTTACCATAAAATGGCGAGAGGGGTGTTTGAGAATAGTAAAGTAAAAATGATTGAAACAAATCATTAGAAATGTAGAAGTCTTAAAATTTATGTTGATTTACTGACTCAAAGGATATCTACGAATGGCCTTTGGTTCGGGCCACTATCAGCGTCCACTCGCTTAATCTGGTCTTAAGACCAGCGTGTTATTTATCAAAACCTGTCACCCTCATCGCAGAAAATGGAACAACAATTACGGAGGGCGATCACGGTGTTGCAATGTTATGCAGATACATTGTGATTATCACGTGGTGCAGCGGTACCCGTATACATGTATTGAGACACGGGCGACCCGAAGTCTGCCTCTTATAAAGCTCAAGGCAAAGAGTTACTCTAGCAGTGTATCATCAGATAACTGCCCACAACTTTTTAAACTCAGTGCAAAACAGGAAACTGTTCTTCCAATTATATATATATCATAACCCCGTGTCTAAACACCTCGTGTAGTAAGTACGACAGGTGAAATACCCCCATCTTCTAAAGCTCACGTTTTCAGCGTTTCGGCGTCGATGACCTTGTTGAGCCGACATTGAACCACTGGCAGAATAGTCGCTAACAATATAACATCATCATATCTGCCCACTTGTGGCTTCCATGCATAAGAGAATTCACTGTTATCCAGTTTTAATACTTTTTGACCATATGTAGCATCTAACAAGAGTGAATCTTTTTTTTCCCCACCGACAGTATCCACTCCGACAACGATGAGTGCGGTTCGTGCCGAACGACCAGCCCTGCAGCAGACCTTGCCGGCTGGAGGGAGAAAGGCCAGGGAGGCTTTTTGGTTTCTGTGGAAAAAACGTAGGTATTGGTTAAAATTTTGGTGACCAGAATACATGAAGTCTTCAAAAAAGCCAGAGAACACTTTAACTTGGATCAGACGAGATGGAAACCTGTGGTGCCGTGGAAATGTGTGTGGTCAAAATGATAGGATAGAGGGCTTGATCTTTAAATCTTTCTCAAATGCAAATTGCATGTCTTGAACTTATCACTTTGAAAAATACCTGCACAAAAACTAAAAGTAAATACGTTCAGACTATTCTCTAAAAATTGCACTTTGAAGTTCTGCTACCTATCACCTGCTCCCAAACTTACCATCTTTTATTTCAAATGTCGACATTTATCTAACCCCGTTTCCACTTCTCCACAATTAATTTTTCATACTTTTCCATAGAAACTGGAAGCTTCTGACAGTATTGCCAATTTACACATGCAGTTCTACACGTACACTCTTTTTTTTTGCAGTGAAATGGCTGGAGGATATGCGTCATCTGTCCAGTTGTTGGAAAAAACCATTCCCGGTTATCGGCCAGGGAACTTTTATTTTCAACGCTGACAGACGCTTTCAGCCGTTCTACATCTCCGTCGAGGACGCAGAAGATGAGTACCCGATGATCGCATTGCACGTGGGCAACGACTGCGCGTCTTTCATCATTCAACGCAAGCGCGACCGATGCCCAAAGGAGCTCAAGCGAATCGACCAGGCGGGATGCGGGGTGGAGGAAGGGAAAGTGTCCTACTGGTACAGCTACGACCGCGACAACCTGGTGCTGAAGTATGGCAAAGGATACCGGATGGAGGAGACCACGCTCATGACGCATGACTTTCTGGCGAAAGCAAAAAACCCAAGGGAGAGAGAGCGCATGAGGCAAGAGATGCACGAGCACTTGTTCCGACCAGATAGAAAGAAGTTCGTCAAGTTGTATAATGAAATGGTCAGAGGACAGTTTGAATGTCGTGAGTAAATATATCTTTATCTTGACACCACAAAAAATACCATACACTGTTTGTTTCGCCCGTCCCTCTCCCCTGCAGGGAACAATCAGGCTCACCACCTTCATTGTTGGCACCAAATAGAAACGCAACAGATATTGGACGGCATTTTCTACGTTCCACATTTGTCACCCATTGTACTTTATAGATCTAGACCAATTTATCATCAAAATTTCAAATAGAAGCAAGAACAGATCTAGAATGATAACAAAAATGGTTAATGGAGACCTATTGACTCTCCTTTTTTGCCAAAAGGCTTATTTTTTTCCGTTAGCCTTAACCGCGTGGTAATTTATGTAACCAGACACAAATGCGCACATGCATTTTCTATAAGTTTCATAAGCTCTTTAGTTTTCGTTCTGCTTTATAGACTAATCCGGTTAGACGCCATAACTGCGGTGGCACCACACTCACACGCACAAAGCTTGACGTGCACGTGCATTTGGCAAATCACGACACCCTGTTGGTCGAAGAGGCATGTAACGCGCGCGTACTACCTGTCCACGAGTGTTGTGCCACCATAGTAATGGTTTCTAATTCTGGTGGTCGAATTACACTATAAGATTGGTAAATAAGATACAAAGCAGATCCGACACATTTGGATCTTTTCGAGGAAAATCTTCACAAATTTTGCTCGTTGCGGGGATAGGGACACGTCGCTCGTTCTCATCGCGCTGATAACGTCAACAATTTCCTTCCTGACCCGTTTCTTTGAATTCACATTTTGTCTATACACTGAGGTCACTGAGGTCAACACCTATAGCCGGGTGGCCACAATGCTTTGCAATGGATATTCTTCTTTACCGAACATATTTTGAAAGATACATGTAACATTTCTAGTTATGATGTTTCTGTGGACGCTTACTTGAACACTTTTGTTTGTCATTACTTTAATTTTGTATCCTGAAATAATGACGTTATTGTTGTGTATACATCTCCAGCTAATTCGCAAGTAGAGGGAGTCGATGTGTTGGAGCCGCTGGTGGAGTTTGACAAAGAGCCTTTCATCTGCAACCTGCCGCCGATGGTTCTGGACAGTTCAAAGGTCAACCTGTTCACCCTGGACAAGGGTGATTACACTTTCTCGGCGAGTCTGCCGTCTGCTTGCAAGGAACTCTACTCGAATGTGGTGGGCTGCGATCTGAATTATACCGAGGTAGAAGGGGAGAAGGTGCTGCTGTCGGATGCGATCCGATACAGCCTGGCAAATGGCGTTCTGAAAGAGAAGATCGAAAGTAAAGTAGGTGAGCTGGGAGATGATCCCAACGAAACGTACTTGCGTGTCACTCTGGGCCACAGTCTCGGAAAATCTCCAGGAATCCCGTATGTGCTGGAGATTTGGCCCGCAGGCCACTACAGTCCCATCCACAACCACGGCAACGCCAATGCCGTCATCAAGGTCCTATTCGGGTCTATTACTATCGATATCTTTAACAAGCAGTCGCCCACCAGTTCCCACGATCCCTTGCTAACCTTTGAGGCGAGCGCGGGAAATGTCACTTGGCTGGACCGCAACTGGTACCAGACCCACAAACTTCGCAACCCTTCCAATGATTACTGCGCTACAATTCAGTGCTACAAATATGACGCAGGCGACACTGCGCATTGGCCCTATTTCGATTACGTGAGCGAACACGAAACAATAGATGAGTTCTACCCAAATTCCGATTTTGACTTTTGTGAAATGCGTGAGAAAGTCATGACCGAATACAAACATTATATCTTCAACTATTTTTAGGCTCCGTTTCGAGAAGAAAGAGAAAGAGAGAATAGACTTAGTATACATTGTTTGGTGACATTTAAAAATGGTTGCCGTGGGTCTGTTCTGATGCATTTCTGGAGTAATATCTCGATCATGCAGAGTGACTTTAATTAAATTCATTGACGTATCCAAGGTAATTAAGTTAGTCAAGTTTATACATATAAAAATATTTCATTAAAGGTCTTTTTTCAAGATTGTTAACTTCGTTCCAATACGCTAATTGTAATTTAGCTTGTGTTTTGTTAAGTTGACGTGGGTTTGACTTTCAATTTGGTCTGATATGATTGACAATAACTTGCTTCTGTAGACATTTCTTATGTTTTCAAACATTGCTGTCATTCTGTACGGCTAGGCAAGGTTAGCAGTTTACTCTTAGTTGGCCATTATGTGGCCTTAAAATACTTTTTTATTTATCTCACCAGTCTTGACAGCAGAGGTATTTTCATTGTATTTAATTGCAAGTACTGATGTGAGATACTTCGTCAATTTCGTCCTGTCTGCCAGTTTACCAACGTCTGTGACGTAGGAGGGGGAGGTATCAGGTGATGTTGCTCGACTTCGGATGAGAGTGTGTTACTCCCATCCGGAAGTACCAGCGAAATACTAAGACCTTATTCATGTGATACAAGTACCGGTAGTGTTTGCATTTACTTGTGTCGAGATGACTAAATCTGACCCTTTAATTTGAAACAATTTGGACTTTTCCCTCGTTTTTGTTCAAAGAGACGAATTACCTATTCAGCGACAGAAAACGTAAACTGTCAACATCACTGTTAGGGTGACTTTATATGAAATCATTTTTGCTAGAAAGTTCTTTCGCTTCAATAACTTGAGGAATAATTAATTATTCTAGTTCTAGTATTTAAATCAAAACGATATCCAAAACTGTAAGAAGCACATTTCAATGTGACTTAAGTGAGCTCATGTTCACAAGAGATGCAACTGCTGAATTTACAATGAATGCCACACTTTAAATGTTGATTAGAAGTACTTATTTCCGACAATTTTACTCTGTACAAGTAAACGTTTATCATCAATAAACTGTTCTTCTCTCAGTAGTGCTGAAAACGATCTGCAGTCAGGATAAATCATCGAAAACATACTTTTTCTCTAATGATGTTTAATTTCGTGGTATCCTTCTGAGATATCGATGTAAATGCTCTGTTCTATTTTAAAGTTGTTTGTGCGCAATTTTAATGTTCTGGAGTTCGAAGTTTAATTAATGTAATAATTATGTTTATACTTGTATAACAAAAGTGGCATTTTTGATTGTCAATCTTTAGGGTTATTACCTTCATATGTACTCATACTTTTTTAGGCGAAAGGATAAGGTCAAGTGTTATGATTCCATTTTCTTAATTATTTTACAAAATACTTATAATTATATTCACATTTAATCTAATGTAATTTAATTGTCAATATTTTCTTTCTTCTGCTTTTTCTTTTTGGTGAGTTTATTCTTTTGTATTTATCACATACTTATCACTGTAAAATGTCTTAATTCGGCCTTTGTTTTATGTTAATTAATAAACCATTTAAAATTCAAAAACAGTTCACATAAAAAAGCCAAACTGCACTTCATAGATTGTCGAAGTTGCAGAAGGAAGATAAATCTGTTTTTAAACGTCTTATTCTTCAAACAGAATTTCAGACATCATTGTGGCAGGTTTAATTGTTATCATGCAAAACTTCTCTGTGATCCAAGGGCTTTAAGTTGAAAAACTGCGTAGGTCAAAAGAGGATAGGCCTAGATGTTTCACGGAGACTCTGTCATCAGAGGTTTTCCCGCAAGCTTTGTATTTCTGTCATTCACGAAACGAATCCGACAGTTGACCAGCTTCCGGAACCCTTAAATGGGCACCAATTCTAGAATTTGCAACTTGAGACGGATTTCAAACCTTTCTCTTGTAAACCACTTTCTGTTTATTCACCACTCCATCACAGTTCAGCATCAGCCCATTTCAAGTATGGCAGACACAACAGGAGGGCGCTATTTGGTTTGAGAAAAATCTTTAGTCTTTGCTCAATATTTACCCACTTAAGATAACGCCCTTATAATGCCTCCGTCATATTTCCAATAGGCTTATTCCCTTTCAGGTACTGGTATCAGATTTCACGTGAAAACTTCAAAAGAAAGAGTAAACACAATCTTATGTTGGAAAACAGGCAGTAATGAAACAAGGTTCTACGTTATTCAAATTATCGTGTATCTGCCCTCGGGTACTATAGGCTTAAGGATGTTCCGATGATTTACTCAAGAACTGCGCGAAATTGAGAAACCGAAGGTATCGTACACGATAGTAAAGAAAACAATGAAACCAAGTGGCGAGTGGCTGAATCCTCGGTGGGTATTCAGATAGGAATCAGTGCTGAGAGAATTTTTGCAGTCTCGATGTGAATTGCGAGTGACCCACACCACCTCTCTCTAAATCACCCTTCCCTAAATCACAAAGGGGGCCAAAGAAACTCACCACTTTCTTGCTCACTGGATGCACCGCTGAGTTTTTGGCAATTCAAGCATTTCAAAATACGGCTTGTAACAGCAACTATCTCAGTATCCAATATAATCCAGCTTGATGAATGCTATTCAAAGTCATGCCACGTTCACAAAGCCAACAAGTCGAGTCCTATGACCACGACGGGGGACTGAGAAGGGTCGGATCTATTCTGACACTGACACATATGCATGCTTGATATACATGTACAGTATATGTACATATACTTTCACCTACTATGTTTGCAGCTAGTTTTCGTCCATGGTTGGGTCCAGCAGTGCACACGGCTGACCTTTGCCTGGGAAGTTCCATGAACGATGCCAGTGACTTGGCACTGCAACCCTCTTTTCGGGACAAAGAAGGTTTGCCATTCTACTGAGTCCAACATGGACTAGGCCTACTGGTGGCGCAGCTAAAAGGTTTCTTGCTGCTATCATCTCTTAGCTTTTTCTTGACTCACAGACAAACTGCAACCGCCCGTCTCGTGCGGAACCAATTACAGAAGCCAGTATACTAAGAAAGTCGGAACACTTCAACTTGAATACCTGCAGTTACTACACGGTTGACCTTAAAAGGACCATGAACTAGAAATATTTTACTAAATTACACTAACCCTTGAAATTGCACCCCAGGGGTTTCAATTAACTTGATTTGAAATTTTTGTTTTGCAAGTTTAACCCATATTTCGGAGTTTGTTTGGTTTTATGCTAATGCATTTGCATATTCATGAGCAAAACCATGATGTCATCCAAGGTGCCGAGCCTCAATGTTGCTCTGATTTGTACACAGAAAATTTCTAGATTTTTTAACGCACTGCTATCGCAGATTTCATATCCTTTGGTAATTTATTGTTGTGTAAGTATACGGCAATAAGCAAGCAAGCAAGCAACCTTTTCACAGAAATGATTTCAGATAGCAAATTTGGAGATCAAACTGAACCATGTCTTTCTTGATTTACAGCAAAGGAAAAGCGTCCTCACTTGTCCAGAAATGCTTGGTCAATTTGGAATATTTAAAAAAGCGCACTTTTCAGTTCACATAGCTCAATAAAAAAGTCAAACAGTCATCTTACATGTAAGAAGAGTACAGAGACACCCAAAAGTGATTAGAAGAAAAATTCATTTCATGGATCCTTTAAGATCAGCAGAACTGAGTTCAGTAAGGTTGTTACTGGGAACTGGGAATTTGTTGTACGCAAAAACTGTACGCCACTCCCCTGACCTCAGGAAGCACACTGCAAAAACTGGGGTGTTAAATTTAACACCTGCGGTGTTATTTGAAGACTACACCAACACTTTTCACTGGTGTTAAAATTTTGGTGTTATTTGGTGTTACTTGTAACACCATCTAGTGCACTGTAACACTTATAGGTGTGCAAAGTAACATCATTAGTGTTAAAGTAACACCCAATGGTGTGGTCATCTGATAACACCTAACAGTGTTGATTTTAACACCCGAGTTTTTACAGTGCAGGATATATGCCAGGTTGATCTTGGTTTCAATCCAAAGCCAGTCATCTGGTGCGGTATTGTTAGGAAACAAGGACAAAGATGATGGTGTATCGCGGAGATCTTTCCAAAATTAATGCGGACGAACAAAGCACTGACAATGTAGTAAGGAGACTCAGGTGTGGCTGAACCTGTGACCCAGAACGTAACACCCATTTTTGAAAGCAATTTAAACCAGCACAACTCGGTTAGACCCAGAGAGAGATAAAACAAACGTTCCACGAGAGAACGACCCTTAAGGAACCCCAATTGCCTAAGAACACACTAACAGTGGTAAAATAATATAGGCCTATATACAAAATGACGGCATTACTTGATACATGCCCAAGAGCACATACTGTATTTGTACACGTACACCACATGCTCAGAAAATAAAATAATAAGACCTAGCATTTGTAACAAAACACAATCATTAAACCCATGAAGAACTCCATGGGGATTCCTTGGATGATTTCTCTCACACAGAGACAGTGTTGATGGTGGCAAAGCCATTTCTATGGCACAAAATTGAGAGAACTTTAGGTGGCGACACTGCAAAGTGTGCTCAGATAGTCAGAGACACTTCGAGAAGAAAAAGATACAATGACTTGCCTAATCAAAAAGGCTATTATTTACTTCATTGCTTCGCCATTTACTATTTATGATTAGTCGAATAGCCTTGACATTAAACTCTAAACTAAAATATAACCATTCGGTATGTACTTTCTATAATAATGGGTACGTTGGAGAGTACAAAATCAGGAAGCATATGCATTATTTATTCCGATGCAGAATATTGAGTAACGACGTCTGATATGAGCGATCCAACAAATCTTCTCAACTTGAAAATGAGGGCGCACTTTCTATTGCTATTATTATTAGGCCTATTATTTATTGCTGGTTATGACACCGAGGACTCCTCAAAAGCGCCCTAGGTACTGTAGCTTGCAAGCCTGAAGGAACTTGTTGACATGAGACAATGAGAAGCAGTTACATTTTTAGTTTTTAAAATCTGAAGCTAATACTCGGCATAATTCCTCGACGGATGAGTGGCTTGTCGTCTATATGTGCGCCCTGGAATGTGAAATCGTACACTCCATTGCATTCATAGAGTGCGCTCAACTAAAAGACCTTCTGAGAAGACATCAACACATTTATCCTTGGCACGTTTACAAAAAGGTAAGGCCGGTAGGAGCCTTCTCCTTGTCATTTGTGGTGAAGTTGCCGAGCCGGAACTCAATCTGCTCACATAGTTGTCCGCTGTCTTGTATCAATTTGAGGCTTCGTCTGTGGTGATAACTGTTTTCAGTCAGTAATCAACATAGATTTTGTTTACGATGTTAACTGATGCTCTCCTAGCACTTGATTGTTTTTATAATGTCGGCAGCACACTTCAGAGCAAAGCTTGCACATGCAAGGGAGGATGTCGCATCAGACAAGTGTATTTTAAACCTGCATTCACCTGGCTGTTTCTCTATTTCATCTCCTAACTATCATAAGAATCTGAAGTAGCTGCGGTCATCGACACTAATGAAACATACCATCAGGAGCTTCCTGTATGCTGACGACCTCTGAATCGCCCCTCAGAAACCATCCTTTGAAGAGGTTGAGAAGTCACACAGTGATGCTGTGGAAGGACTGACTCTGCACTATGCTGCCAACCATCTCCGGGCCAATCCTGAAAGAACCCAAATCATCGTTCTTTCATCTGAAGAACACAGCTGCAAACATGCAACTGAGGATCAGATGGCATGGTAAATGGCTTGAGCATTTCCACAAGCCGGTCTACCTTGGTGTAACCCTGGATTGGTCCCTTGCCTACCAGGACACATCTCAAAGACAAAGGCAAAAGTTGGTGCCAGGAACAACATATTGAAGAAGTGGGCTAACATCAAATGTGGAAACGGACGACAAAACCACTCGCACAACAGTTCTTGCATATCCCCTGTGCTTCTCCACTGCCGAATTTGCACTCCCGTCTGCAGTACGTCACCCAATATTGGGAAGATCAACCCACCCTTGAACACCGCGTGCAGAGCAAATACTGGATGCCTAAGACCAACAATAGTACCTGTTGTGTGGCATTGCCCTCATCATGTCAGACAAGCTGTTCCTTTAGAGATGGAGAAACAAAAACAGGTGATAACGGCCCTCTTCACGACTACTCAGCCCAAGAGAGGCTCAAATATCGACACAGCTTTCTACACTCCGTCGACCCTCAAGACGAAAATGCCCACAACCGAAGCATGATAGTGGGGTCCAATCACCTCCAGGGAAGTTTACAAAAGCTCTCCATCAGCCTCAAAGTAGCCGTGCTTCCGAGCTCAAATGAATCTTGAACCATCTGGTCATGTCTTATCCGACTGAGGACAGAAACTGATCAGTGCTAAGCCGGCTGATGCGGGCACTGAGACACGCTAACGAACAAGCCAACTGTGATTGTGGGGAGGAACAGACAACGGCGTACCTGCCTGTCTTCCCCAATCTACCCAAGCCATGTACTCCTGAAGATCTTGAGAAATTCACCCCTCAAGCATTATCCTGTGTCCAGCACTGGACCGGCGCTGTGTAGTGATCCGAGAAGAATATTGCATCGTTATCACATGGCAATCCCGCAGTATTAGTTCATGTAACTTTCTGGATGAGATATTAAACTTTGACCAGTATAGTGGAAAAGCTGAGGTCGACTTCTCTACCATAAACATCAAGCTGTTCCAGAGTAGAATCCGCGAAGAAACATCCGTCTGAACGTTCATCTTATGGGCACAGACTATCACTTTTGTAATTGAGTCACTTGTGGAGATGCCAAATAATACAGAAACAATAAGGGAGTGGGATTAGCTTTCTCCTGCACAGAAAGCATGGACTTTTTGTGGTAGATTCAACAAGCAATACTTCTTTGCTGATGTCGGGTGATGGCAGCCACAGTTCTCACATCGTTTCTTACATAGACAATATTGTCGCCTGTGCTTCAGGACACTCAGGCAAAGGCCATTCTTTCTGTTTATGTTGCTCGCTGGATTTCACTGCATTAAAACCACCACATGATTGCAGCTGTTCCTGAGTTAGCTTGAAAAGTGAGAGGTTGCATGCATTTACAAAATCGGTGTCTTTATAAACAACTGTGTTAGATACAGCTCTGTCCGTGGCAGAAAGACAGCGCCATCAAGTGGCGACGTTAGGACATGCTCGCCGGCGGTTGCAAAATTATTCTTAGTACATTTATTCTCTTACCTCTAATAACGGCTTCTGCAAAAACAAAATGTAAATTAATTCATGGAAAATGACAAATCACCTGACGTGAAAAAATACCGTGTAAAAAAAACTTAGCTGTCTTACGAAAATCTGAAATATGTGATATTTAATTGTTGTGCAACCCCGTGAATATGTATACTCGTATAACTTATATCGAAGTATATGGCGACAATGGGGTGAAATCTAAAACAATATGTTCCTTCGGGTTTACGTTTTATTTTGAGCAAACCTAAAAGGACTGTTTAGCATTTACCAAAAAAAGTGAAGTGATCACAGTCAAGAACTGAACCTTCGCAATGTTTACCATTCTCGTTCTCATAAAAACAAAATAATGTGCACCAACAGGCGACCTACAATCCTGGACAAAATAGTTGGAACACCTTGTTGGAAGCACAGTGGAAAGCTCCTCCCTTCAGAGAGTAGGTTCAGAGAGTAAGGCAGTATTCAAGATTTTTTTTCAAAAATCTGGACTATAATTCTTTGGCTGAAAAGTAAAAGTCTTTTAGAAAAGCAATTTTATTTTCCACAGAACTTCAAACAACTGCATGACTGGCGCACCAACATCTTACTTCTATTGGCTCCACTTGATTTCACGTGAGATAGGATAATCCCCTGCATGTTAACCACCGATAAATCACGTCATGAAATCCTGTTTTTGACACATTTGAAAGGTTACAAAAGACAACAGACCTGATAATTACCAAGGAAAATATACCAATCTTTATTTACTCTAAATTCAATTCCATTGAGAGAAATAGTTGACCTGTTTTATTATACTGTTTAGAAAAATCGACACGGCTTGCATGACGCAAAAGTGTCAGTCTAAATAAACTTCCAAGGACAGGAATTTGTCACAGAAATAACGGCAGCGTATCTTACTGCCCAAATGCACATGATCCTAAAAGTCACACTTATGCTCAATTATAGTTTCCTACTACTTATCTGGACTGCCAATGCCCATGTCAGACGAACACAAGTATACCAGTAACCAGTAATAACAGCGAATATGTCTAATTTATTGAACAATTTTTTTCTTGGGGAGAAAAAAGGGAAACTGACACACAGCACAGCTTAAATTTAAGGTGGAGTTTTTTGTTGGTACCCCTCATATTGTTACATACAATCAAAGAGGTTCGTATCTCACTAATTTATGATTTCGTACGCATACAATACGGGCGATTCGCAATGGTGCGCCTCCGAGAGAATGAAACGCGTTGGTCAATCTCAATTCGCGAAATATGTCGACTCAATCCAAACGCGCCTTGGGTCTACAAATTTCGCGTGTTCTAAAAATGAATTTATCTGTCCGAGACTGCATCTTTTTTCACCCCAAATGTATCAAGGGTAACAGTAATTCTGATACTCTTCTACATAATGTAGCATGGCAAATGAAGAAAAGAAAGCCAACTACTCACACAAATGAAACCAATCAAACGACATACACACAACTCAATCAAATCTCATTTTGACTGATGAAGCAAACCAAACCAATTTCTAATCTAACTCGTTCCACTACAATAAAAAATAGTCAAATCTGATAAACATCAATCGATAATAATCCTGGTATTAAGACAACACCTACCGACAACCTTTTTTTTCAAAAATCTCTTAATACAACATTCAACACTGCGCATAAGAACCAATGGAAACCTTTCGCTCGTTCCCACCTTCGTAGAAGGTGCTGGCATGGACCAATTTCTTTTAATCTTCAGTGTAGTTTAATGAAAAGGCTAAACTTTATGCGCAAGCTAAAATAAGCACGCAAAAAGGTAGTGTGCTACCTACAAGGATTTGCGACACCTGTACTTCCCTTCCATTTACTTGCCATGGGCACTGTATTGGGTGATGAGGACAAGAAAACAGAAAACTGATAAAAATGTGCTGAAGAAAATAATCTACACAGCATATATTGGGCATTCTGTAGAAACTGAAAAATTTTCAGCGAGAAAATTACGAACTATTACCGTACACATAGGCAGTGTATTCGGCCATAACTTGCTCGCGCATTTCGCTGAAGCCAAAGTCGGAGCCTGGGTAAAACTCATCGATGGTTTCGTTTTCGCTCACGTAATCAAAATAAGGCCAGTATGTGGTGTCACCCGCGTCGTAATTGTAGCACTGGATAGTGGCGCAGTACTCCTTAGATGGATTGCGAAGTTTGTGGGTCTGGTACCAGTTGCGGTTCAGCCAAGTGGCGTTGCCTGCGCACGCTTCAAAGGTTAGCAAGGGATCGCGGGAACTGGTGGGCGACTGCTTGTTAAAGATATCGATAGTAATAGACCCGAATAGGACCTTGATGACGGCATTGGCGTTGCCGTGGTTGTGGATGGGGCTGTAGTGGCCTGCGGGCCAAATCTCCAGCACGTACGGGATTCCTGGAGATTTGCCGAGACTGTGGCCCAGAGTGACACGCAAGTACGTTTCATTGGGATCATCTCCCAGCTCACCTACTTTACTTTCGATCTTCTCTTTCAGAACGCCATTTGCCAGGCTGTATCGGATCGCATCCGACAGCAGCACCTTCTCCCCTTCTACCTCGGTATAATTCAGATCGCAGCCCACCACATTCGAGTAGAGTTCCTTGCAAGCGGACGGCAGACTCGCTGAGAAGGTGTAATCACCCTTGTCCAGGGTGAACAGGTTGACCTTTGAACTGTCAAGAACCACCGGCGGCAGGTTGCAGATGAGGGGTTGCTTATCGAATTCCACCATCGGCTCTGTCACTTCGATTCCCCTGGCTGTAAAAGGAGAATTCACACGATCATTATCTGTTACAAAACACGCACAAATATTGAAGTCTTTTCTGTGC
This sequence comes from Acanthaster planci, assembly GCF_001949145.1. The sequence continues at coordinate 125,941 of NW_019091547.1, forward strand.
ACATACCAACGGGGAAAATTGCTGTAAAGGTTTACCTTTAGACTGTTTTAGCGTAATGGTTTGCGCAAACAGCATAAATTTTGCCACTTCATCGGTCAATGAAAATATACTTGCCAGCACAAAGTGCCACGTTGGCCTTCTCGTCATACTGCCTGATGACTTTCTTTCCCTCGGCGTTGAAGAACGGATACAAGTCCTCCCTGATTCTCCGGATCTCTTCTTCGTCTTCCACTCCCTCCAGAAAGTCATGCGTCATGAGCGTGGTCTCCTCCATCCGGTATCCCTTGCCATACTTCAGCACCAGGTTGTCGCGGTCGTAGCTGTACCAGTAGGACACTTTCCCTTCCTCCACCCCGCATCCCGCCTGGTCGATTCGCCTCAGCTCCTTCAGGCTGTCGTTGCTCTCCCCGTGCATGACGAACGATGCGTACTCGACGCCCACATGCAGCGCGATCCAGTTCCCCGTCGCGGTGCCCTTGTCCTCCACGGAAGCGTAGAACGGCAGGAGGTGCCTATCCGTATTGAAAATCATGACTCCCTGCCCGTTCACGGGGAAAGGCTTGTGCCAACGTGGCGGCATCTGACGAGTGTCCTCTGCTGGTGCCATAGCTGTGAGGGGAGCATAACGTGGATTTAAGTGGGAGTTATTCCATTGCTTATTTTTTTATTTTTAAGATTACGTTGTCGAACGACATGTGTATCTGTTAGCTTTCCACAAAGGTAGAGATCTAGCAAAAGTTAACGCCGTAGAACGTATAGCTATGCATGATATATTTTTGAACATCTGGTTTTTCGAAAAATTACCTCTGCTGGTCGAAGCAAAAGCCGCCTTGGACCGCTTCCCGCGTGGTGCCGAGGTCTCACGCAGAGCCGGCCGCTTAGCACGAACCTGATTCATCTTGGTGAGTGTAAGGATGCTGTAAGCGTTGAACAAACACAACACTTGTCTTTTTAAGCTGCAGATCTAACTTTGCAGATTTACAAATACTGAAATTCGATGACCAGTATAAATTCAACTCGGGCAAATTTATATTTAAATCAGTAAATCAGTGCTGGTCCATGCGTAATTATTCACATATGCACATGTAAAACTTTTTCATTTTCAATGCTGTCCAAATAAAACTGCATCAATCCACCTATCCTACCACCTGTTAAATATCCACAATCCTAACGATTTTCACTTGTACCGGAGTGGTCTGGCCACAGTGAGTGAGACTGCTACATGCAAAGTAAGCCGAGTTTAAATTAACAGAGCGCGTCAAATAGTTGTTGAAAGATTGAGGGGTTCCAAGGGGAAATTAACCAGCAAATTGAAATACGTGAATGCATGTTTGAACAGTTTCGAGTAGACTGTGGCTGGAGGAAGACAACGAAAGCAAACTTACCTGTGCTGCTTGTGAGGCCGGGAGAAGGGGAATGCGATTGTTGTCTTGTTGATGTCTAGACGTCCAAGCAGGCCGGCGGCGTTGAGAGAAAGGTATACCTGGATGGCCTCGTTTTATATGTACAGGGCAGGCATATACATCACGTGATCGTGCTGCTGCAAAATATGCCCTTAAAAGGATATTATTTATCTGCATACTAACTGACAGCGCCTAGCCTTAATCAATCATTTAGGACTAAACTGAAATGACGCAGAGGTGTTAAAAAGTTGCCCAATTCTAACAATTCCTCGACAATTTTGAGTTCCCGAAAGTCGCGTTTTTGTGTACTTTATAAACGCGCAGGTGACAGTGCAGGACTGTCAAATAACACATCAAGAATAGTAGTAGGATAAATGTTTTTTCCCATGACGTCATTGTTGTTAACCGCACTCCCTGTATGCCCTATATTATATAAAACTGATTTCATTCTTTTGATGCTATGTGATGTCGGGGGACGACATGCTGTGAGCTATGAGACTATCGCGTACGCCCGCTCCAACCGCAGCAGGCTGCATAGTCATAGACATGGAGGTGTTTTTTTCTCCTCCAGCTAAGTCTATCATACAGTTGACCCCAGCTTGCGAAATCCAGGTACGGCGTTTGTCAATTCCATGGTCACCGTACCTGTAAGCAGAATACAGTGGTGTGAGCGTGAGAACTTCTACTTGACAGATTGGACGAGTTTGATATATCTTCAAACTACGATTTGTCCTGAACGATTAAACGATCCCAAGCAAGAATCTGTAAGATTTTTCCCCATACAGTAATACAGACCGGATAGTGTTAAGGTCACATTTGCCTCTTCATTGACACATCTGGGTCGTTCTATGAACTTGGGTTCCCATTCCTCTCATGTCCCTGTCACATCTGACACATGATTTTTGTAAGTTTACAACACATTCTCCATTTAAAAGTGATTAAATTATGAAAACTACGCTACCTGCCAAACAAATGAAAATAGTTTGAAATCAATTTCAGTAATATTTTCATGTCAAATAACACAGCTAAGGGTCACAACAGTGACGCACGTCTGGATGCCGAATTTATGACCCATTTTGTGAAGTAAGCCTCACGCAGGCAGTCGTTGCGTTCAAAAGACAAGTTTGTAGTTTTCAAGGCTGCACAAATACAATAATAAGACTGATGCGTAAAACAGGATTATACTATTTGGAAATGCGACTGTATTGACGTCTTGGTTTGCCTGAAGACTCCAGTGTCTTAAAAACAGAACTCCACAAAACGTATTGTGTTAGTCGGAGCAGTTCTTACGAGTATTACCTTTCGACGAGGACTCAAGATATCGATTTATCGACGAGATCCGATGTTATTGTTTGAAACATTGCACTAGGCTTGCAAACGCTAAAATTAGTTACAGCAATGTTGAATCCGACACTTAAAATGAGTGCGGTTAATGACCACTTTTTGAAAGTGTTGAATCCAACATTTGCAATGTTTAATCCAACATTTTAATATCAGATTACAACTGTTAAAGAGTTAAATGAACAATTTAAGTGACAATTCAGCAGTTTTCCTTGATATTGTGAATTATCATTAAAACGCTGGATCAACAGTTTGAATGCCGACTTTGAAATTGAAATTGTTGGATTTCATATTTAAAAAGGAGGACTCAATACTTTCAAAAAGTGGCCAATGACCGCACTCTAGAGTGTTGAATTACATATTGCTATCAAAGGTTAGTGGAGTCTGAATTTGCGGCTACGATGCCAGCCACGATGAATAACCAAAACGTGACGTCGTTTCGAACACAGCTTTGTAGCGGGCCAACAAAATCCAGGCTAAAACAAAGTACCGGTGTTTACACGCAATTACCGGTACAGCGTGCCGGCGTGTGATTTCAAATCACGTGCAAACGCTTATGTCTAGCATTGAAGAAAACTGTCCCTTCGTGAAAATGAAAAGCTTACTTGCAAAAAAAGTAAAAACTGTGTAAAACTGTCGCCATTACTAAACGGCCAGAGTGCGTATTCAGCATAGACGCCTTCCTGGATCCAATCTCCTGTTATCGGGATAGGTGCGGCTGGCCCCGTCTATTTTTGAACAGTGTCAGGGAAGAAAGAGCATGTTCATTTTGAAAGCAATAACACTGATCGGCTGCCCAAGCGCTACCTGAGGACTCCGCCGACATGGTGTAATATACAGCTCTTTTGAGGATCGACCTGTCCACAGAAACAATTTGCAATATTTTGTATAAATTGAGAGCGGCAAGGCAAAACTGCCCGGCCTTTTTGGGGGTGCGTGGGTTGACTAGGATTATCATACAGATGAAGCAGGCTGACAATCACACGCAGAAAAAAAATCCGATTTTTGGCTCCGTCTCTCAACTCCAACCCAGGATATGCAGGAATAAAGGGAATGGGAATAAAATATGCTTGACTGGTCTTAACCCCAACTCCCTAGGGTGTAGGCCTATGTAAAATCATATTGAAATGGGAAGATTTTGGACTGTTAGGGCAATAATTTATAACGATTACAGGGCAATAATTTATAACGATTACGACCGGATCAGGAGACTGAACGCTGATTATGCCCGAGACGCAGCCCATTCTCCTCAGCCAGTCTTAATCATACCTTTCAGACCAGCCAAGCACATATTTAATCCCCTTTTTATATCTACTTTACAACCAAAAGCGCCCGTCATTAATCATCTGGGTCTGGAGTGAAATGCCGCAGGGGTGTTAAAAAGCTGCCTCGACAATTTTAAGTTCTGAAAAGGCGCGTTTTTGTGTACTTTATAAACGCAGTCAATGCAGGACTGTAAATTTGACATTCATATTGACTGCAGGATAAAATCTTTCCTTTTCACGGCGCCCTTGTATAAAATACTCCCTATACGTAAGTCCCTGATTTCATTTTTTTCGTGCTATATGATATCGGAGAGAGGGCATAATGTGAGCCGCTCGCAACGGCACGGGCTGCAGGCAGCTGAGCGAAACCCGAGGATCACTGGTACCCGTTATACAGCCAACGTGGAGAATTTCCACTTGACAGATTTGAAAGGTTTGACGTTTAAAAAAAACGATTTGACCTGAACTAGGGAAGTTCAAGAAAAATACTGATTTCCAAAATAAATTATCCCAAAACACTCAATTTAACGAGAACGCGTTGTGAAAACATCGATTTCAATGACAATATATATCTCTGAAATGCAAAATTCAAAGATAACGTATCTCGGAAACATGGAACTCAACAGTAATGTATGTCAGAAGCCGGAAATCAATGATAATGTCATCGATTTCCGACATACATTACCGCTGCAGCAGCTGAAATTCAAGTGATCTGCATATTGACATTTGCTCGCCCTTGTTATATGACCGTAATACGGAAGCTTAAAGTGACCACCTGCATATCCACGTTTCCAAGACACATTACCACGGAAAGACGGAATACCCTGATATTTTGGATATGCTTCCCAGATAGTATGATTGATATAACATCTTTGAAAGACGAGGAAAAAGTCTTTCCCATATATCATCACAAACAAGTTAGGCCTAAGGCAGCTGAAAGTTTATCAAATTAAGTGATTTGCACATTGAAACTGCTTGCCCTAGTACTTACATGACCAAGACATATTGTGGAAAGACGTCTTTCAGACAAACCATTTTAGATAAAACTTAAAAGAAACAATTATAGGGGAAAGAGGTCTTTCCGAGATACATCAGGGTAAGACGTCTTTCTTACATTAAGTATCAGGGAAAGACGTCGACAAGATCTCCACATTCCGTCTTTCCAAGAAACTATATTGTGGAAACGTCAAAACTCGGATGGTCACGTTCAGCTTCCGTTGTGTCCGCAGTTTTGGAGATCGAGACCAAGTAGACTTCTTTTTTTGATCGCCGTGACACACTGTGCTCCAACACGAGAAGTCAAGCGATCGTTTCAACCCACAAGAATTTCCACTGAAACAAAACAAACAGTAGCCTCTACGTAACTTCAGATCTTGCATCAACGTTGCATTTTTCTTTATTTGAAGCTCATAATTTGTACACTTGTTCAAGGACAGCAATATTGTGACAATTTGAATTTGGCATTTCTGTCAGGATATCACCAAGATATAATTTGAAATTTCAATCAAAACGGCTCGGTGTACAACTACACAATAAACTGGTGAGAATTTCCAAGTTCCCCCCCCCCCAAAAAAACCCAGGATATTATTTCGGACACGTCAATTAAATTTACACAGTTCAGAAATCAGTGGAAGTACACTGTCGGAGGTTATAAGAAATACCATTCGAATTCCCTTTAGTTTTGGGGAGAATTACAACCGTTCAATCCACAGACTTGAATTATAATAAATGCATTTTTTCGATAAAGAGGGGGAAAACAGAAGATACATATTGAACAAACTGATCTGAGCACATTCCGTCATGGTGCCTTGGTATCACCGGGACAAAAATGGTGTTCACCATAAGGAAGCTTGGTGAAAATGTCTGTCTTTTAAATGCCGTGCAATGAATCCGCCGACCAAAACTTACAATATGAACACAGGTATTATAAAAACCAAGACAATCTTAAAGCTATTATCCGGCAAATGAAACAAAGTATTGTTGCACCAGTTTACAGAATATCGGTTCAGTGTTTAAAGTAAACATACGACACGCCAAACAACCGGGTTAGGAGTTACGTTACTCCGTAAAAGATGACCGAAATGAGCATACACATACATGTACATATAAAGATTTAATCCCAACACTATAAAAAATTACGGCTAGGTATGAAAGTTGAAACCAGAGCACTATGAGACTTGTCAAAATGGATCAAAATTTGTACAACTCCCAACAACCTTTAGTTGTCTGTTTTTAATACACCAAGACACGGTACGCCCCTTAGTAAAGTATCCAAGGTGTTACACCTCTAGCTATCACAGCACCGAGCACAAAATTAGGAAAATATGGAGCTGTAGATGTCTACTGTGTCTATTCCTCCTGACATTTCGTGTTACTCCTAGGATTTGATGCTTTTCAATGGCAAAACCCAGACGAGTGAAAAATATTTTTAAACATTTAGTCGGGGATCAAAATAGACAACTTTACCACAAGGGACGAACCAAGAACCAATTCTTTTTTGCGGGGGGAGGGGTTAAATAATTTGGAAATTTCCGCATGTAACCCTTTATGGCCTTTCTGTAGGGTGAGACTGAATTTGAGGGCATTTACCACGGATTAAAAGGGAAAGGGTATGAAACAAAAAAATCTCTTTCATTATTAAAACAACATACACACACACTTTTGGGAGGGGTTGGGTGGCCATGGCCCCTGCTGCCCCTTTGCTTTGCCAAAACACAAGCAGCAAGGTTGTGCTCTAGTCCACATCTGAGCAAACACGGACATGGTAGTGGAAAGAACAACCATGACAGGAAACTTCCTCGTGAAAGTGACCAAAAAGACTCTAGTACGTCCTCGCAAGTTAGCAGCGAATCAGAGCTTTGCACGAGGCATTCATTTCTGTTGTCAGAGAATTCAACATAGAGTAACCTCATCCAAAATGTGCCCCGGCCCTCTCGTCAAGGTTTATGTGTCTGAGGAGGTATTTTGCAACTAAAAAAATACACCAGAAGACATCTGTGGAGTTTCTCATTCAGGTAGTATATGCAGTTCATGTCACCTCGCCTCAACTGTGAAACTCAAACTCAGCTACAAGAATACTACATGTATATAATACCTGTAACTATATTGGCACAGTGGTATTTGAAAAAAAGATTATTACCATTCACAATATGTTCAACACATGCTAGTCTTGGGCCCTGGCATGAATAGTACACAAAACAGTTCAATTTGACTTGAAAATAAAGTATTCGTTTAACGTGAAAAAAAGTTAACGCCAATGCTATATTCAAATACATCAGACATAAATAGTGACATTTGAACTCAAAGTGTTTTACAGCTTCAACAACCTAATGTTGAGAATGGCATCTATTCAAGTGACGCTAGTAGTAAACTAACAGTGGTTTGCTGGGTATCAATTTTGCCTGCCACTCTCTGAATCGAGTCAAGAGAGGCCGCTCTTTACATTTGGAAGGACAGAATTTATATTGAGAACATTTAATAGCCTGCAGTCTACTGCAGTGCACAACATAACAGACAAATGCAGTTTTTCCCCATTCTAAAATTACCCTCGATAGGCTACCTAAGAGGGGAAAAGTGGGAAAATTGAAGAACAAAAGTAATAACATGTTGTTTTGTGGCTGCAACTATTTAAGAAAACGTAACAAAAAATTCACCGTTTTGAGTATAGAACTTTTTATTTTTTTTAATTTTTTTATGATATAATCGACAGTTTCACACAATACCTCATACTCATTTTCACACACAAACCTCAAGCACACCCGCTTGTCACTCAGAAAAAAATTGCTCACTCACTCACATGATAAATAAACTCAGCATATAAGTACTGAGATACTCTCACATTGCACCACTTAAAAGCCATACCTTCATACTTAATATAAACTAGTTAAACACCAAAAATTTGCATATTTTTCATTCTTTTAACCTATTTAACCACACACAAACACTCTGTATATCTCACACTGTATCTCTGACCCCCTCCCTCTCCCCGTCTGGCACACACTACAGCCCTCTCACCACTGAGAGAATTATAAGGCAGCAGCGTTGATGTCGAGGCCTCTTAAGACCAGCAAAAGACCATCACAAGAGCAAAGGGCAAGTCACAAAGGTATTCAACTGAACTGCAACAAAAGCAGTCCCGTGTAACTGTTCACCATCGAACTCGTGACTGGCATTGTGACTGGTCTTACGATTGTCTTGACTCGGACTACAACACTGTAAGGCAGTAGGATATGGAAGCATGTAGAAAGAGACTGACTTGGTAATAAAAAAAAGATCTTGGCATTGTTTAATTCAACAGCCACTGGCAAGAAGCGTATACACGTACTGCAAATGTAGGAAGACTATCCAAAAGTCTTCAACCACCTGAGTATCAGTCCCTTTTTGCTTTATAGTATACATGTAAGCCGAAATGGCCAGCTCAATGAACGCACATGTTTATGTATATACTGCTTTCTGAAACGAGGCATCTGAAGAAAATACCGTACTACTTTCATCTACGTGACAAGAGCATACATTTAATATTTTTTCGGTGCTACAAATGCAATCTCCGACAAAAGCCATACACCAACATGCATTCGTTTGTGGCATTTTTAGAATTCAAAATGTGACCTACTCTGTGTGAAAGCACGGACCATTTACCCAAATTGAGCTGCAAGTCGCCAGTCCCTCGAATCTTGCGCCATGGGAACCAATAGGACCCATCGACTTTTTTTCACCCACAATATGGCCATTTTCACATCAACAGGGCAGGAACTTCGTTCTTGAAAGGTCAAGGCAATTTCTCATTCGCAAAGGGCACTTGTATTACAAAATCAACTTGCCTATGAGGGCATTTCAATGGGTAACGAGGCAAAGATCAGGAACCTCGAGGCAACCGCCTCCGTGAAGTTCCTGCCCCGCACCAGGATGCCACAGTGAGTGACATATCAACACGAACAGCTAGGCTTGCCTTTTCTGATGCAAACTTTGGGGGAGTCACACATTTCCCAGTAAAACAAACAGCACAAGCCAAAAGTCACTGCAACTCATGGAAGGGAGCCCTGCATGAAAATTCCAAGACTTCTCAAACATTTCATCCTTTTGATCCCTTTTCACAACTTTTTTTATGAGATGGTTTTGTTCCCATGACAACCCTGCTTATAGGATGGATGTTAATCACACACTATAATAGCAGACTACAGTCAATATATTTCGAAGGTGAAACACTGCGAATCTATTGTTTTAAAGAGGAATTTCAGGAATACCCTCTCATGCACTGCATGTAAAACGTGGGTACCTTCAAAAGTCAGTTGGAAGTTAGGCCGTGTCCAGATAGGGCATTGTTGACTAGGGCTACGGATATTCACTGTAGTACGTCAATGGCAACAATTGAAGCCATAGCCACAGAATATGCAATTCCATGTCTGGTATCCTGACGCATTTATATTTGAATTCCCCAGACATGTTCTTTGTTGGTATCAGCTAATTAGGGCGAAATCTCAAGTCAGCAATTTCCAGCTCGTGTAGTTTTGCTATTGTCAACAAATTATCTGACCGTGAATGGAATTCGATAAATTGAAGTACCATTTTGGCTTTAAGCAATGGCATAAAAATGAAACAAAAGACCCCTCATACAGAAATCTTTGCAGATTCCGAGTCCATTTTTTTCTTCCATGTTTTGTTGAATGAAGTCAAAAATATTCCGCGACTGTCTGCATCTTGAAACGGTGCATAATGTTGGCAATAGTAACGACAACGCACATTGATCACATCAAAGCCAAACTGACTGTAGCAACCAATAGCTGCCAGATCCCACAAAGAATTTGTCATGTACAGGTGCAGTAGTCTGCAATATTTCTGCATTTGAGCCTCGTCATTTTTACACAACAGTCACACACAAAACACATGTGCAAAATATCATGCTGATCCATGGGCTCTCACAACACGCATTGACCCGGCACAATGCGGAAAACAACCACTAAGCTACAATAGTTGGTCTTTTCAGCCATTTTAACTACAAAGTGGACACACTTCTTCAGCACAATCTGTCACTGCTTATGCTACAAATAAGAGGTGAAAAGGGTTTGTGAGATGGCGGCCATATTGCAAAAAGCAACAAAAACAATAAAAATGACTTATAAATCTCAATTCATTTGTCAACTGATTAACATTTAGTAGGGACAAGCAATGTCTGGTTTGATTTGTTACAGTAAAGTCCTCACACCTTTAAGTAAATTTTCTTGCCATCAACTCTTGTCATCAAAATGCATACTGGATGAACGCAAGGCAAAAACGCGCAGACATACGATTAAATTGCTTTCAGAATGATTTTCCAGCAGAAGCATTGTGAAGTCCAGCAAATTTGAGAGAAAATACTAAATTTTCCCTCATTTAAAAAACCCCTCCTCAAATGAGCATCTCAAAAGTCTTTTTGAACGGCTCAACACGAGGTGAAAATCATTGTTTTCCATTCTTTCTTCTCAGAACGACACCTTCGTTCTCTGCACATTCTCTGTCACGCTATGTGGCACCGCCTGTCACACAGGAAGATATCTGGACCTTTCCAAGATGCATCACACATTTCATCAATGCAGTACTGCATTCTCGATGTCGGGCCCCACATTTCTTCACACTGAGTGCATTTTACCAGCTCGAAAAGCATGACCACTGTTCCCAATCAATGATTTGAGTAACTGTAATGGTACTTTCAAGCAAAAAAAAAATTGGACACACGAGGTCATGTTCAAAAGAGGTGAGGGTGTGACCTTGGTGCCATGGCAGTGACCCTTGAACCCTGACACTATGATACCAGAACGGGCAACATTTCAAGAAATGCTAGTAAAGGCTGTCACTTTTGAGATAGAAAATGAAAAGCTGAAAGGACTTACGATATTTGTCAAAAAAATCCCAGTCAAATTAATATAAACTCTCACTGTCAACAAAAGAGTACCCATTGCACTCGCACGAAATGATCTGAGATCAAGAAATTCAAATAAACTTAACAAACAAATCAACAAACATACAAACAAAACTCGCACCTCTTCTCATAAAGCCCAACTCATCACAGTCATCTCACTCACTCACCCCTTGTACACATCTCTACTCGACACATATCGCACGATTGACTGTCCGGCGATGCGCGTTCCCCTGCACAGCCAGGACCGATGTGGTGTGAAATTACGATGTTCCGGGTTGCATCTGAGCCTGGCTGTCACTAGGAAATGGAGTACACAGCGTCTAGTGGCCCAAGCTACGAAGAGAATTAATTAAACCAAATAAATCAATCAAACTTTTACCTTAAGAGCTGTGCTCTTCAATGACGTATATTTTTAACACTATACACTCACTGCTGTCTGCAGACTTGTGACAAAATTGAGCCTGTTACTTTTCATACCTATTTCACATTTCACTCACAATTAATTCCGTTTAATTTGCATGTTTAAGAGACAATGTCAGACTACATTACCGACAACAGCAAAAAATGAAAGTGAACAGACACTGGGCCGTGAGGTTTGCATCCCTTTAGTCTAGGGTGGGGGTGAAAAGTTGGTCCTGATACTCTCCTGACTGTTGCACATAGGAGAAGCACTACATCAAAGTGTGTACTGACATGAACTGTATGTTATTCAAAAATAAATTAAGTTTTGACATGAAGTGTATGTTGATAGGAAAGGACACTTTTCGATGATTAATTATTACCCAGACTGCATTTTTATTATCTGGAATGTCACTCCAAGAAGTAATCTTTAATCATTTGAGTGACAAAAAAACAACAAAACAAAGAAATAAATATAAGAAATTGAGAACTATATATACATGTACAGTGAAGTACAGTTGATGTACTGAAAAATACACGCACACTATCAGGGTTTCTACTTTTCGGGACTTAAAGGTTTCTCTACAGGGACATAAAGATTTCTATACAGGGACTTAAAGGTTTCTATACATGTTTTCTATTTCAATGAAGGTATTCTTTCAAACAAATAAAAAAGCTTTTTGTTGCATATAAGCTTATAGCGATATCCTTACTTCAATTATGTGAAGTACATCGTCCAAAACATACAGTATTAATGAAAAGTGCTATCAAAATACAATGTATATTATTTCATGTATTATGATTACGTTCAGCAAGATAAAACAATTGCCAAACCTCAGGATGCATTTGTTTTAGGCACATCTATTTCTTACTGTGTTATATGCTAGTACAGCCTCACTCAAATCCTGATTTTGCTAGGCACGGATGCAGAGCACTAAGTCCTCTGGAATTGCAAAGTACACGTACGTGCACATTACAATGGAAGAGAAAATTCCCTGGGAGTAGTTCTCTTATCATGCAGCTCTGACTTTATAGTAGCAGGAATCTTACCACATAAAATGCTCGTTGTTACGCGAATTCCAAAATTATTTCTCACGGTGTATCACCATTTCCTTATTGAATTCTTTTACCAGCTTAATTTGTTACTACTGACAGGTTGATATACCAGTGCATGAACAACATAAATTTTCAGATGATTTCATAAATTATACCAGACAGTCAGTCATCTGTTGGGATTAACTTTCAAGTAGTTTCTGAGCTGATATGTGTCAAATTACAAGACAAGAAAGAATCCAGCCATTCCATGCTGAACTGGATAACCATTTCCATTCACAGTTGGTATTCTATTGGTGGAACGACCTATCTGATGGACATTTTGTGCCCTGGGGCAATGTCTATTGATGCATGTCTTTGTACACAATATTGTAACAGGCAGCGTTTTGATTTGGAGTCCACTGGCACAATTTGGTGCTACTAGAAATAATCCCTGATACCACTACTCCCAAACACAACGCAGCATACATACTTGGTCAAGAAAATACCTCAGTCTCTAAACTAGATGCATGATCATGGGCAAATAAAAACTGATCTGATCTTCCGCATCAAACACCTCATCGTCTTCATCATCTTCTTCAAAATGAATGTAGCCAGCTTTCTCGGGCACACTTTCAAAGATCTGTGCATAGAACCTTACTCTGCAGACATGAACACATGCTGTTACTGCTGCAATTAACTCTTCTGGCAAGTCCCAGAACAATAGGCTAGCTCCATGACACTATCTGGAACCGCTGGAATGGTTATCCTTTCAATGAGAAGGTTATCGTTCTCCATCTTCCATCCAAGATGACAAGGTTGTCGAATCTCTGGAGTAACATGCAGGCTTTTCTTATCTCTTATTATCATACCTTCTCAGCAGGCTTCTCTTATACCTTGAAATGAATAAGAATTTGTCACCATACATACGTGAACAGGTATTACACACTCTTCAACATATTCAAGAAAAGACAGGTCTGCAAATTATTTTCAAAAACATCTAAATCACAAAGCATACACTGACCAAAAAGATTTTTCATCTACAGTCATGTTTTTTCTTGCCAAGAAATTTAATTAAACAAATAATGCTAAGAGTGGGTGACAGCACAACGGGTAGGTGCATGTAACAATACGTGTCGCCAATGACTGCACAGATACACACTAACTACAGAACGTTGGGAGTAAATTTATTTTTATCCTCTCAGTCATTATTCTGTAATCAAAAGCCCATCCAGCAGGTATTTCACAACTGTGGGTAAGGAACATTAAGACGGCAACTTTTACAAGTTTCATCATTTGAATGAACATTACATACACTGCACGCACTTGATCATGTCCCCAAATTGTTATTAAAGCTCTTGATGCTGTGCCCTGCACAGCAGAGCACAAAGCGTATTGACAAAAATGTAATTATACAATCAGTGCTGTGAATTATCTTCTTGCCGAGCTTTTGGTAACTGGGTACATGCCTCAGGGCAAGCAGATTCAGTTGACTTGCTTCTTCTTTGATGTGAAACTGAAGTTTCAGTTCACTTTCTAAGCATGCTCTTTGATGGTGTTTGTTCAATAATTAATCCCACTGAAACAACTTCCGATGAGTAAATGTACATGTACATCATCTACATACAAACCTGCCTGGTAGTTTGCTGTCATGAGGACAACTGGCGTTCCTTGTCAACGTCCTACTTGAGCACAAAGCACGTTTGTCCTTGACTGGTCTTTCTTTGGGCTCATCTGGGTCGTCTTTGTTGACAATATTGCCAGAGGAAGCTGCAAGTACCAAAAAAAAAGTTTGATATAAACCTTTGAACGACAAATTTTGAACCGTTTTAATGTGTGTACAGCACAGATTACATGTCCATAATTCATGTACTGAATGAGCGGGAATCAATACAATTTAAGTGAAAACAGAGCAGCCATGTCAATTTGAGAGATGTATCAGATAAGAAACAGACGGGGGGAGGGCTATTTGCACAAATTGTTGACCAAGTACACTGTAGTTCTTGGGAGCCAAACAGTTTCTGTCTGGAGGTCCCTTTCAATGCACACAAGATAGTTTTTTTCAATGACAGTGAAAAAGCCTTTTAATATTACTCCCTTTGAGCTGCATCATCTGTCATCCTGCGGTTGAGATTTAGAGAAAGCCAAAAATACATGTAACAGATTTAAGCAGTTCACAAAATAGAACCAATGCATCAAGGAAGACAGCCTGAATGCTTGGGAAAACATTTTTTTTTTTCAGTCACATAACTGCTGCTCAGAAATGCATAACACTCTCCGCCAAACAAGTTTGCAAGAGTCCACCCCCCCAACAAAATCAGTCAACTGCAACCAGCATTGATCTTACTTTTGCCCACCCACACCACCAATCAGATCAGTACAGATGTGCCCATTTCTATGCAGTAGTCTGGTAATTTTAATAAGAAATATGATGAATCAACCTACCCAAGAGAAAACTAACTATCAAGAAAGGATGTACAAAATTGTATTGAATAGATCCTGATTCGAATCAGATAATCTGACTCGACATGCTCGAGATCACAATTCACAATGTTCACGGGATTGCCAGGCATGACACTACATTCAAATGCATGTGAATTGGGCACTACGTATTCAGGAACCCTGTCCCTATAAGAGAAAGGAGAATTACGTTTCAATTTTTGGCCTACCTAGGCAGAGGAAAGTGACTTCATGTTGAATAGATGCAGGGTTAATTTTGTGGAAAGAGGATCGGGCTTAGATAATATTCAAAATATCCAATACTCTGTTCAAGTTTCTACCATATCTCCCACAACCAGTTACAGCCTTGCATAATTCCTTAACCCCTGCCGTCCCAGAACATGTGGCTCTCATCATTTTAAGTATCGCCAAATATTTACTCACTTCAATGTCTACAAATACTCCTTGTTCTCCTTGTTCCCAAGAACAATTCCTTCTTGGAATAGCCTCCCTTGCATCAGTCACCTCTGCTCCATTCTTTCAGTTCAAAACTATCCTCAGTAAACACTAGATAATCATCAGTCCTCTTGAGCATCCTTGGGGTGATATCCCAATGTGGGGACTTTGCCAAGTACCAGCATAGAAGTAGATTGAGGGTAATTAGGCCTATGGGGTAAAAATGGACGGTGTTCATACAAAAGACTACGTTATACAAAGAGGAATAACTTCCAAACTGTTGGCTATCTGTCAGAAAGTATGATTTCCTTACAATTTACAATTCTAAATTCACAAAAAACAGGGTAAGGATAATAGAGAGAAAACATTGCCTTTGGTCATGTTGGTTGCCCTCTTTTGGGGAATGACATAGAGGGGTCCCAACATTCCCCTTTCAATTAATGAAAATGAATGGAGGCCTACCTTTTACTCTTTGTTTATTCCTGTTCATCAGCTCCTTCCCCTCACAAAACACGTTGTTTGTCAGTGAATCGAGCGCGGCATAAATGTATTTGATGAAAACCAGCATCGCTTGGAATCGGCACGGAACTGGATACACTGTAGCCATATCGATCGAACACCGAATTCAGTACGGCGTGCATGGACAAGACCTTTTGCGACTTCAGCCTGCGCGCCCACAAAATTCTGCCACTTCGGTACAAACTCTACTGAACCCATGTCTCGCTGTTGCACTTCACTATGGTGGACTTGTTTGCAGGAGAAATACACAGGTACACTGTGGTGTACAACTTTCTTCATCACTCGAAGAAAATTCGGAGAGTAACAAGTAGGCTATCTTGTGCTACACGATTGTGCATGGTACAGCACTCCTTATTGGTCAAAACCAATGTCACAAGATCACATTAAATATACAACCTTTTGCAATTGGCTGGCCATTGTTTTAGGTGAAAGGTCATCTTGACAAACGCTTTTGATATTTTCTTTCCTTTATTGTGAAATGTTGTGAACAAATTAATCATATAAAAAGCCACTGATATGTTTCTTAATTCTAATACAGTGAGTTGACTTCCACCCCTCTCCAGGGTCATCAACCGACAAAAAAAAATTGACATGGCCCAGTGCCTACAATGTTGTAGTCGAGACCATCCTAAGATCAGACACAAGGTCAGACACAAGACTGTTGGCAGATCTGGATTTGTTAAAATACATGAATAGAAAGGAGCAGACGGCACCACAGGCCCTGTGTGTTTCAATGTATTACTGTATTATTTCAATGAACCTGTATCCACCCAGGCACCTGACTAATCCCAAGCAACTGGGTGAACAGTCAAAAAAGGAATACTTCTGTGGCAGTTCACATGAACAGTCTGTCACTTGAATTCAGACTGGAGGTCTTGTGATGGGTCTTAAGGGGGTCTCAACTGCAGCACTAACGAAGAAAAGAGGACTAGAAAATGCTAAAGATGTACCTCAGTTCTCTCACTGCTGGGGGTTCTTGGCTTTGCGGATAGCCTTGGAGGCCCAGAATGCCAGCGACTTGGTCTTGGCGACCTTCGACCGCCGCCCCTCTGTCAGGATTTCCTGGACCAAGGGCCGGTCCATGAGCTCAGCAACGTGATTCTTGAAGATTGTACACAGGTCACTGGACAGGAAGGACAAAGAGAGTTGGAATCGATGAACTTACGTAGGTCACTGCATTACTTCTGTTACATAGCTCCCTTACACGTAAGCCGGTTCATGCTTCAGGCGAATGCGAAAGCAAATTGGACATCACCAATCCTTTGCTGGAAAATCTGATTGAGTAGAATTGTGTTTGAGTTTTATGAATTTCATCTGACGTCACCAAATTGCATTCTTGTCCACTCTCACACCAAGTGGGATCTGGCTTTTAGACAAGAAACATTGGCGAATCTATCAAGTCTCTTTAACAGTGCATTCCCAATGGTGGAGAATTTGGCCAACGCACTAGAACCCTGCATAAATCAGGGCTGCGGTACACACCCCTAACACCGTGCACACATCATCCTCTGCAGACTGGTTATGGCCTGCAAGGTGTCATTGGGGCTGAGGTTGCTTTCTCATTTGTCTGTGTGTACTTTCTATCCAAAAACAACAGAAAAGCACATCTCCCGAGTCTGAGGCTGCTGAAACCTGGTCAAAAGGATGTGGGACTGTATATCATCTGCATGTCCACAAATACCGGACATCATTTGGAAGCTTCTGCAGGGATCCTTGGATGAAGCAGACAATGGCCAGACTACTGCACACATTTCTAGCCTTTTTTTTCACAGCACTTAAAACAAATAACTACAAGCATTATTCTTTTTTCAAACTTTCTACAAAGTGCCGTAAACTTTCCACAGCATCGTCTGACTTAAAGCACTATGTTTTGCATTGCATTGTAATCTACTTCCCTTAGTAACTTACTAAGCAAGTCGGTTACTTGGGCCAGGCCCAAGTAAGCGTGAGATATCACGTGTCAAAAGAAATGCAGTCATGCTTGCATGAGTAAGTACAGGGAATTGACAAAAAACTCTGCGCATGGAGGGTGTACCCAATCTTGGATTTAAAGGATGGGATTGGGCCTGTCCAGAGTCTTACCCGATGAGACCAGCACAAGCAGCGACATTACCATCTGTGTGGTCATCGTCATTTGCGATCTCTTCGATGAACGAGACGATGAAAGGCACGTGGGTAAGCACCATCTCAAGCCCAGCTGAAATACCAACCAAAAAAAAAGAGCTTCATTTCCATTGATTCTATATCTTAAAGCAAAAGGTTATAACTTCCGCTTTTGGTAAGAAAATAGGTTTGAGATATCCTCACCCCACCCCAAGATTACCAGCCTATCTCAGAACCTAGATAAAAAAGAGACAACTGACCCTATGGTATCAGTGCATATCTATGCTTACTGCTAATAGAGATTTCACATAATAACCCTTGCCCAGAAAAACCATGCGAAATAAAATCAAACCAATTTACTTTCCAGCCAACAAAACCCTCTAAAGTATTTGCCAACACTCACTATTTTGACAGCCAGTTTGAGGTCAGATTCAATTCCTCAAGGAGCTTTTTTCCACATTTTATACTGAGAGTTAGTGGGGGCAAACTGTTTCGATCGGAGATTGAAGACTAGATTGGTATGAATTTTTCAAAAAGAGAGAGAGCATTCAGTTGTCAGGTGGCATGACTCAGCGACTAGTCACCCAATTTCGTTTGAAAGAGCTTTTGATCGATCAATTAAGCCTATTGGGATGATTTTCTGAACTTACGATTGACAGAGTCATCTTCCCCCTTCAGACCTTGAATAATGCCAGTGTAGGCCTCAAGACATCCTTCCCTCAGCTCGTTTAAACAGTCAACCATGTCGTAATCAGTCTAAGAGGCAAATAAAAACCAAACGCGCAAGGATAAACCAGCATTTATCAAAGATTCCAGCTGTGCCTTGGGGTTGTCTTGTAATTGCTCATAAGTCCCCAAGGTCTAGTAACACTTTTGTGGGATAAATATGAATAAAATCTAGAAACTGAGTTCTGTCAATTCACGCAAAAATAATTTGAATTCTCCATACTTCAGACATTGTCGCTATACTTCATGATTCGGGGCAAGCTTAAAGAGATGCCTTGCAACAATACACAGTTTTCAATGAATAAGAAGGGCACAAAGGAACCAGTCCATTCCAGAGATGGTGGTCGCTATGCAAAAGCTTGCCCCGAATTACGAGGTATAGCGACAGTGTCTTCAGTCTAGGGAATTCAAGTTGTTATGTTTATGCACAATCAGACAACTCAGCGTACCAAATTTTATTCAAATTTTACTTACGAAAGGCTTATTCTGAGTGCCCTTGTTCTTGATTACGTGCGATAAAAGACTGCAGTGCTTCTTTGTGCATAGGTTGCTAAATAAAGGTGCAGTCAATCATCTAAAATCATCCACAAAGTAACTGAAAAAATTTGGTTGAAAAGTGTACTTGATTTAAAGATAGTGAAGGGACTAAACTCCATGTGAAATTTTTCTTTCTGGTAAGCTGTCATTTTTATAAACAGGCATGAAACAAAGCCTTGCCAACAATGCATTTTGGGAAAAACACCATTAGAAGCACACACAAGTGTTGACAGTACACACATGCATGCGCATTATAAGCACACACAAGTGTTGACAATACACACATGCATGCGCATTATAAGCACACACAAGTGTTGACAATACACACATGCATGCGTGTTAACGATACTTCATCAGTTCAGTGTGTGACATAGCATAGCTGCATTTGACTGAACGTGAGAACGTGTCCCAGATGGTGAATTCAGGCATGATTCATACAATGATTCAAAAACTTTTCATCTGAAATCAAAATTCTATATTACAGTTTTCTCAGAATATACAGTATTCACCGAGATGAAACTTCACGAGCATTTGAAGTTATTCAGTTGAACAGCTGCAAAAAATGCCCTCGTCATTGCTCATTCCGTTACCCATTACTGGACTTGTGAATGGATTACACTTCACCCTCAGCTGTCAATCTCTCTATCCTTAGCCCAGACCCACCCCTTCGAGGCAACCCCCTCTCCCTACCTTGTCTACTTTTGTCTGGCTAGCTTGCTGGAGTGTCTCCAGGACCAACAGGAGGTACTTCTTGAACTCACTGCCAATCGCCAGCGCAATGTCACCAAACACAGACAATATCTGAGGCTTGACTGTGCGGTGTACTTGTTCATTCTGGAAAAAACACAAAGGCATAAATCCCATTAACACCTAGGAAAGGAACCCACGCATGCATTATGGAAGAAAGACTAAGATGTCCATGGATTCTGAAGGTGACCAAGAGATGGCACGTTTTAGAAGAGTAACGACATCCAATAGGGACCCAGAGACAGGCAAATCACCAAATGGTTTCCCACCAAAGCCTCTCTTCTTTGCTGGTGCGAAGAAAGTATTCTCCAAGCTGTAATTTTAAAACTTCCTGAAGGCCTCATAAAAATATTGAAATACAGAGGGGCTATAGCATGGATTTCACAGTCCACTGCAGGAGCCCCGTCCCCCGACTGCTACATTTCTGGGCATCTTAGAGCTAGATTTATTCCTATAAAACCTGGAAACAGTTTCAGACTGTTGACGGCTTTTTTTTTTGAGACGTAATAATCCAGAATGTATTTGTCAGTCTTGCACTTGGTGTTTTCAATTTAGTGGCCAGATTGTTAGGGTTGGTGGTTATTTTTCAATCACACTGGGAGACAAGCCACACTCCGTAGGGGCCCTAAATGTACAGCTTTTTTTCAGGTTGGAAAAAATTCTAAGGAGAACTCATCCACTAGGCAAATAGTTCCAAAGCCATCGAAGTCAGAGTACAGAGTACAGAACTGATGAAACACAGGTGATTCAAACTTAATAACAAAGAGCCGGTTACTAGGTGATATTTCATATGCTGTGCACTTCGTGCGACTGGTACCCCCGTCTTTTATGCATAAGCTCAAGATAAGATATTTTTCGTTTGGCAGCCCTGCTAAACAGGGTCCAGGAGTCAGAGTGTGTCAAATTTTGACAGGTTACAGTTCATCCCAAAATACCAACACACTTGACACAGGTATGAAATTTATAAAAATAAAACCAACATCCCAAAATGTGAAAAAATGTATTTTTACCCTCAGGTTTGTGAAAAGGCGGTGCATTATATCGTCGCAGCATGGAGTGATGTGCGCATTCAAGGCCCGGCACAGATCCCCAACAAGACCCACGGCGGCGAGGCAGACCTGATATTCAACAGCGTTCTCTAGTCCGAAGTAAAGGTGCATCTGGAAGACCTCCAGGTACTTGAGGAAGTCAATGCCTAGGACTACAAGGGGCGATGGGAAGGGGAAAAAATGGAAAAAACCTCTGAAACACTGCCTTTGATCATGGTGAAATGAGACCACCATAACATCATTTCTGTGTCACAATGCAAAAAAATCTACATGTATGGGTATGAATTTAAACAAAGTTCAAGCATGCGACCATTTGTTGACCACCGGTCAATTTTGCTGGTTAACCCATGTATAAAATGTATCGTGGGTACCGGGTGAGATCAGCCAGCAGCTGCCAAAAAGTTGCCGCTCGAACTTACACAAACAAAATTATTACCCATTATAAAAATTCAGCTCTGACATGAAAGTTGCAAATGCTTTTGTCGCCATGCTTGAGGACAGGAACACTACACTGGTCCTGGCACAGCAAGCGATGTGCATTCAGAAGCTACAGGTGAGGGTGCTATCTGTCAGCATGTAACATGCGACCCACTCTGTGAAAATCAGCTACCAGGCCCATTTTTTCTTTAAACTCAGTTTAAGTTCTGCATCAGAAAGAGCAACTCAAGCTCTGTGGTGTTGATATATCTCTCAGTTTGGCACCCTGATAAAACTCGTGTGGAAAATGTGGAGGGTTCCTATTACATTGTGCAAGATTCTTTTCAAGCCCTTGACTCAAGGCCCAGATGAGACAAAAAAGTTGCTCTGTCGACCAGTGTCTCATCTTCACGGAGAGAGGCACGAGAGTATTGCGCAGAAAGGCCACCGGTCGTACCTTCAACGAGAGTGCCCACCGCCAGCAGCGCATCTTCCCGCACTCCCCCGGACTTCATGTTGCCCGCGTTGAACATCTGCAGGAGTAGCGTCATGATGTCGTCCGAGATGGCCTGGGCGTCCTCCAGCTTCATCTTCCGGAGGACGCTCTGAGACACAAATGGGAGGAGAGAATCCTTTCTGATTCTTTGGCTCTGACCAGAATGACTTAAAATTAAACTTGAGCTGTTGATGTTACCAACTTTTGTTAAAATAAATACCAGGAAAAGTGTGTCTACGAGTTTCTAGGTGCAATAGCAAACCTATCTAATTTTCAATTGTTAGACAGCAAATCTGTTTTTTTTATTGTCAGAAATTTCAGTGCATTATGAAGCCAAAAAAATCAGCCAGATACGTGGGTCGGAAATGTCTTTCAAAACATCACAGCTCACCATCAATAAAGGACATCAGAAGAAGCGTACAAGTACACCTGACTTGGGAAACAAAGACTTGGAAGATGACTTGACGAAAAGAGGCCGAGTGACTTGACTTGATGAAAAATGACTTGGCCGCAACATGTGCATACACATGTTATTGGACCATCAACGAAGTTACTTTAATTACTTGGAAAACACTTGACCGTGAAGCGTAATCAATGCTCCAATTGGGAGCACGTTACAATCACAGAACACACTTCGACTATAGATGTAGACTACATTTGGAGGCATGCTCGTGCGGACAATATTGGAGCCCCATTTTTGTGATCCTAGCTAACACTGATGGCTTCCAAGCAGGCTGTGCAGGACCGTCAACAAATGTCACATGGTAGATTTTCCCATTCTTTTTTTCAAACTCCAACCCCTTGGCCCTTTTGACTAGGATTCCTTATTCTTCAAAATCCTCTCACTGCCTCAAGGTACGCACACTGCGGTACGGCCTTGGTCCTCCAAACTCTCCGTTACTTTACTTGGAGAGATGACGACTGCCTCAATCCTTCAAAATCCTCTGACAAATTCCTGTCATTATTTTAGGCAGTGCAAGTAACATCCCAGAGCACTGAGGACGATTTCATCGAATACAATTTGGGCCTAAATTCGTGCAGGGCTGATTATCAACAGCACAAGGTCTAGCCCAAGACCTAGGGTGCAAATGCATCATTTGAAATCAGCCACACATTTTTTCAGTTAGCCTCAACCCTCCAAAATAACACCCGGAGGACAGTGGAAGTCAAGGTCAACTAGGGTAATAGTAGTAACAATACAAAAACACGGGCCAAATTTACCTGTAACGTGGCACAGAGTAGAGACTGTAGGTCGTTGTACTGGATACGGTCCGAGGCAGACTGCAATTGTGACTGTCAATAAAAAACCCAACAAGTTTACACGAATGTCATCATCAGAGTAAGAATGGACTTCCTTCACACCGCAAAGCAAGGCCACACTTTTTCATCGCTTTATCACACTCTGGCAAGCTTCTATACTGCCCAAGAGAACCCGCAATAAAACTTAGTAAATAACTTCAACTGAAACAAATGCTGCATATTCAAAAACAAGGTCAGCTAATCTAAGTGGCTGAAGCCGTCTATTTTGGGGGAATAAACCTCCCTTTGCTTTAGTCTGGCAAATCATTTTTTCAAATTGCCTCTGAATAAAATGCTCACGCCTGAAATGCTCAGACATCGAGTAATGCAAAATTTCTGGAGGGAAGATGGCCTTAAGACCTACTTTGTAGGACCTGCACGAGAATGTTCTTGGCTGACACAAAGTTTTCACCCAAACTTTTCTTCCTTTGGAGGAAGGGACGTGTTACAATCTTCGGAAGTTGAAAGTCGCAGCTTACCTCCATCTGTAGGATTACTTTGATTCTTTCCATGATGATTTTCGTCACAGACTGTACAATTGGGTAACAATCCTGAGCCAAGACAAGCAATATGGAAATTAATGGTCCTGCCTGAGACCAATTAAACTTTGCTACCACACACAAAAAACTTGGGTCCAATATGCCTATGTATTGATGACACCTACACCTGTCTGCGGAGCATCAAATCCATTGTCCCTACATAGTTACTATAGTAAAGTGCACACGTAAACAAAGTGTGATGTCATCAGCACATTGACTTATTTAGTGGAGCAGAAAACACTGCCTAGTTTATTCGCCTACGATGCTGGTACTGGCAGAAAATTAGTCATATACAATGCAATATAACACAAGATATTTTGGGCTAGTGAAGGCACCGAGGTGCCTCTGCTAAGCTGATGTGTTCTGCCCTTGGTGATTTTCTGCTCAGTGCCATGAGCAATTGGATGCCTGCGATCATTTGATTGATTAAGAAGGCTGGCAATAAATACAACATCCCCCAAAGCAGTCAACTGTGTCAACATGCTGATTATTTGAATATTCAGATATTCACTCATACATGGAACGTCCAAATATGTATTTTCAAAATCAAGTATTTGGTGGTGAAAAATCACTGAAACAAAAAGGGGAAAACTTTGCATGCTGTAAGTGCATTTTTCAAGATACTATGAGTAAACTTAAAGGCAGGTGAATCCATATGACCAAAATTAAGGGGAAAAGGTACTTTTCTCACAATTTCATTTTTTCTAAATTATTTTTTTGTAATGAACAAAAGAATACCGAGGATTGGCAACTGGCATTAGGACGCATAATGTTGAATGCTACTTGGGAGGTCAAAAGACTTTCACATGGCTTTATTACTCATGTGGGGATGCAGCAAAACAAGCTGTCTTTTTCATAGATCCAAGAGAACGATTGGCAACAACCCACCTGGGCACTGTTCTTCATTAGCTCCATCAAGGCTTCATAGGCAGCATTTCTCAGGTTGGCTTGGTGAGCATCTCCCCTGAAGAAGAAAATATGATAATTTTTGAGTAAAACGGCACTGTCCTTTGGGGAAAAAACAGCCAGTCATGAAATTCCCATAAATGATTCCCAAATTGAATAAAAACAACTCTGATGTAATAATGAACTTGACCGAGACATCCTGTTCATAGCAGAGTAAACTTCCACCTGAAATCCACCCACCATGTACACTGCAGATTTATTGCGTTGGTGGAGACTTTTACATAATTGCAGGGGTACATCTGCGCACACACACACTCACACTCAACCACGCTTGTAGAAGAGTTTGCTACCTGTCTGCTGTGGTGAGGAGTTTATCTGCAATCGCTCCGAAATTCGGTGACAGGCAGTATGTCTCCGGATCTCCTTCGTCAGTCCCAACACGAGTGGCCGTTTCATACGCCGACTCGGCCAAACTAGAAAATGCCTGGTGACATAACAAAGGTAAAAGAGAGCACCCATAATGAATTATCATTTTAATTCGTTCAGACAATGAAATCAGGCGGGGGTTTCCTCAAAGGAGGGCGGGAGCTTTAACCTTGAGGCCTGAAGACAAGGACACAGAGGTTAAGGGAATTTCCGGCTTGGAAGTGGGGCAGTCAGGTCAGGACTGTAAAACCAAATCCACAGGCCGGCCTGCCAGGGATTTGAACCCAGGTTGAAGAAAATGTCAAAGAAACTTTACACTTTCCAGTTGGGGTTTTCTGAATCATTGCTTTGTCAATGACTTGGGCTTTACAATAAAAAACATGAATTTATCAGGACTTTCAATGGCTCATTCTCTCCCATACTGCTGTGATTATATGACTCATGCATTTGCCATTTTCACAGTAAAAGGGCAGAGATTAGCAAAACCTGAATTGAAAAAAATAACAAAGTTTGGGGGTCAAATATCCTAAAATCTGGACAAACCGCCCCCTAATTTATTAATGTGCTTATTAAACTTGCATTTGTATTTTTTTTTTTGGCTGAAAATTTCAATTTCCGAAAAACGAAAGACATAGCTGCCAAATTTTAGATATACTGCCAAACCCTGCAAGTACTTTGTAAGAGTGATTTGAATAGTATTTGTACAATATATCGCACAGCAAGCTCAGATTTTTTTAACAGTAATATTTTTTAAGCCACAACAGGCTGTGCACAGCTGTCAAGTTCAACGCACATGGCCTCCAGAGACTTCTTGGACTTGGCAAGCACCTCCAAAACAGCCAGGGGTGAGTCGGGGCACACTTAACGCTTCAACCCATCAGCTGGGACCGTGTGCACTGACAGTCAGATTGTGTTTGATACTAATAATATTGACTTGTGTGTCCAGTAACCCAATCAAGGCACCATACTAGACTGGTTCCCATCCCGTATGTAGTCTCCAGACGTCTTAAAGATATCCTCCGAACGTAGGGACCAGTAGTGGGTAATGAAACCGGCAGAATCCTACCGAGTGTATGTAGATGAGGAAACGATGCCCACTTAATGCACAAAGCAAGCAGGAGCTGAAAGAATGTTTTGCTTTTTCTTCTTCATTACCAAAAATAACTTCACCATAAATTGTTCATTTATCTCAAATTTAACACGATAACCACTGACTGGAAAAAATTGTGGTAAAATGATTTATCAATGATAATCATAAAAAAACAAGTTACCACACTGTTATCAACAGAGGCTGGATAGGTGCATGCATTTTATTCACCCTCCCGCTGAAACGTAGTTCATGTTGAAGCATTGCTAATGGCCTGACAAAAACTTAAATACTCAGCATCCAAATTGACAGGGCTAATTGCACATGTTAAACCGCAGCTCGCTACTGGTCCCTATTTAATTGGGATGGAGAGCAGTCCAGGCACCATACATTATTAATACCCCTGCTCATAAGGCCTATGTACATTCCTCAAACGATCTCAACTCCTTGGGTAGTATATACGGCTTGATGCTGCCATTTCAGGTGCAAATGGCTCGTCAAACAACAACCATTTCTGTCCCCTCAGGTACCAGTTTATACTCCTAGATGGAGAAAAGCAAGTGGGAGTAAAGTAACTTGCCCAGGGGCACAACCTGTACCCAGCGGCTAAATTGAAAACCCCTAGCCCCATTTTCTTGGGTTGCAAACCCTAGCCACTAGGCTACAGCATCCACCAGCCCAACATTTTTAACTCACCCAGCATATGTTGGCTGCGACCCGTGGCTCCGAGTCCAAGCTCTGGACTAGGGCCTGTAGCAGGGTGGGGAAGACCACGTCATTCAGCACTGTCTCTGGCAAGAGCTCACAGATGCGGCCAAGCGTCCAGGCCACCGTGTCCCGCACCACCACGCTCTTGTCGTTCAGCAACAGGATAAGCTGCTCAGCATGCTGGGCGACGTGGGGCTTCAAGGCGTCCGGGTCGGGACCTTCCAGGATCGAGCCTGGTCAGATATTGGCAGGCAAGGAAGTTGAATAAAGTTAAGGTCTAGACATGCACCAGTGTTGTCTCCCAATCCCAAGGGGACTATCGACGATTTATCGACAATCATGATACAAAAAATCTAGGAAAAGGTATCATGGTGAAAAAAGCAGCATCCCAAAACTTGGCCTAGAAGAATAGTTAAAGGAAATTCAAGAATATTTCAAGAAACAGAAGGCATAACAGTAATGCAATCTAATAAGGTCTTTAAGACAAGACTGAAACCAGCTAAGAGTCCTCAATCTCTGGATTAATAAATTGTGGTCAAAAGTGTCGCAGAAAGCCAAGAGGTCCAGCAGGACAAGTCGATAGCACACAAGATCATTAAGGACTCCCAGAAGTGCTGTTTCAACACAATGAAACTTTGTGTAGCCGACCTTATGCAGACTACGCCTAAACAAATGAGCGCTCAAGGTGCCTGCTACGACCTTCTCAACTACCTTCAACAAAAAACAACGGATTAGAAAACGGACAATTATTGTTCATGTTCTTGTAGTCTAGGATTAATTTTTTGAGGACAGGAGTGATAATAGCAGTCTTGAAGCAACTTGGAAAACATACTAGCGGCACACACCAAGCTTAGCGCCAGAGGTGTCTTGCTGTGGTACCCATGCCCTGTATGCCATTTCAGACACCCTATTCTATCCCCCAAATGTGCATGAAAGCATACAATTTTATTCACCCCAATTTCCAATAAAAGCCAGCTTGGAGCACCCGATTGCCAAATGCTGACAAAATTCCTGCTCCAGGATGGCCTGCTTTTGGAGACAATAAGAGCGCTAGCTCTAAGACTGTTTTTTGGACATACCAAAGCTCATGACGGCAGCGTCTCTGAACTTCCAGTCAGTGCTGCAGATGTTGTCCTTGATGAACGGCTTGACGAGGGGCACGATGTCATTCTCGCAGCAGTTGGCCAGTAGCATCAGGCAGACACCGGCCGCCTTGCAGGGGTTCCAGTCGTCCTCGTCGTCAAACTCCTCCTGCTTGGTGAGCAGCAAGGTCAGGATGGGCACCAGGTACATCAGGGCCCCTTTGGCGTAAAACCTGCTGATGTGCTCTGGGGTTCGGCCCTGTTCGTGTGCCTGCAGCCCAGAGCAAACACAAGAAAGTTGAAATTACAAAATCAAAGGGGAACCCATCTTTTTTCTTAACTGATTCATCCTTCCAATGGATAGAAATCAAAACACAACCTTACTGCAGTTCCCATGATACAAAACACATTTCATCCTCAATATATGTGTATCAGGTACAACGTTCAATACACAAGAGTGCACCTCCAAGAGTTTGCAACACATTGACCAATCACAATGCACAAAATCTGTCGACCCAGTGTGCGTTTGCAAAGGGCCAACAGATGTCGCACATAGATTGGTCATAGCATCGAAAACTCTTGGAGGCACACTACTGTGAAACGCTCATATTGTTTTTCATTGAATTTGATGAAGCGAATAAAATGCTTTTTAATAACGCATCACTGTATACAAGATTTTATTCAAATTAATTCGCAATCGGCTTACGATTTGCTTTTAAGACACATATGGCAGGAGAGAATTAAGCGACTGGAGAATTTAAACTAGAACTGGAAAACAGATTGGC
The DNA here is from genome assembly GCF_001949145.1 of Acanthaster planci. Next base: position 154,597 of record NW_019091547.1, read on the forward strand.
TTTGTTGAAAGTTGAAATCAATACTGCAACAGTGCTACTCATTTCTGGGTAACGTTTTAACTTGAATAGTTTCGTGCCGGATGACATGCAAACCTGGAACAATGTTTCAGACACAGTTTAGCAGGGACTGTGCAAAGGCAACCTGGCATGGTATATTCACAGGGTCAGATGCGAGGAACCAGTTAAAAATTTTCCACTCACTCCACAAAAACATGCACAAATCTGCGGGGATGGTTAAGCTTGTCACGTGATGATGAAGGTGGGGACACCTCAACCATTCCTTGGGATATCTTAAAAAGGAGATGGTGATCACAGGCTCTGAGCTCGCTTGCAAGGAATGGAGGAATCATTCCATAAACTTTCCCAGGCCTGGTATCGTTCCTGTTAAAATTACCGCCTTTTAAGAATGTTCTGATATGACAGCCCCTGTCCTTTAATAATATCACACTATTTACGACGGTAAGTGTATGAACTCTATGGGAAAAAGTCAAGCATGGTGACGAGTACAACTGTCTTCCAGAGCTGCATACAGAATTCACCAGAGCATGTTTACATATCCTGTGTGTTACGACGCAGGAAATTCCTGCATGCGCATGTATTATCAGGCATGAAGCGCTTAAGCACAAACATGTTCACTCGAGAATGGCCCGTTATCTGCAGGAATGGCAAGGAGACAAGGGCAGCGGAGGTCACTGAGCAAACCTCTCCCATACTCTGACCCACCTCTGAGGCTTCTATGGCCAGGTCCATCTCCTCGTCACAGACGTTGGACCAGAATTCGATGCCCTGGAGAGCAATCTCATCATAGCTACTCTTCATGGCTTCAATCGTTATCTGTAAATTGAACATCAAAGGGGAACCCATCTCTCTTCTTAACTGCTGCATCCTTTCAACGGATCGAGAACAAAACACATACTGCATTTCCCATGATGCAAAACACATTTCATCATCATTTCAGGGGTACCAGGTACGACGTTCAATTCTTTTCACAGAATTTGATGAAGCGTATAAAAATGCTTTTTGACGGTGAAACATCCTACTCACTACATCCTGAGCAAAGCATGTGCTTTGCATCCATTAAAGTTTAATGCGCTGACTTTGATTGACATGTACATGTATATGTTTTATCACTTAAATATCAATGGACACAACCTCCATGTTTAAAAAGTAGCATACCAAAGCTACTTAATTTGATAAAAGATCACGTGGACATTGTTTCACAGCAGTTAGGATATGGTCAACACATACATCATACAAGTAAACAGAGAAAGTCTCAGAACAAGACAATTCTGAGCTATATAAGATTCGGCTGTGGTTTTAGGTGATTGGGCTTAATCAAATCACCCACTGCTTTGTTGACGTCAGGTTTTTTTTGGGGGGGGGTGTTTTCTTGATAATAAATTTTCTGCAGCTTTCCTTCAAGAACAAACAGCACAACTGAAAAAACTTCACATGAACACCAACTGTCACCCCAAAATGAACAAACAAGTTGGGAATCAAGTAAATAGTGCAGTCTTTCGTGCTTGTAAAGTACATAACCCTATTCCATTCTGAATCCAACGAGCATATGCATGATTTCAATACTGACATCTGACGTGTTATTTTCCTTTCATCTACGACATCCAATGCTAACATAAACACTAAAGTTAAACACTGTACTTCTTTACTACAAACATATAGTTACATGTGACAGCATAACATGTCTGGCCAGATGTCAGGACTAATCGTCTCGTGTTTGTCATCGACACAAACACTTGCCACTCAGGTTTCAATTTGTAATGACATGTACAGGAAGTACACAAATAGTAAGATTAGCAAAATAAAGAAGGAAGAATCAGAGGAAATTTGCTGATGTGAGGAAAAGCTGTGCGTCTGGTGCCTAAAATCCTCATCTCGAAATACTTACAGAGAACAGTGCAGGTCCCATGTAGGGCTCCATATGCTGGTAGTAGAGGGATACGATTTTGACCAGACACTGCAGAGCCGCCACCTGGACTTGCACATTTTTGCACTGCGTGGCCTCGCAAACTACCTGCATGATGAAGTGCCGCTCTTTCTGTCAAAGAACAACGGAAAAACCTCAATCGGAAAAACTGACCAATCAAAGGGGAGTAAACGGCAGAAATTTTGGCCGGCTCTGAACTCCCTACTGCACGTTCTCAGCCATTCTCCGGTTTCCACTAAGTATGCACTAAGTATGTCAAAGCTAACATTTCTGGCCAACCAGCCCCGGCAAATGGACACTTGGTGAGAGCAGTTTGTCACACTTTCATGAACTCAATATCAACACAATTGTAAGACATTACTGGAAAAATTCTTAAAGGCTGGGGGCATAAAAAAGAAAGACAAAAATTACTTCTATAACATCGGCAAAAATGTCAAGAGCGTGGTCCCCCTCCCATTTTTTTATGGTAAATGCAGCAACTTACCTCTTTGTCAAAGTTTGCTTTGGTGAATTCTAGCGAATTGAGCAGGGCGTTTGTGGCTGCCAACTTCACGGTAAAGCTGCTCAGAACAAGAAAACAGCAGCTGTGAGATAATGCCTATCACACTAAAAAATACTACCCGAAACTGAATCGCAAACAAAACTACAACTGACCATCTTTCTAATTCCTCTGATGAGAAGCTCACCTTTGTTCTTCCAGCCTCATCCCTTGGATTATTGCTGTCAGTATCTCATTACTCCACGCTTCTAAGTGTTCCGGTTCCTTGTGCAATACACCAAAAAAAACAAAAGACAGAAAAACCAAGTATAATTTGACAGCTGCTGACTGATGTCATTCTGTTTAAGCATATGCTGCAAGGGAGCCCGGTTTCGGGCACAAAGGCTTTATACACAAAACCGAGGAGCCCAAAGCCGGACAAAAGAGCTGGGCCTTGTAACAAAAAACCGTACTCAGAACAAAAGACCGAGCTGCTTGGAATTGCCAACATTTTTTATCAGTTGTCAATAGCGGAGGAAATCCATCCTTATTTTGAGAGATTATACCACTGTTTGTGGCATTCAGCACGAGCGGATTACCACCAGGGACAAAAGTGCTCCAGCGATGAGTGATACAATACCGCTGCACGCTAATCTGGTCCCTGTTGAAAAGATGCCAGTAGCGCACTGTGCCAGTTTCGGGAAAAGAAAGTTACATAGCACTGCACAATTTGGGCTCTTTTTACAAGGTGGCAGGCCCGGCTGAAATACTCTGGCGTCAATAGATGTTGTCTGTCAGATTAGAGTAGTCACCAGTCAGTTATTCGTGTAGGTGTAAGTGTCCAGTAAATGAAGCTATGATTTTTTTAATATTTTTGAAAACGGAAAATCTTGAAAATCTCCCGGTTTTACGTCATGCAACTTCAAATTCCAGCAGCAAGTGGTTAAATACTAAAAGGGATGCAAAGATGGGCAGGGGGAAAAACTGTGTCATGTATCACAGCTACACAGCATTCAGAACATTTGACTTTTCTTCACCCTGATGTACTGCTCCATCCAGCCTTATCCAGGCAATGTGTAGTCTTGGACTTAGCATCTCTGAGATAGGGCTGTGCCAAATATCCAATTGACTATCAAATATTCAAGTATTATTTCCCAATTTGAATATTCGAATGCAAAATTCATGAAAAGGAAGAATTTTTTTATTTTAAATGAAACCAATTGCACTATGGAGGCTTGTTTCAAGCAGATTTAAATGATAAGCAACGGAAATCTTACGACTCATAAAGTAAATTATGCATTAAAAAATTTAAAAGGAATGGAAATTTTCAACAGGGCAAGAAGTATTGTTCCTCTCTTAAACCTTGCTAAATCATGGCTGGAGATGCTCCTAGACGTGAGAAGTTACCGTAGTGATTATAATGTATAACTGTGTGCGCTATTACGACTGATTTTGGTTCAATCATCAAAGACGTGCCAGGCGGTAAGACCAAATATTTGGATATTCGAATGAATTGAAGGACGCTTATTTGAATAGTGAATTATTCGAATTGACTCAGCCCTACTCTGAGACGTTCCCACCCACTAGGAATAATGCATTAGCGCTGAACACAAAAACTTGTCCCAAATGCAATGAGGTAAACGAATCACATATTGCACATATCAACTCAGAGTGGGCACAGGTCAGTCAGGGTGTGGTGTCTTTCATGAAACCTAATCCCTACCCCGACCCCCCTCGTCAAACCACAAAGGCTAGCCTTGCATGGATGTAATAAGTGTGCCTAACGGTGGTCACAGCAACCTGGATGCAACTGCCACTTCCTACAGCCTCGGGGCATTATTAAGCCCATTTTCCATGTGGTCGTAACAATGGTTAACATCATGCAAACTGTTCAGATGCCAACGGGCAAGGAGTAGAAGGTGTGAGACATCATTCGACCAATAAATTTGCAATAACAGGGCTTTCAAATCTCTAAAAGTTTTCGTATCAAATGCACTTTACAGGCAGTCATACCACTTCTTGAAGCTAAATCAGTGCTCAAATTTGATGACTTTCATCTATGGTCAGATTTTTGTTCACAACAGAGGGTTCATTTTGGCACTTAAAAATGGAAAATGGGCTAAATGCGCAGTACTCAAGCGAGAGTGACATTGCGCACTGGTTACATGTACTGGTTAGCATGTTTGTATGTGCCTACTTTGAAAATTCGACACAGGCAGTCAAGATAAATCTCTATATTTTTGCATGTAGTTGGGGTGCTGCTGTCTGTATCTCCTTGCAACAACATGGAAATTAGGCTTTACTCCTGGCCACTGTGGGTCAATAAACCCCGGAAAAGGCCTTACGATGTCTTGGCAGATGTATCCAATGGCTTCCAGGGTAGACTCTCGCAGTGCCTCTGTGCTGGTGTTGGCAGTGACGTTGTTCAGAAGCTGGGGTATGAGATCGGGCCACTGCTGGACCGGGATCTCCGTGCAAGCAATGGAAGCAACACACTAGACAGACACCAATGTAGAGGAGAGGAGACAAGAACATGGTCATTTTTCAGTCGGCATTGTAGTGGAATCCCTTCACAAGTCCAATCACAAGGTGAGCCATGAGTAACGGGCGAAGACTGACAAAGGGAAGCTTTTGTCAGTGTTCATTTGAACAGCTCATGACTCAGCTTATGACCAGGTGAATTGTGACGGCTTTGTGATGGATTCAAATATGATACTGTGTCAAGCTACACATTTCCAGCCCAAAGAAACGTTCACGAGGTTGAACTATGATTCAAGAAGACTGACAGTTGGAGATCACTGAACTCCACAAAAAGAAATTGGGATAACTGGTTGGCCATTCCCAACTGAGTGAAGCTATGCACTGGTTCCAGATCAGATGTGCACAGAAAACCATTCTCAACCACTCAGAACATATTTTTTACAAGTCTGATGTTAGTGGAGTGGAAGGATGGAAAGTAGCGACTTCACTTCCAACAGTCAATGGTCTATCCAGATTTGTTTTTAATACGGAGAGTGACTGAGATTAAGAGTGTGTCGGTAATATGAGCGCTATTCCTGTAGCAAAATGCCAGGATGTAAAACAAGACAAAGCTTTGAAGGGAAGGATGAGAAAGGTTACACTTTTCACCGAGTAACCACTTACCTGTGCAGCAGCTTTCGTGGAATGAGTCTCTGTTCCGAGAGCATGCAGAACCTTCAAAATAACAAATAACCAAAAGACAGTTATGTTCGGGAGACATTCCTAAGAGTGAGCACTGATGGCCATTTGTAAGCTCCGACCAACGATAAATTGGAGACCGCTAACCCTAACTAACCAGACCAGAATTGGGGCCAGAATTCTTCCATATTCCTCCATGGGGAAACCAGTGGTACATTCTTCATGCCTCTTGCATCAAGATATCTTGTTATTTGAAAGAGTGACTGGTTGTCGGTCATCCTCAATCCCAGCCAGATCTCCCAATACCTTGTGGATGATTTTGAAGGATCTGGGACATTATCTCCTTTGCAATGAAGAACCTGCTCATCGGCTAAGATATATGAAGCTGGTGGGAATTACTTCAAGCGGGTGATTAACACACATGACAACAGTGCAATTCTATCTACCAGGACTGGTTCAGCGTGCTTGGCGTGTGTAGGAACCTGTGCGCACGAATTGTGTGGCTTCCCCTTCCCCACCAAGGGACATCAAGTTTAAAAACAATGTAGCTCGTTCCAGCCCAGGGAAGATAGGATTGAATCAGAGGCTGTAACTCACCAACTGTTTGATGTGTGACCTCAGACTGATGTCAAGCTGCAGCCACCGCTGGTGGTACTGAAGACGCATGTCCGGCGACTTGGACGTCAGGGCATTTTTCAGCTGGAGGCCTGCCGCCATGCGGGTGACAGCATCATTTTCGACATGGGCCAACGCTGTGGCTAGGGCTTGGAGGTACTCCGGCTGGATCAAGACAAAAAGAAGAACTTCAGATTACATAATTAATTCCACTCGCAAAGATGCCACCACCAATCTTAAAAAGGTCCAGTTGACATCTTACTGGAAACACTGCCCAAAGGACTAGTACGTGTACAGTATTTTAATCCTTTTATGCATGGTATGCGTCTATGTGTATATACATCTCACATGCGAGTGTTTACACATTTACAGAAGGGTTTTTCAGTGGGTATGCTTGCAGAAAGATCTTGTTTTTTCACACAAAATATTTATACCCAAGACGCATTAGAGAAGCTTTGGAAATCTCCAAGCACCCCACCGTGCCTCAAGACATCAGCTTCTCCATCAGCGATATCTGGCAGCCCCTCCTCACCTCCCGGTCTGATGGGTCCTCTATACCCTAAGATTCCCCCCCCCCCCCCNAATTGTAAGCTCCGACCGACTATAAATTGGAGACTTCTAACCCTAACTAACCAGACCAGAACTGGGGCCAGAATTCTTCCATATTCCTCCATGGGGAAACCAGTGGTACATTCTTCATGCCTCTTGCATCAAGATATCTTGTTATTTGAAAGAGTGACTGGTTGTCGGTCATCCTCAATCCCAGCCAGATCTCCCAATACCTTGTGGATGATTTTGAACGATCTGGGACATTATCTTCTTTGCAATGAAGAACCTACTCATCGGCTAAGATATATGAAGCTGGTGGGAATTACTTCAAGCGGGTGCTTAACACACATGACAACTGTGCAATTCTATCTACCAGGACTGGTTCAGCGTGCTTGGCGTGTGTAGGAATTGTGTGGCTTCCCCTTCCCCACCAAGGGACATCAAGTTTAAAAACACTGTAGATCGTTCCAGCCCAGGGAAGATAGGATTGAATCAGAGGCTGTAACTCACCAACTGTTTGATGTGTGACCTCAGACTGATGTCAAGCTGCAGCCACCGCTGGTGGTACTGAAGCCGCATGTCCGGCGACTTGGACGTCAGGGCATTTTTCAGCTGGAGGCCTGCCGCCATGCGGGTGACAGCATCATTTTCGACATGGGCCAACGCTGTGGCTAGGGCTTGGAGGTACTCCGGCTGGATCAAGACAAAAAGAAGAACTTCAGATTACATAAGTAATTCCACTCGCAAAGACGCCACCACCAATCTTAAAAAGGTCCAGTTGACATCTTACTGGAAACACTGCCCAAAGGACTAGTACATGTACAATATTTTAATCCTTTTATGCATGGTATGCGTCTATGTGTATATACATCTCACATGCGATTGTTTACACATTTACAGAAAGGTTTTTCAGTGGGTATGCTTGCAGAAAGATCTTGTTTTTTCACACAAAATATTTAAAAAATAGCCAAACTGTTCCATTTCCATAAAGTGCCGACCTTAATGACGATGAGCCCTTAAAAGTTTTGCACAGTGGTGTGAGCATACATTAAAATACTGCTTGTCTTAATTGTTGATGTTCATTTATTTTTTTGCATGGTTTGGTTTGCTCGCCTGCAAAAGTCAGTAAGTACCAACTGAGGGCAGTCTGGTCGGGGACCATGGTTTACAAAAGTTTATTAACAAGGAGTGGCCATGCTGGATTCTTGGGTGGTGACAAAATACACCTTTCAAGATTTCAGATGATACGACCTCTACAAGCTGTAGATTTAAAAGATGTCTGGAGTGGTTATGTATATTGGAGCCACTCTGGCTCTGGTCACCTTCGCTCTTCCATAACGTTTAAGTTTAATGAATGGATACATTGCTACTTGACCCTAGAATTTCTAGAAGTTATTTTAAGGACTGTTTAATTACATTATTCATCACATTACACAAAATGATCTTTAAGGTATTTTTGTAGAGCTAAGTCAATATAGCAGTGACCTCTTACAGTGTACAACCTGCAGCTTTGTTTATAATTTTGTGAGCATTATTCTAGTACCAGACGTAAGTGAAGGTTAGACTGGCATTGCCACTGAGGTGGTGTCTTTAGATTACTCTTAATGGAAACGATGAACCCGAACAACTCGATGTTTAGGCCTAAATGAAGCTGCAGTAATTTAAGGTGATCCGTTGCGCTTATATTCATAACCAATTCCATCATGTCGAAGCTTCCAGGAAAAATACAAATCTGGTTAGCTTTTGCACATGGGAAGTTGTCACTGTGTTGGCAACACAATAGTCACATGGTCAATTTACAGTACAGTAACATTTCATATAGAAGCTGTCGGGCAACAGATTATCAACAGCTTTAAAATGGGGGCTTGCTTCATTCATTTCAGGTCAACAGGCCTATGTACTGATGACGTCACTCTTTGTTTATGTGTGCACTTTCCCATGGAGCCAGTTGGGCATCATGGGAAGGCACGCAGTACACACAAAGTGTGGCATCATCAGTGCTGAGGTCCTTTTCACGATGGCATTAACTAATAACCCAGAATAAGGCAACCAGGGTACAAACTGTGCATGTAACCCAGCACGTGTAACAGCTCATCAAGAATCTGTCACTCCACTTAAACTTTTCTCAAGGAGTTCAAATCAAACTTACAAAGTTATCCTGCGCGGCTTTCTCCAATGCCTGCTGGGCAAGTTCCAGCTGATGGGTGTCTGCAGGAAGGAAAATTGGATCATAAGCCATGTATGTAAAAAGGCATGCCACATAGAGCTGAGCCAAATATACCGATATTTGATCGTTAATCGAATATTCAAACAGTTATTAGTGAAAGCGAATATTTGGCAGTGAAAAGAAAATGAACAATAAAAGGACAAAAACTCATTTATGTAGTTAGAAAACTGCATTCTAATGAGCATTTCAAGGTGATAAAGGACACTTGATGCACACATGTACAGTATGCTCAACAATATGACTTAAAAATCACTTTCCATTCATTTAAAAATATTTGTACTACATTGCCTCACTAGGTCTAAGAATAAAGCAAGAGTTAGGACCGAACATCACTTGCACTACCAGCCCCCTGTTCCGTCTTAGGGACAGACCCCTGTCTTGAAACTCAATAAAGTAGACCACCACAGAAACATTCAAATTTTGTGTCTGCTTTTCAGGGGATTTGGCACAGCTAATTATCTGGATACTGGATCGATTGGGAGCTCGCAGAATTCAATACTCAACTACAGATTCAAACTGACTCAGCCACAATACAACACACGCATTATGCATGTAAAACTGAAAAAAAAAAAACAAAGGATGAATGAATTTGTTAAAGAGTTCACAGAAAAATCGGTAGTGCCAGTATCACAACTGGGGGAAGGCACACTAATGACACTTATGATAAATTACCCTTACGTCACTGGTTTCCAGCATGGGTCACACATGGTGTTGTTACACCTACATGTAAACTAAACATCTGTCCAAACTGTAAACTTTAGTGCTACAGTTATGCTGGACTATTGGTGGCAAATCTCCACAGAAAATTTCCCAACCTTCTCCAAATTTACGCAGTTTACTCCTGATATAAGTCATCCAAAAACAGCACTTCATCTACATGTATATAAAAACTTGTTTCTACAAGCACAAGTTGTTGTCAGCAAACTTGCTTTGACATGCTATGGCTCATGCACATTAGACCTCTGTGCTGTAATAAGCCTTTTGCGAGTTAACTTTGACCCAAATCTGGTACACTGAGTTCTTTAAATTCACGTGAACATAACAATTTGATTTCTCCTTACTTAAACCACTGTTGCTATACCTCGTGATTCGGGGCAAGCTTTTGCTTAGTGACATAAGAGACGCCTTGCAACAATACACTGTTCTAATGGATAAGAAGGGCACAAAGGAACCAGTCCATTCCAGAGATGGTGGTAGCTGTGCAAAAGCTTGCCCCGAATCATGAGGTATAGCAACAGTGTCTTTAGTTTGAGGAATTCAAATCATTATTATAATGTGCAATCAGATAACTCAGTGCACCAGATTTTATTCAAATTTAACTCGAAAATGGCCTATTGGGCCAGCCCAACTGTAGAACTATTGTTGGGACTGATGCTGTAGTTTGGGTGTAACATTATCATGTGAAATCCCAAAATACATGTACATGTTTAACCCCTATGTAATAGTGTGTGCAGCTATGTACTGCACGATGCATCATCCACTATGGAAAGAGTTCCTTATTAGGTCAACACTTGTCTTCCTCAATGACTTGGAAACTACCAAGAAGTGTAAATCTGATCGAAAAACTAATTTCGGAGAGACATTTCATGTTTTCATGAGAATAGTTTCTACGCTCACAGCCCAAAGACTTTGTGCGTGAATTCTAAACCTAGCATGTCAAAGTTGGTGGCTGGATGTGGACCTCTTTCTGCTAAAAGGGTGCTTAGGGAGGGTTTAAGAGTTCTTTTGTTCTCAGTGGATCACATGGGAAGATCCTGCTGCATAGCAAGATTTTTTAAATACATTTCAGTGGACATTACGCCCTAACTGCTTTGTAATGAGACAGGAAAGAATGTTGCATCTTGCCTCCACTTTTTTATCAGGTACGTAGGATTTTGGGAAGGTCAGTCATTGAAATTGCTGAAATGAGATAAATTTGGGACTGAAAAAGATGTCACTTTTTCTATAAAAATACTTCCAAAGTACACTAAATTCTCCACAGACTTTATACACAACTAAAAATTTGGAGTCTGGATGCTGCAGTCTTTCCTCAAGACATTTCAAATGATCCTGAACTTTTCAAGTGATACTGTACAGTATGGTCTGATGCTGGCTCAAGTTTGGCAAAGGCATGATCAACTGGTGCTCAGTCTACATGTACATGTATTATGGCTACGGCTACATGTAGCCCAGGTTGGGCGACGTTGTCATTACATTAAACCCTGCCATGATGGAAGTAATGAAAATTTCGTCCAGATGTTCCTTAAATCTGCAATTACTCAAAAGCTACATGTAGGTTTAAAATAAGTACATGTATGTCCTTGGGTTATGTGAATGCATCATCACTGTGGGCTGTGATTGTAAACATTCGAACTCCATGTCCATGTAAATTGGTAATGAATGTACCAGGAACCTTTGCTGGTAAATAGTGTTACATGAGCATGCCCAGACACAAAGTGCACAACCTTGCTTCCGTTGTGTCAAGCAGTGTGCCTTAACCCTAATCCCACATAATAAATGTTCTACAAATTACCACATGTACTTGTAGTAAAATGTAGCACTGAGCGCTGCCACTTGTAAGAGGACATGACTTTACTGTTCTGTGAAGCCATAAGATACAACAGATAAGACAACGTACCATACAGTGCTGTGGCACTATGAATGCATGGCTTTATTGTTCTCTGTATGAGTAACAATGGAAATAACCTAGCCAGAAGTAGTAATCTGTGGCGCTAGGTCCTTCAGGCTCAGACGATTACTTAGTATTTTGTATTACTGTGTAGTGTAAGCCAAACAATATGCTTGGCGGTGAGGGTTAACGTAATGGAGCTGAGATGGAATAAAGTAACCGCTGAGGACAAGGTTTCAAAATGCATAGCAACTCCTGGTCTGGTTCCCAGATCGAAAGATGCTTATGTTATTTTCAGAGTGATCTTTGATGTGGCAGGGAGCCACCGCAAGTTGTGCATGAAAGTCTCCACTCGAGAAGTTCATTTGCATGTTAACGACAAAAACACGGAATAAGACCTTATTTATTTTGCAACTACAACAAGGTCCCAATTTCGAGGGCCTTTTTTCCATATCATCTTCTGTTACACTGTGTGACGTAAATAACTCTAAATGATGTAAAAATACTTTCTACTTGCCAATAGTCCTCTGCGCTGACCAAAGGTGGAAAGTTATGGCTTCACTGGCATGATAGGGAAGTTATAGGCCTACTTATATCTATAGTTAGTGGAGGCTTTTTAGTAGGCTTATTTCAAACATCACAAAAGGATTTTAAATTACAGAGGGCATAACTATTCATTAGGCCTAGGCCTACCACCGCTTTGAAAGTTTCACAGTCAGAATATATTTCAAAGCAGTTGTGAATAGCTTACTACAAGTTGCCCACAAAATGCTTTTGTTTTTTCAGGTTTAGCATTAGGCTAGGTGAATAAATATTTACAAATTACAGGCTTAGCCTTAGGCCTACACCTTAAGTGGGCATCTTCATGTACTGTACGCTATGTTGCTCCATTGACCTGGTGAGTGTTAACTTGATACTTAAGGCATTACGGTATGCACTAATGTTAGTTGTTAGGAGAGAACATAATTCTGTCAGGCCTGCCAATATCTGAAAGGGGCAAACATCCATTTTTGAAACAAAACAGACATGACAGACATGTTACAGAAGTTTTTTTCTGGCTCTATACGAAGAATCTCCCCATGTCATGTGCCTACAGCGCTGGATATTTTCAGCTATCAAATGTGGCATGTAATGTTCCACGTCATTTGATGTCACGTGTCTAATAACTTCTGTCATGTTAGTTAATGATCCGTCATGAACAATGAATGTTCGTACATGTCCTAGGCCTACAACATGTCCAAGGCGCCTACCTGTCGTCGTAACTGTTGCCTGAAGAATGGTGACAAGTTGGTGATCCATTTTGCGGGGCTGCAAATCTAATTACCGAAGAGACAACACCCTCAACAACCAGTGGTCAGCAGCAATATTGAAAAGTCCTGGAGAAAAATATAGACGATAAAAACTGGATTTGGAAATTTATCTGCGAAAATGTCGCTCGCCCCTCCTTAGCACATGTGCGTGCAATATCGCGCAGCGCATGCAGCTAGCTGCAAATGCTGCCGGGAAAAAATCCCTCCCGAATTGCACACCGACGCGTTTGGAAAATGAAATTTGATTGGTCATCTGAATGAACAATTCCACAAGAAATAAAACGCTAAAGCAGGATAAATTTAAAACAAATGAACAAAAAAATTAATTTTATATTTTATTTCAATAAGATTACATCTTTGAAAAAATGTTGATTTATTTATTCTCACAGATTGAAATTAATAATTATTTTAGGTTTTAAAGACAATTCTACAATAACCAATGAAACAACACAATACATGAACACGTAAATTTGCGATGAATATACCGGTAACCTTTGCTGTGACTTGTTTTCCGTGAAGAGAGAGCTAGAGAGCATGAATTCAAATGACCTCATACGTACAGTTTCAAATTCACCACTTTTTCGTAAGTGTACTAAAGAAGAAAATGATGAACACGCATAATCACTGCTACAAAGTAAAACAGACTTGACTGTTCCCCATTCGCACATCCAGAGGGCGCTATATAGGAACTTTACGCGCGGATTTTTCTACATTGGTTTTGGCGCAATTTCCTGATATAAATGTATCAAAAAAATTAAATAAAACTGTATTGGGCAACAGTGTTACATAATAGCATAATGAACTGATTTTTTATTTCCCGTCATATGAACATCCATAGACCTACATTAGTGAAACTTCTGTGCGGCGTTGCAGCGTTCAAGTTGGCCGCATCAATCAGCCCTAATAGGCCTATCTCCTTTGCAAATGTTTATCATTGGTTTTGGTCTTAAGTTAGTTTTTAATCTTTTAGGCATAACAATAAAAGTAAACAAATTTCTGTCGTGAAGTTGCATGAATGCTTGCCTAACAATTAGTACAGGGCCTGAAAGACTGCATTTCGATTTGCCCCTCCCTTTTTCTTCTTTTTATTTATTTCTTTTCTGAGGGGGGGGGGTACGCCCCCCGCGGATCCGCCCCTGATCGTTCCTAGGTATCCTTGTTCATGCACGTTTGTTTCCACTCCCCGTGCCTACGTGAAAACGACATTGTACAACGTTGCAAAAAATTATACAGTCAACAGGTTCCAGATTCACATGACGCAGTTCTTGTCAGCAAAGGTAGAATAAACATTAGAATCTTTCGTAAAAGTAGATTATTGCTTTCAGAATATTTGCATATTAATAGTCACTTTTTCAACCCCTTGACGTGGGATACATCAGTGCCCGTTGGAGACAATCTATAACGCAGAATGCTGCAAACACATGAGGGAACACTCATGTTTGGGTCCCACAAGTTCACCATTGCTGGACGAGTGTGCAGAGCATAAGCTTTGTCTGCATCCAATTCGCAGAGTTCCTTCAGAAAGCGAGAATTTATCTCTTCAATGACTCTGCAATCCTTGAAGCTTCCGTGTTTGCTCCGGCAAAAGTTTTGTGCCAAAAAAGGTCCGGCAGACCACCGCAACGGCAGCTGCTCGATGAGTCGGACGCAAGAGCCACTGATGAAAATCAGCAAAATCGGCATGCTAAACATTAATTGGGAAGCAAACCAGGTGACACAGCTGTCAAGATTGACGCACTGGAAAACAGCTTTAGCGAGGTATTCGTCAAGGAGAGAGAAGAGGCAATTGGTAGAAGGAACCAAGAGATGGAGGAAATGCCTCATTCACGTTGTATCAGAAAAGAGTATGTTGATGTTTGCAAAAAAAGGAAGGAAAAATAAAAAGAACGACTTTTTCGCCAAATTGCGAAAAAGCCAAATTAGCCACCACAGAGAAGAAAAATAAAAACAAAAGGGTGACATCAGCAGTTCACAAGTACTCAGATGACAGTGACATACAGGAGACTAGCCCGGTCAGGCACTGCCTATTTCACTTCCAGGGGACAGAGTATGTTCAACTACTGCGCACACTGGACTCATTTCAAATTCCGCCCTGTCTTTGGCTTGATCTCTCTCAGGCTGAGCGCACGAGGGTTCCCACTTTCCCAGAGGTGCAAGAACTTCAAAGCTCTGTTTTGGTAGCCCCTCAGTACTGTGTGACACGTTTTGAAGTTTTTTTGGGCCGTTTCAGCAAATCCGTGGAATCCTTCAAAGCGTCTCTTGCAGTGGCTGAAAACTAAATCATTTGTTTCAAGGAAGTATCTTAGTCCAGTTAAATATTTTCGTATACACATGTATTTCTCAAGCGACTAGAAAACAAATTGATTTCCGGCCTTAACTTGAATTTATAATGTGTGTACCTCTTTCGTCTTGTTTTAAACACAATATACAGGTATTTCTGGCCAAAAAAACTTTCCAGAATTGCCAAAGACGTCAGAATCAAAGTTCGCACATGACAGGAGTTGACGAAGGCGCGAGCACACATAGTCATTCTACACGACTGCTGCAGTCTACTAATTCAAGCAAGAATTTCTGGCCAGCTTATTATCATTAAAAGTGCCCCCCAACTGTATCTTTTGAAAAAGGAGATTGTTTGGCACCCAAAATGGTGAGATTGTGTAAATCCTGGCCAGGATCAACTCTCTGGGTCTATGAGCTTTCGTATGAGAGCAGAATGGCTAAAAACTACGGTTGAAAAATGGTTCTAAGTGCCCGAGAAAGTTGAGGGTTGCCACTTGAAAAATGGCTGCAATCATACTTCGGAAAAATCACTTTTTGGGGGGTGGGTTTGTTTTGTGGGGATAATTAAAAATGTAATTGGTTAACCCACAAAAAATTGAAAAG
>NW_019091547.1:171265-336723 GCF_001949145.1 Acanthaster planci
TTGGGCCCTGAACAGTGCTGATTTTACACTGTTTTCAGTTGGGTTTGATGAATTAGTGGACTGTACCCAGAAGCCTTCGAAAGGTATGTCACGTGACAGTGTTGCCACATGACTGTAGAATCCTAGGAGGTTTGGGGTAAGTATAATAAAATGGGCATATCGGAACCGTACGTTGCGCATGCGTTTCTGGTAGGAAGGTTTGGGGTAATTATCATGAATGGGGGGACAAACATTTAAGGGTGACATAAAACAAAACTGCTCTCTCGACCAGTTGCACAGTAGCTCAGTTAGAAGAGTGCTTGGCTTGTAAGCGGCAAGGCAAGGTTTCCAGTCTACGTGTATGCAGTTATATTTTTTCTGGGGGATTAGTTTTTAAGAGGATGTTTTTTATAATACGAAAGTACAGCCTGAAATTTACCCTCTAACTTAAGTTTCTAAGTGTCCACCAGATTGATCGAGCTTGCAGTTAACCGCACCGATAATTGCCCCTGACCCTCCTAGGAAAAGAAAATTACGCTATCTGCTACCGGTCCATACGTTCAGTAGACGTTTGAGACTATGTACGGGACGGGAACTAGTGGCTGAACCACGCCCTTACATACAGGGGGCGCTGTTCGTACTACATATATAAATCCTACATGTGTTAAAATAAGAATTTCCGTATTAGTTTTTCTTTGTAAAATATCATTATTTAGAGATGTTGGTTTATAATTCAACAAATTAAAAATTAAATAAAAGTACTGGCCTAATAGAGCCTTTATAAAACTTTACCGACATATAGGATGTCCAATCAATCGAATTTCAACTGCGCAAAGATTGGTTTCCGCCGCAATGAATTAAAAGTTAGAGTGAATTCAGGAACGGGAACCAGTGTAATTACATAACAATAAAATCAACACGTGGGGTGACACGCATTCATAAATTCGCGGGTATCGTGGACGTGGAGAGCTTCATTTTCTCTACGCCATCTTGACAGCGAAGGTAAGTTCGTCGAATGAAGCTGTTTTGACCCTCATAAGTAGAAGTGGCATAGTTTACTGTTTAAATAGTGGACTGAATGAGTTAAAGTTCGTAACACCGACATTTTTTAGCACGATATTAAATTTTGGCTGTGACTCGTTCACTTCGTCGCGGTGGGCTGCCTTTGAGAGTGAGAGTTCCATTTAAGGACATCACTAATTTTTCTCATGCAGCAGTTTACTCGCCATTCGAAAGTGATAACATGTCTTAAAAAGTCAAATCTAGCAGTGAAAATATTTGAAGCATTTACTTAAAAAATATTTAGAATTTTTCTGACCAGGATGCCCATGAGGTTTATGAAATGGTGTCGATTAATGTCCGGATACAGAATTCTTGAATTTTCAAGTCCTCGACAAAATGGCTCTTCAACGCTCTGTGTAATAGGAAGACTTCAATGAAGCAAAGATAATTTGGGAAGTATGGCCTTACATTTTGATTTGAAATGGGATTTTAAAAAAAATCTGATTCTTGATTACTTCAGACGGAATAAGTCACGTTTTTGTGGCCCAAAATATTGAAACTATATACATGAAGAGCTTGTACTTGCAGAACTGGAAGGCACTACTCCGTGTGCCTTGCTGGTTCCAAACTGGGTTCGTAACGCTACGGGATTTTGAATGCAGCCCTGCAGTGTCCCTCCGTTCTTTGACAAAACTGCACTTTCTCAATCAACTCTTCCCCAAGAAAGCCCTCAGAATTAAATCATAGACAGTGTGTATCTTTAAATGGCATGCCTGAGGTTTTTGGACTATGTAATCAAAGTTGTTGGCAAATTAGAGCTTTTACTTGCCACCTTGCCTCTTCTCTTCACAAAACAATCAACAATGTGTATATACATACTGTGGCCATTTACATGCACGATGCATCACACATTGCGCAAGCACTAGTGACGTCACAAGCATGTGAACAGCTTCACAAAGCAGCGTGTAGCGCGCGCCCTGCGATACTCCCCCGCTTCCAATCAAGACCAATCAGACTGTAGGACCTGGCGGCTACACCCTCACGGATGTTATGCACGAAACCTTGAAATTCGTCAAGCTTGTCAGTTTGTCACCAGTTATCGTACCAGTACAAATGCAAAAGCATTCACTCGTTCAAGGTCACAATTACTTCCCAAATTACCTTTGCTTCCTTTGAAGTCTTCTTTTACACAAAAGGTTGAACCATTTTGTGGAGAACTTTGAAAGAAAATTTGAAATTTTAACCTTTTGGCAGTTGTATACTTGCAGAGTCCTAAAAGTAATAAGTTGCCAAGAAGTAGACGTAGCCTCTCAAGTTCTGGACATTTTGAAGCTGCTAAAAATTGGATGAAGTGTAAACTCCTGTCCCAGAGTCCTTTAATTAGAGCTACCTAGGACAGGGGAACAATTGTTGAAAACGTTTTATTTTTGTTATTTAACAGATGGTTCCTGAGCACCTTGTTTGAATCAGCAAGGAAGGCTAAAATCAACACTCGCACATGGAGCTCGCAGGAGGAATGTAACAGTGAAGATGCCTGCCAGCATGGTGTCGAACCCAGTGCTACCGTGATTCTACCGTTTGAACTGAAAGTGAAACAGTGGACCTATGGTCGTAGAAGATCGCGTATCAATGAACTTGCCATTATCTAGGTCAGCCTGCCGCATGGAACAAATTGAGCGTGATATTGGCCGATCTCTAAAATACAAGCCAATTGTGCTTGCTGATATGTTGACCCACTATGCATCAATTGAGTCATTATGCTAGTGACAGTATTTTCAGATTGTTTCCTCACAGCCATGAAAACAATCCCATTAACCATACGAACCTCAACCAAACCCCACCCATCAACAGTTAATAACATCTCCTTTAACCATAACCATTTACCATATGAACCTCAACCTATCCCCAACCATTAAAATAAATAACATTCCCATTAACCATATAAACCTTAACTAACCCCCAACCATTAACCAATGTGTAACCACAAGCCATTACCCCCTTATTAAACCGTTTACCCATTTCCTAATAAAATGAGGAATCTGATCAGTCGAAATGCTCAGCTGTAAAAACTTTTTTAAAACACGCTGTTTATGCACTTCACTGTGCTTGATGTACTATTTTGTGTTTAAAAATCAAAAGCACACTTCTCAAACTTGTCGTAAATCAAAATTTAAAAAGAAAATTTAAAAATCGCCGTAAATGCCCCAACTGGGCATTTTTTTTGTTAAACGTTTCTTTTAAGTCCGACCTTGGCCCCAATTAGAATCAGTTTAACTGTGCAGGTTCCCTGGATAAAATAAAGGCAGTTTTCAACAAACGAGGGAAATCTGCTGCAGTGGACTCTGAATCTTGACTTTCACTTTAAGAATTGAAAAGGGAGGAATTCACGGACAAGACACAAGCCAGTGTTTGAAAAGAGAGCTCTCTTGGAGAAAATGAAAAACATTGTCAGTGAGGAAGAAATCTCAAGGATTCTGAATGATGTACTGGACAGAAATTGGCTTATGTCTGGAATCGGTCCTACTGAAGCTATTGTCATTCAACTTCAAGGAATCCATAGAGGTGAGTATTACTCATTTACAAATATTCAGTCCTTTTTATAGCTCTTCACCCACAGATTCTGTATTTTCAAATGGCTAAGAACTATGCCCATAGCAGCCAAACAGCTAGACCTGTAGCTGGACCTGAAATCAGATGTAAAGATTTCAAAAATTCTGTGCCCAGATATGTGTTTTTTTGTCCTCGTCAACATTGAAATGTGCTTTAAGCACTCAACATGTACCCCATGTTTGCTTTGATCACCGTTGATATGCTATTAAGATGGTGGTTTTTACTTGATTTCTCAAGTGGGTAGGTTTCTTACATTCTCATTAATGTATGTTAATTAAATTAAATTAAAGTAGAAGGAATTTTTCATTTCTACAGGGACCACACTCGAGCAAGCTGAATCAGTGGAGGAAAAGAAAATGAAAAATTTTGTACTAGGTATGTTATCACAAAAAAGCTTTTCTAAGCCAATTCATCCATCAAGTCACTGAGTAACCTTTTTACCTTTCAAATTTCTCAGTGCTTGATTGATCTTGCTTGATTTTGTTTCAACATCTGCTTGGAAGTAGTGACAATCCAAGTAGAGGCCGGGGGGACCCCCAGATCGCAGGATTCATCTGATTTGGACAAGGAGATTGTTGGTCGAAACGGTACAACGGGAGATGGGTCATCACAAGTAGAGGCCGGGGAATTCAAGACTTGCATGTTCATAAGGTGAGGTAACCATTTCTTACAGGCGTGAACATGCACAAGAACCCCGGATCATGGCAACTAGGCCTGGTAAAGTAACCATTCATTTTTATATATATCCAAGCAAAGTTGAAACACTTTCGTTCAAGTCTGCTTCTGAACCATTTTGGGAATCTGAAAGCATTGAAAGAAAGTTTCATGAAAGCATTTATTTGGAGTATTTTCCAAGTTTGGTAGCTTGGTGACACCTTTGCGAAGAGGAATATTTTTAAGTTGATTTGTTTTATGTAAATTAATTTTGGAAACTTTGTGCAGAATTAAAATTGATTTTTTTGTGATGTTTGTCAATGTTTATTGTGGCATTGTTGTTAGTGAAACGGATCAATACCAAGTCAGTTTAGTATTTTCCCAGAATGGTTCAGCTACATGTTGTGATTGTGTGGTGGTGGGCTATGTGTTGCGATTGTGCGGGGTGGTGGTCTTTCACAGGTCATCGGCTCAAATTGAGCATAGGTCGTCGGCTCAAATAGAGCATTTTCTGCAAGTCCAAACCTATAAGGACTATGGGATCATCTATATCCCGATGTCCTCAAGATGGGTGATGGGATCTTCTATATCCCTACATCCCCAACGCAAGACCCGCGGGACTATGGGATCTGCTATATCCCTTGTCCATCCGGGGGCGGATCTTGGGTGGCAATGAAAGGGAGGACAACTATAACTCAGTTCCTTGGGGAGCTTGCATGTTAAAATTATCTGAAGCATCATGTACCATGATTTTCTCTGTAAGAGAGAGAAAAGAAAAGTATATGAAAATGAATTGGAAATTGATGGTCTCCTACGAAAAATTAAGTGTAGAGTAAGGTTGAGAACTTGCCCCTGGATCCGTCCCTGCTGCAAGGCTCCACCAGTGAAGGTCATCTTTAGGGCATACGTAACTCCCTCAGGGACTTTTTTGTTAGTAGTGAGCGTGAAATGCTTCACTATAGGAGTTTTTCCCTCTAGTTCAGTGGGATGTGTCATATCCCTCTGAGAAGTGCATAGACTATGGGATCTCCTATATCCCTATGTCGTTAGGGCTTAGGTGCGGTGCGGAGATTGATCTGAAATTGGAACTCGCTCCAGTTGGAGTCCTGGGGGGTTCCGATGCGAGACGTGCGAAACCAAGAAAGGGGCTAGGCGTGAGCTCCTTGCGCGCCGTCTAGCCCTACCAACGTTTTTGTTAGCCGGAAAAGATGCAGGTAGTTATGTCCCTCGCGTCGAGGGCCGCGGACCTCTTCCATAGGGGCATGGCCCTGTTATCATTGATGGTTAGCAAGGCGCTGGTACGTCCTCTCACCTTCCCAGGGGTGGGAGGGCGCGCGTAAGTAGGCAAGGGCACTCTCCTTCGGGAGGGCGGACCGGACAGTGGCAGATGGTGCCCCTGCGGCCACAGGGTAACACCAGTCTGTCCAGCGATGGGCCCGCTAATTGCCGAAAGCGTGCGGGGCTGGTATCCTGGGACCTTCACGTGGTGGCCCTGTTTTCACTAACCTTACCAGGATATTCATTTTACTGCAGCTTCTCAGGTGAGCACATGACTACTCAACAATGTAATTTATCGACACTGCTTTTTTGTTTTATGCTCATCAATATTTCTTTCCAAATAAAGACTCCATCCCAAAGTTGGAATAAATCGAACCATGCATGTGGAAGTGGCATTCGTTGCCCATCATCACACTTCAACACCACTTACTGTTTGCTTCATTGTATGAGACTGCTGACTGAAAAGTTCTAAACTTATTCAAAAGTTCAAAATATTTCAATCTTATGTGAAACCATAGTCAAGTTTAAATTGAACAAGAAGACGTGCTTAAATTAAAATGCTTTTCACTTTAATAGTTTCTTTTTTTCTTGTTCATTATGACAGGTAAGGAACTCTGAAGTGATACACTAAGGAGTAGGGACGTGATGATCAAATCCTTTACCTTCGTACTGGTGTGCAAGTTTGCCACTGAACTGTAACTAGATCACAGCAGCAACAGACGCATTGGTGGCGTCTTGCTCCCCTTTCCTTCGATGCCTTCAATTGCCATCGCTTTTTTTCTTTAAATTGTAGACTCAATTTTGCCTTGGATTTTGCACAGTTTTACCCTACATTTCCTTAAATTTAAACTGAAATCATATTCTTCATCAGTCTTGTTTTGCATTGGCAATGTTTGCCAAATTATTTGATCATTGTGTATATACCCAAAAATATTTGCCATTGTCTGAAGTATCGAAGGTTTAACAACTTCCTAAAAAAACAACAGATGAAGATCCAAATATACGGCCTTTCAAACTAAGCTCTTTATCAGAATCTAGTCCAATCAGACAGGTGCATTTGTTCTGCAGATGTTGAAATTTTTCTTTTGTTTATTTTTGGAAGGTCGCTGTCATTAACGAAGATGACAGAAGACAGTTGGCTTTGAGACCAGCTCACTTGTTGGGTAAAGCGCCAAGAAGGGGCCAGATCCAAGGCACTGACTGGTGAGGTCTGTGATCACAATGGTAACACAACGGCAGAGGCTTCCAGAGTGGATTCAGCGGTATGTACGTTTTTTTGTAATGCTCAAGTGTAAACGAAGAGTTAGGGAGTGAAACCATATACCTACCTCCCAACCCCCTGGATCCCTGTACCCTCAGTGGCCATCTTTTGAATGGGGGATTCTTGGAGTCACTTTAATTTGCCTTTTTTCTAGCAGCATATGTCGTATTAACAGTTCGATAAATGAAATCCCTTCATTTGGACACGCTATCAGCAGACTGTAATATAGCAGACGACCCATTCCATCTTGGACAAAAGTGTCGTGACCAAAAATGCTGCCTCCATTTAGAATAAAAAGAAAAATGAATGAGAAAGTTTAATACCTTACAGGAGTATTGGGCCTCCTCTGTATATTAAAAAGTAGTGCCAAACTGTTGTAATTTATTGTTCTTTTTTGTTTCTCAGCATTTGGTTACTCCA
Source organism: Acanthaster planci (assembly GCF_001949145.1). The sequence goes on from NW_019091547.1 coordinate 178,470, forward strand.
GGGGCGCCAAACAGGACAGAAAAATGGACACTCCCCAAGAAAAGCACTTTGAAACTGCCAGTCACTATGCAGCAGTAGTTGACCTTTCTTACTGTTTACTTTTAGCATATGAAATAATTCTCTGTTTTGGTGAAGACCAAAGTGAGTCAAGTTGCGTCACATGGGATGTAGTTGTGGAAATCACAAAATTTCTCGTTCTCTCACATTTATGCCTTTTCCCTTTCATTTCCCAGCACTGACTTTTTGTAATCTGTGAGTCAAGGTTGAATGGTGCTGAATTACAGCATTAGAGGCATGATCATTTTTCAGTATTACGAAGTTTATAATAGGCCCAGTTACCGATTTCACTCAATTTCATTAGTTGTTTGATTGAAAAGCTTATGAAAGACGAGTTTACCATTCATCTGCTGGTCGTTCTTGTAACGATCATCCAATTTAATGATTTCATCATGCAAATTCGGTAAGATCGCATGAAAGTCGATGAATGCTAGGCAATCCTAGTAGTGCGTTTCAGCAATAAATTCAGTGACAAAATTGAGGAATTAAATTGGTAACATGGATTACAAAAATGAATTTGCATTTCCAATTCAACGCCATGCCCGGAGTGAGACTAAAATGACGATATATAAGACGAATAAAAATTTTCACTCACTTTGCAGCTATAAATTGTTTACAAGTAATGAATCATTGTAGCCACAGTAAATTTCTTGTGAACATGTGGAGAATTTGTCTTAGCAGTTTTATGGATGCAGTCTGTAGTTGGGAAAGGAAGCCTCTAACAGGATGATGAATGAGCTTGTCTTATAAAATTACAAAATTCAGATAATGAACGAAAGATGTTTATTTTTGTGTAATTCAGTTTGTAACTTTTCTTCTTTGATTTTCAACTTGAAGTGCCCAATTTAGTGGTGGCAAGTGCAGCCAATAAATTTTCAGAAATGTCTTTTACTCAGTTCGTTACATGTTTTCTTTTCTTATCATGTCTTAAAGGTTTGTAACAAAGTCCTACCGCGAGCTGTTTTTATCCCTTGGGAATGAATCGACCGCGGCATTGCCCTATTAAGTTGCCTTCAATTCCTGTGTAACCTGGAGTTTCCGGAGGGAAGCAATGCAATAACTAATTTAATAAGCAGGGGCATTCAGTCTAAGGTTTTAGTCGGGCTTCCTTGCGTCCTCTGCACTAATCAAATGCCTGCTTTGAATTATAGCAAGATATTTGACGCCAGGGAGCCTATCCCCAAATATATAGTTAATATAATAGGGTGCACCCCTACTGTGTAATTAAAGAACCAGAATTAGAAGCTTCACTGCAGTGGCACAAAGTGCGTAGATAGGAAGCACGCGCGCGTGACACGCCACATTGGCCAATAAGGTGTCGCGATTTGCCGCGCATCTCGATCAGGAATGTGGGTGTGAGCGGGACGCCACCGCAGAATGGCGTCCTCTCGGATTAGTATATAAATAAATCCCCAAACTTCAAAACTATTTCTAAAATGCAACTCTCAACTGCAGGTCAGTGTTCAGGCTGCACAGAAAAATAATGTCCGAAATGTCCACTTTAATTACCCTTTCAGTATTTAGTTGGTTGAACAATGAATTTGTGAGAAATTCTCACCCATAGCAGTCCAACCCTGAAATAAAGGAAATTTCCCTGCCCGAAAAAGAAGCCATTTAAAAAATACACCCCTCTGCAAAACAGCGCCACTTTCGGACCCGATTGCATCCAAATTGCTCAGAATTGAAAGCTCCTAGTCCGGGCCAGAGGTTCATATAGTGCCATAATTTTCGATTCCCCAATTTCATGACACTAATATAGAACATTTTGAGTGTATAACTTTTATTAATGAACTCGCCGGATATATTTGTGGTATTGTGGTCTATTTGCAGGGGTGCAAATGATTTCGTTTCGTTAAACGCTACAGGTCGATTGCCTCTACGATACGTAAACGGATCCGAACAAAGACAGGCATCATGCCGCACGAGGGCAGTGTGCATTTTGTGATCGAAATTAGACTTGCATAAGTATAGTGAGTGTGATACATTTATCCGTTGCTTGATTGAACTAGGTCTAAGCTTTTTCATGCCTCAGCATAATTATTGTTTAGTTTTTTCACTAGGTAAGATATTTATAAATACAGCCATTTTGCATTTCTTGGGATGGCGTCGGGCGAAAACTTGTGTTTTAAAAACTGTAAAGGAGACCACAAGAAAGATTATCATTCCCACTCAGAATTATTACCAAAGCTCCTTTTAAATGGAGTTGCTAATTAAGTTTGATATTTTGATATAAAAAACCATGTGATGACATAACTATGTCCTATTCGTCTGAATGAATTTAGTAACTGGAATAGCGAAATGGGGCAAGTGGTACTTTGACCAAATAATGTCACTAAACCAGACTGTCATGGCACACGTATTTCCATCGCGAACAGGTACAAACCAAAAATAAGCCAAAAATAAATATAACATGTAGGCCTACAAGCTGTACAGTTCACATCCTTGCACACATTACTTGCACAAAGTCCCTTAGTTCAGTTGTCAGTTCAGGCCAAGAACAGTTCAGATTCATGAAAGCCTAAGATCCATTAACACATCAAAGACTGGTGGGGGGCACATGAAACTCTGATAACAATCAAATCGGCCTGCACCCTGCAATGATAGCGCCCTCACCTGCGAACAAGGCCTTGATCGTCACAAAATAGTAATGGGAGCGCGTAGGCAATAAAAACTCTAATAATGATAATAATAAAAAAATAAAAATTACAATTAAAATATACAAAAATCAACGAATAAATGAAAGTGTGGATTGACATCCAAAGGGTTAACACATTTGCTGAATTCATTTTTTATGGTATTCTGTTGTGTAGCTGAAACCATTTCAAATACCACAAGCCAATTCGAAATGGAGGACGCAGGAAACGAGGGAGTTGAAAATGCCAGGGAAAATACACACATACACACACAGCCCCAAAAGAGAGAAGTGTGTGCTGACTAATGATGACACGATGGGTGGTCAAACATTTCTTCTCCATTTTATTTCTTCAGACACTGTATGTGGCGTACAAGCAAGGGCGCAAGACCATTTTGACCACAGGTCAACAAGAAACGGAGGGCACATAACATATATACTTCTAAAGTTGGCTTAACTTGTCCCGTGGACATAGTTCACGATATCCCCTCCTACAGCAGAAAACTGAAGGTGAAGCCACCTTTAACCACACTCATTGATTGGGAATTTCCTGCAGAGGTATTTTCGTCCGGTTTTTCCTCGGTAGTACCCATCGAATCAACTTGCACGGCATCGCACAGATGAAGACAAACTTTAAAAGTCACGTGATGACGTCATCACGACGTCATTCATTAGATAAAATATTTGCTACAGGGTTTTTACTTAGTGTAACTGTGATGGCCCTTGAACATCGCTAAGTTACCAAAATAAGGGCTTAAATCTGTGTACACAGTCAATGGGGAAAATAAAATATTCAAAATTCAATTAAAACTCACGTGATGACGTCATCGTGACGTCATTCATTTTCTGCAAACCTTCCATCAGGGTCTTTGTTGGTTATCACTTTGTCCACGATCAAACATCGCAAGGTTACCCCAATCGTGGCTCGAAAACGTGTACAAAGTCAATATGTGCCATAAACTCGTTTGCAGAAACACTGCACCTTTACGTTCATGTCACGTGATTTGCGCTTAAACTGAACAATTTTTATGAAATATTACATCGTATTTAGACTCTTAGCCATATTTCAAATCAAATAACAGAGCGTTAAGTACCTAATTTCTTTTGCACCGAAGTAAAGGACTACCCGTTCACTCATGTTAATTAGAAAATCGTGTACAAAACCTATGGGGAAAAATAAAATATTAAAAAATCAATATAAACGTGACGTCATCCCTTTGCAATAAATCTTGCATCAGGGTCTTTGTGGACTATCACTTCGGGAACGATCAAATATTGCAAAGTTACCAAAATTCTGGCTCGAAAACGTGTACAGAGTCAACGGGCTAGAAACACGTGTGCAGGAAAACTGCTCCTTTAATGTTAAGTCACGTGATTTTTGTCTAAACTGGAAAAAAAATTCTGAAATATTATTTGATGATCTGAGTCTTGGGTATAGTTGCAATCGAACGGAAGGTTTAGTCTGATTTCTCTTTCGTTCTGGTAGTAATTCTGAAGTTGAGGACTGCTCACACCTGATCGACAAAAATCAAAACTCAGGTAGTGTTTACGTTCTTCTGCAACAACGCCATCTATGGTGCAATATAGAACAGTTTGTTGAAAATTGATGCCCCATCCGGCATGTGTAACCGTAATTCTGCAATAGCGCCCCCATAGCCTGATATAGGGCAGTCCGAAAACTCTGTGCAATCTGTGTACAAAGTCTATGGGAAAAAATAATTATTCAAAAATCAATAATAAATAAACTAATTAAGTTATCATTGTGAATTTCTTCTAGGACCATCTTTGAATGATTGTCCAAAGACCTGCCAAGTTTGAAGTCAATCGAAAATTGCAAAAGGGTAGAAGTCCTGCTCAGAACGAAAACCCATGGTATAGAATGGGATTTGATGTGAAAGAAGAAATTTAAAAAAATAATAATAAAAAAAGAAAAAAATAATTAACAAAAACAATAGCTGTTTCGGCTGGTGCCCGAAACAGCTAAAAATGAATCAGAAAATCAAATGGAGAATTGTGTGGTCATTGCGCCCGTAACCGTCCAGCAACAGTGTCACAGAAGGGCTCCCTCTAGGTCCGAGCAGTCTCCCGAGCAATTTATGGGTGCAGTCCTCTAATTCAAGTACGAATTTCTGGCAAGCTTATTAGCATTAAAAGTGCCCCCACAATATCTTTCGAAAAAGGAGATTTTATGGCCCCCAAAATGGCGAGATTGTGCAAATCTTTGCAATCAACTCCCTGGACCTTTGGGCTTTCAGCTGAGAGCAGAATGGCTGAACAATACGGTTGAAAATGGGCCTAAGTGCCCCAGAGAGTTGAGGATTGTCACTTGAAAAATGGTTGCAAGCAGACTTCGGAGGAGGTCACTTTTCGGGGGGTATTTTTGTTTTGTGGGAATAACTCAAAATGTAATCAGTTAACCCACAAAGAAAGTGAAAGATTATGGACCATAAAATAATTTAACGTGTGTTTCAGAAACCTCCGAGTCAGGGAAGTTGGTAGGCATGTTATTGGACCCCGTACGATGCTGATTTTACACTATATTCAATGGGGCTTGAATTAGTGGACTACACCCTTAAGGGCCCGAGCCCAGCCGGTACATTGCAGCCTACCCCTGGTGATGAAGGTGACACAGCGCAGACCAAATGGTCAAAGACACAGAACCCGTGTCACAGTCCATATGCAATATGTTATTCAGAGGTGACTTGGACCGCTAGAATAGAAATTTTTCACGGGAGAGAGAAAGCTTATTTTTTTTTTTATTTTACAGGCTTTTATGTAATTCAGCGTAATAGATCTTTCCCCTAACAATTTTATTAGGGACATTTCAGAGTCAGATGGGTTTAGTGCTTTCTTAAGTTGTTTTCTTTGAGAGTGAAATTTTGAGCACTCAATGAGAAAGTGTTTAACGTTGTCTTTAACACTTTAGCACTGTTATTATACTTCGGCACAGGTGGGGCGCCTACGCTGCTGGTCTTTGTGTCACGAGTGAATGTTGTGGTTTACCAATAATGAGTGTTGATGGGGAGTGGCATAAATGGTGGGGTGGACGATACGGTGTGTGAATGGTTTTTCGACGCACAAAAGGTGATTCTGGTATTTATTTTTATGACAAAGTGTACTGATATGATGGAGATTCATTAAAGGCAAAGTTTCGGTTTGCGTATGGTACACACCCGCTTGAACCACCCCCCGTGTGCGCATGCCTGTACATAACGGCACCAACCCTCTCCCTTCATGCGTAAGTACTTTATGGACGGCCCCTTGTCCCTTTAGAGTGTCGTCTTTTAGAAATAATATCCTGCTTCAGATATTGGAACTGCATGTATAAGGACCAGGCGATTTCAGAGTACAACTAACTCCGACTTAATTTGAAAAAGTGGAAAATCTGAATCTGTTGAACTTGAGAGGAAATTCACTCATATGAGATTAGCAAACAGATTGGGAAACAAAGTGTCCATGGCAGCTCGGCTCCAGGGAGGGGGTCGAACCCCCCCCTCTCTGAGACAAAAACCGATAAAAACAGGGGAAATGATAAAAAGTAGCTGAAGTAAGTGCACCAATACCACTGTAAACAATGTAAGTCATGTGTAAGGTTTCATTATGAGACATTAATGATCTCCGGCTTGAACCTCCCCCCTGGAAAAATTCCTGGATCCGCCCCTGAGTGGTGTAACCAGGTGACATCAGAGGACGCACCCGAGGCGCACACTTTTTTCAAGGGAGCATGAAAAGTGGAGTGTATGGGGGATTCTTCAAGCCCCCTCCCTTCCACTATAAGGTCCGTCTTGTTTACACATACATGTACATCTGCTTGGGGAAGACTCCTGCTAATTTGAAAACACTCACTCATGCAGACTCCTTTAACTATCCGATACATTTATCTTGCATATCTTTTTCTATTTCATGTGTGCTTTTTTTTTACAGAATGTGAGATGATTAATACAATCAACCTACGAGTGATGCTGACTACACTGCTTGTGTGGCACGCAGGGCTAGGGCACTAGTCTGCCGCATGTGCCATTAATCTACAACAACAGCATGAAAAGTGGCTTGTCGGCCTATATTTCAAAAACACACAATTACAAAGCTTGTACACATTTCAGTCGCTCCGTACCGTGGGCCTGTTTGATAAAACCATGAATCGTCGATAGACCCTGGAGGATAACTGTGACTGCTCAACCCCGTGCCGTGGAAATATTCAAAGCTTTCACTGTTTGACTTTCAAAAGTTTCACTGGGACACACACGAACAGCCAATGACGTGCGTGGTGCACAGCCGGTGGTGCACGTGCTGCAGCTACCGGGCGCAAGTGTGGCCCAGGTACCCGCTGTGTACTGTATGTACTGACACACGTACACATATACATGTAGACCTGGACATTACCGTAGTCCTCGTAAGCGCAGCACGAGGAAGGAAAACGGAGGACCACGGAAGTGAGACGTCGACAAAAATGAGCACTTTCAGACCTGAACTACAGTGTCGCAGTTAGTAGATGCATTTACATGCAGGGCCCGCCCTTGAGCTTTTGACGTTGGACAGCGATGAACTGATACGATAATGTCCTACTGAATTAGTGTGCTGGTGCGGGCGCGGTGTGGATTCGCAGTTCGTTGCTGTGGTTTGGCTGACACTGTCCTGACAGCTGAATTCGCGCGGGCCTAGATGTACAATGTAATGTGGCCCCTGTCACATATGACGAATATCGCAAACTTGTGATTCTACCTCCATGCTTGAACACGGTGATGTACTGGCACGGTACGTACAGGTAGGCCCTACTTCGAGTTCCAGGCGCATACAACCATACTACCAGTGAAGAGGGCAAGTTTTACAAGGTTGTATCCCGTTCTCGGCAGTTCATGACACACCACGTAAGTTTAATAATTATTCACTACAATGACCTGTTAGCCTTCAGAAAGCAAAGAGAAATTCAATTTAGAAGGGAAAATACCAAGTCATTTACTTAGAAAATAGGCCTATGCGCCTAACCAGAGTAGCCTACTGTACTTAAGAATTTTGTTAGACCAGTCTCAGAGGCTACTACGGTTTGTGCACAGGGTGTCAAGTGGCGTCCGTATATTATGGAACTCTTTCCTGTAGATGTCTGGTTTGCAACTACCGAAATAAACAAAATTCACATTTTCTTGCAGTGTCCCAAAAGTACCCCCTGACTGTGAGACTAATTTTAATACAGGCATGACCAGTACTAGTACACGTTCCAATATGACCATAGGGGGCTTACATGTACCGTAATAAATTAGACTTTGCCTTTTGGGGACATGTAGCATTACTTGTGTCTGTGTATGCAACTTATTTCCAAAGTTAACACCTTAGCAGCATGACTGTCCAATTTTGGAGTTCAGGGCAAGTTTGGACACTTCAATTTTGTAAATGCTTGCTTAAATATATCCCTGCCGGCTTTGGGGAGTGGAAGCCAAGACTAGTGAGGCCTACACACTACTACTTTCAAATGAGAATGTTGTTTGCATGTTGTTTGCATGCATCCTAAGCATAGGTTCACATCGTGATAATTTACACGTATGATTTGATGCTTTCACATTAATGTTGTAAATTTTACTTCAAGTTTGCCAGTATTACAGGTAGGGCCTATAAGGTAGAGGGTTTGCGGATACAACATGTGAGAAATATCTCTTTTGCGTATGTGGGGTTCTGAAAAGAACTGATAGAGCCTATGTACATTTAAATGTACTATAGCTTTTTATAGTGTGAACAAAATTCTGAAAAGCCAAATTAACCACTAATTGTAGTCTGCAAAGGTGCATTGTGTACATGTACCTTTCATCATGGAGTACTTCAGTATCACTGTGGACTTGTTTCTTAAAGTAGAAAATGACTCTGCAATGTCTTTGAATGAGCCTGTTCAGACTGCAACTGCACATGCGTAAAATGAAGCGCGTCTGAGGTCATTCAGATGCACGTGCTAAGTCTGTCCCATCTTTGCGGCCGTTTGCTTACTCACATGCATGTTTTGTTCCACCAATCACCTGCTTTTTGAAGTACCAAACTGGTACATTACTTTAAACGTATTTCAAGTTTTTTCTCTGATTTATTCATTTTATTTGTAACATGGTGGAATTATATTTCCATTCAAAGCTCTCTATTAAACAGTGTGTTTTGCTGTGCAGTTAGTTGAGGATTGCTTTATATTTGTGTGGAAAAGTTCTGCTTTTAGTTAATCCATTTTTCTTTGATTTTGTTTGAATGTACGCAGTGATTTTTTCTTCATTTTGTTGCTTTATTTTTTTTCTCTTTGTAGTTTTTTACACCATTTCAAGCATTTTTTTTTCTCCTTGAAAGTTTGGACATCATCTGCCTACATGTATTACCTTCTCTTAATCTCCTCAGGGAAAAGGACAGTAATACTTACATGTACAATGTACATGTACATACAAGACTTCCTACCCCCTCGGAGATTATGCAGAATCATCTGCGCCGTCAGTTCCTAGAGCTATTGGTAATCAGTAATGCAGATTAAGATTGGAAACAGCACGCTTGATTTGATAAAAAATATATGACTACCATAATTACTGGTAAGGTTTTGTTTGTAATTGTAAGGGGGCGGGAGCATTGGTTGATCACACATGGATCATTTTTTTATTGGGCGTTCGCTGTAGGCAAGAAATCTACATGTAGGATGTGAGAAATTGTCCGTGAACAGGCCAAGGCAGGCATTGGCTGTGTGAAATTTGCCGCTGATGATCAGATGTCTGATATTCCCATAGCAAAGTCAAGACAAAGTCAAGTTACATGTATGTCCGGCCTCTGGCAATGACTGACAGATACATGTAGATTGAGGGTCTGCCTTCTATACTGTAGTTGCTCTTGTGTAATTATACATGATGCACTGAAAACCAGAAACCTCATGAAAAAGCTCCCTTAACATTTTATACATGGTACATGTACCGCTACATCGTGCGCGTGTGTGGAGTACACTTTTTTATTGGATGTTGCATGCGTGTACATGTAGCTTTTGAAGAACATGTGTGGTAATGTGCTTATTTTTATGTTTGGAATTTGTAATTGTTAACTCTTATGCATTAGGACTTTCTCTTCTCTTTTTTTAGCGAAATGAATGGAAAGGGGCAGGAACAATTCGGAGGGCATTCATCAGTGGTCAGATTTGTCTGGATGTGGTCCATCTGAGCTGATGTCTTGTAACGGTGCACGTACATGTACATGTACATGTACTGTACATGTATGGTTTGGGGTGTTGAGGGTGTTTGATTGAAATGGACATGTTCTGTTCCTTTCTTTTGTATTTGAAAGCTAGGACTGTGCCAAATATCTGATTATTCGATTGATTATCGAATATTTGAATATTAATTTTCAAGTTTGAATATTCAAATGCAAAATTCATGAAAAGGGACTATGGAGGCTTGTTTAAAGCAGATTTAAATGAAATGCGACATAATATATCTTAAGATTCAGAAAGTAAATTATCATTAAAAAATTTCAAAGGAATAGAAGTTTTCATCATGGCAAGAAGTATTGTTCATCTCTTAAATCTTGCTAAATTGTGGCTGGAGATATTCTTACCGGTAGAAGTGAAAAGCTATTAAGTGATTAAAATGTACAATTATGAGCATTATTAAAACTGATTTTGTATGGTTTTTCAACAATCTGCCAGTCAGTACGACCGAATATTCAGATTGCGATTGAATTGAAGGTTGAATATTCAAATAGTGAATTATTTGAATTGACTCTGCCCTATTGAAGCCCTCAGTGCTTCATACATGGATGTATTTTGTAATTCTGAGTTAAGCAGTAATTATTCATTATCTCTTGTGTCCAGGTTAGGGGGTACTGCAGGTCTCTACTTTCCTTGTGTACCTCTAGGGTCAAATGCAAATATACATGTATACATGTACTGATACTTGGCACATTGTATCGGTGCATTGGATTGGGCTTTTAGTCCCAATCTGTTTCCGTTTGCTTACTCCATCTTTTATTGCGATTGGTTTTTTCCCTCATTCCCCAACACCTGAAAATTTCCTCCTCATTTCACTTGTGGGTAATTCTAGAAATTAGGGATTCATGTTTTTGTATCCGTGTTACATGTACATCTGACGTATGATTTTGTAAGTTTAGAACATATTTTCTAATTTTCAAGAGTGATGAATTAATGCAAATTACCTGTCAAACAAATAGTACAGTCATTTGCAAAAGTTTAGGACCATCCATAGAAAAATGCATTAACCTGAAGGAAAACCAAACTAAAACCAATCAATCATGGCAACTTACATGTATGTTTTTATTTTCAATGTGTAACCTTGGTACCTTGGTTGAGCATTTTTGACTACATTTCCATGATTTGACATGTTAACAGTCTAATATTCAGTGTGCCCTCCTTTATTTCTGATTACTTAGACTGGCTTTTTTTTACCCATGCTGCCTTGCTGAGAAAATGTCATACAAGACCTACATGTAACTTTGCAAAAAATTTCATTCAAATGGGTATATAGCACTACACTGATGTTATGCACCACTGTAAAATCGTGTTAAGTAATCATTCAGTGAGACAGTGTAATGCAGGCCCAGTGACAGAAATACCAAAATAAAATAAAAGGTGGTCTTAAACTTTTGCAAATGTCTGTAATAGTTTGAAAACAATTCCAGTGATGTCAAATAACAAAGGTCAGATGTAACAGGGACACAATAATGTCATACTTTTGGACCCCTAATTTCTGGAATTACCCTTGTCTCCCTTAGGGTTGTTAAAAGCATACGTAGGGTTTTCTAAGGAATCTGCATGTGTACATTTGAGCTCACTTTCGCGTTGTCCTCAAGATCCTTGTAAAGTGCCCTTGAGCCATTCCCGGCTGCAATTAATACTGTACATGTACCCTACATGTACTTAGTATGTGTACATGTACATGTATCCAGCACCCACTGGGACAGTTATCCTCCCATTCCAAATCAACTGTACGCACTTCCTGCAAGCATGCTGCAACACAGCCATAAAGAACCTTGTGGTGCACATGTCGTTTGTATTGTCGTCCGAAATGTTGTCCAGGCGAAGGACCCTGATGCACCCACGTCAGCATACCTGCACATGTACATTGTACATACACACTCCGGTATGTAGCTTTATATACACTTTACATGTAGGTCTGTGCATTATGACATTTGCTCTCATAAATTTGCTTCACACATGCACCACCAGTTGTTGGAATAACTTTGTCTCTTGCCTCACCACAAGCACCCTGACTCATACATGCATTAAGCATTTATGTCAGTGAGTGTATCCAGTTGGCTTAACCGGATAGCCTGAGAGATGGGTCCAGAGGGGGCACCGAAAGGGCCTTGTATTCAGTGTGCTCTCCATTGTAAAGCGCACTGTTACCGGTACATGTGCAGGGTATTTGAAACAAAATACATGTACTGTGATCAAGAGCAAACTGTGAGCATCCCCATTTCTTGGATGTTTGTAATTTTTTCCACTCCTTTTATAACAAAGTCTTGGTTAATACAAAGTAATTTCTCTGGTCCTTTTGCATGTTACTTTGATACAGTGAGAGTTCACTGCACATATGCCTGTACATGTATGCATTTCACTGTACAAAGATTTGTGACGCCGTCCCACAGAATGAGTCTTTAGGCCATTTCTCCAGTAAATTTGTTCTAATGTGGATCAGAAAGAAAAAAAATGAGCCACTTCTTTTGAGTTACTCTGTACATGTGTCACTCAGTTAGCATCCTAATGAAAATCGATGTTACAGTGTAGATATGGGTGAAACTTGTGGAGGGTGTCTATCGATTTACTAGTACCTTGTGCAAGATTTTATCAAAGCCTTTAACTTGACATTGGCTCTGGCTGCTTCTAATTCAATTACCCAGGCTGGGTTATATATTTCTTTTTAACATTTGGAGTGTACGTGTAGGTAAAATGTCAGACAGTCAGTCAGTAAATCTTTGGCTCAAGTACTGTACCCTGTATGTGGAATTGCTTTTAGGTAGATGGAAACAAGCCAGCAAAGACAGGCACTCCTAAACTTCCTTTTAAATTTCAAATTTGAATGGCTGTAGACATGAAATCACTGACAGAGCTGGAAATACCCTGATCACAGTGAAAGCAAATGTACATGTACATGTATGTACAGTGTACATGCACTGGTACATTTTAAGTTCACTACCCACTGTGCACATGTGCAGGTTTTGAAATGAAAATTCTTCTTCCCAGTTTCAGGAGCAGTTGTGACTGTCCTTTAAATTAAACATCTCTGAATTGGTTATATTTGTGGTAATGTTTAGCTCAAGGCTACTGTCTGTTACCATGGAAACTGAGATTAATGTGTATAGCACACCCACCGGTAGTTTGTTGACTTCAATTCGCTGACCTGATACGGATGAATTGGGCAGTGGACTTTGCAAAGATAAATAATGCATTGTGAATGCAGCTTTTGTGCATATTGCCAGCGCCAGAATTCCTCATCAGTATCATTTGATGAGCTTGGCTATTTATATACATGTACAGATCTAGTTGAGGGGCTTGACTTGCAAGGTTTCAGTCAACTTTTTTGTTGCTGGCAAGGCAGTCCAACCAGTGCTTCACAGTGCAGATGGGCTGAATGTTCACTGATACCTGCCTACATGTACCTGTACCATGCATGGACGCAGCTTTCTGCATTTAGCACCCTTCAATCTGGTCAATATCTGTTCAGGTATACATGTAGTTAGTCTTTGTTTGGCTTGACCAAAACCAGCCAGTGGGAATTTGCAGAAATAAATCCTTCACTACCGGTAAAGTTGTACATGCAATTATAAGGAGAGAACAAAAGTTTGAGAATATCTTCTTTTATCTATCGGCAGGACCAGTAGATACATGTACCTGCACAGGTGTACATGTACTTTATAGGGGAGACACCTGTTGACTTCTTGAGAACTTACACAAGTGTACCGTACATGTACTTATTTTTAATCCAGCAAGATCAAAAGGAAAGTTTTTTACTCTGATTCCCTACAAACTACATGTACATGTACTTTGTCATGTACATGTACATGTAGGCCTACATGTACATGTGTGTCAACTGCTGTCAGATTACATGTGGTTTTTTTTGTAGCCACGCTTGTCTTTAGAGTCACAGTTCGTTTCAGAATCCAACTTTGCAGTTTTACAAACATCATGGTTGTGACATACATACATCAGTAGAGGACATGTGTGCTGGCTGTATTGCTTGAATCTGTCAGGTGATTCTTTACATGTAGGTTTTTTGACAGTGAAGGGAAGCCTAGGACTCATCTACAGTATGTACATGTACATGTGTGGTGCATCGTGCAAGAAGTCTCTTTGTGACAAATTACAACTAGCTGGTTTCGTTTCAGTGATTCCTTTTTACTGTACATTGTGGACAGTTCTTTAAAATACTGGTTGTCACAAATGGGTACTTGTAATTCATCATAGGGGTTGATATTGACTGACCTTGACATGTTTTGATCTGAAAGGCCTTGTTTTGTTCATTTCCGACTGTCCATCATGTTATGTACTTCATAGTGTGCACTGTACGGTGATACATGTAGAGTTAATGAAGATCTGTGGCTAGCAGCAGTTTTCAGTTATTCAGTGTGATACTGAGTGTGTCATATTTAGGAACTGCACTGACAAAGTTCAGAAAAAAATCTGTGCATGATACCTTTAGCCTATCTGTGATGATTATATTTGGAAGCTTTATTTCATCTGTGCAAAAAATAGTTTCATGCATGCCTAATGTGCAATTTATGATTGACACTTCCATTTTTGTGTAAATAAAGAAATTCTCACACTTTGAGATAAACATACATGTATTAATGGTGGATGATTAACCTTTCTGTCAATCACTGATAGCCTGAGATGCCATATGTTCTCACTGATTACAATAAACCTGTATAATTTCAGGCAGATTTATGTGTTGATGCTACTCAGGAAATGGCCAGAGATTCTGTCAAAGAGAATGGATTCCATTCTGTTGTTTGGTTCCAGAGCCATGTGTACACTTTGATTATTATATTACATGTAGTATGGGGTAAGTACTGTATTTCTGGTAAAGAAATCAAGTAATTCTCAAAATTGCCCTAAGCTTAAAGAAACCTGTGGAGAGGAGAAAGGTAAGAACAAATTACAGCTTCAGAGGTGGGAAGAAAACCCCAGAGGAATATTCTGGGTAAAACCCACAGAATTACATGTAGGTAGGGATTGACTGATAACTTCATCAACATGTGGACCAAACAGGGTATCGAACCCTGGCTGCAGAGGTGAAAGGCAAGGAAAGAAGCACGATGCCAACCTCTGAGTCCCCAAAGACTTCTGAATCACAGTGTAATAGACAGAACTGGCAGAATATTCTCCCACAAGACTTTCCCTTGAATGCTCATTCCCAGCAAGTCTGGCACTGAGTACAGGCAAGCACTCTACGTGTACTAGTACCAGTAACTTCACTAGTCTGTAGTTTCTCTTATGTGGGAGAGGACTGCTAGGAGGGTGGTGTGACCGTGCACCTAGGGTGTTGGAGTGTTGTCTCAGCCAGTATTTGTCAACAGTGAAAGGCTAGTACCCTCATGCAAAGCAAAAAGTTTGAATTAGGATACCTGCACATATGTACAATGTACATGTAAGCTGTAAGCTTGAAGAGGACAATTTTGACCATACATTGTACATGTGCTAGTGCTGTGTCTTTAAATGGCACTCATGTCCATCTTCATGCACAGTGCTCATAATGTACAATACTGAGTAAATACAACACCGGTTGATGTGTGGGCTTGATCACTGAGGATTTTGATGTACCGTATCAGTACGGTACGCATGCTGATTACTACTGTACCACCTTGATTGTGTAATAGAAGGTCTTCTGAGACTCAACCACAGCTCCATTTCATTGCCAGATAACTTACAAGAATGCTGTTGAGAAGAAATAAAGACTGTATTAAAAATTTGGTAGAGCAACTGACATGTATTAAATATCAGTACTCTAGGAAATGCCTGGCACCATTTTGCACCAGTACACTGCAGTACTCAGTGGATGGTTTAATGTCGGTTTAGTATTGTCCATGACATGGCGTGAACTTCCTGTTTTAACCAGAAGCAGTTCCTTTCCAGAGGCAGGGTGCAGACTTCTTTTCTCCCAGAGCAGATCATCTTGGTGGTGTGGCAATATTTTGCAGAATTGCTGATTGGTTATGAATTTCCTGACTGTCAGTTCTTTTTTTTTTTTCACTCCACTTGTTCCTTTGAGAAGTGAAACTAAGAACCGGCTTACAGTACAGAATGTACATGTATACATATGCATGTGAATGTACATGATTGATATTTTGGAATTTTTTTCTCTCTCACTTAGTCTTAGGATCCACTTTTTTGAGTGGGAGGGCCTGCCTCCCCCCTTTGGAGGTCCTGGAATGGGGTGGGGCTCAATGGATCCGCCTATTAATGGATGATGCCTGATGGTCTAATAATTGGCCCCCTCACTTTGAAAATTGCTCTGCCACCAGCATACACGTATATGATTGTGTGTGGCAGTGCAGAGTTTGGGGTTTGTATTAGACGGGTTATTTTGCATCCTGCTTATTGTGATTTTTTTTTTGTTTCTTTCCTGTAGAGAGAAATGCTTTGTAGTTTTTGAGTGAGACCTTCAACCCTGTCAAGATGGATCAAGATGCAGAGCCCATGATATCGGCCAATGATAGCGTAGACATGCTGGATGTCGACGATAACTACATTGCCAACTATGGGACATTTGGGATTGATGAGAACGAAGGTGATGACTACTCACGGGATGACAGTGGCAAAGCGCACGAAGGGGAAGACACAGATGACGAAACCCAGAAGCTTGTCGTCACTGGCAAGAGGGGTAGGAAGCGAGGGGATTCGGGAGCATCCTTGAAGAGGGGGATGGTTATAGATGCAAACAGCCAGAGGGATGAAGAGAATGTTATCACTAATGGGGCCAACATGGAGGCAGAGCTGGAGGACAATCAGCACATTGAGGCGAAGACAGATGAAGATGAAAATGCTGGTAAGAGAGACAAAATAGTGGAGGTGATGGGAGGTGCACTGACAGGAGATGTGGATGATGGGGAGATTGAACTTAAGGTAGTTGAAGATGATGGGGAGGCAACTGGTGAGGATGGAGATAAGAGGCAGGAAGAGAAGGAGGAAAGACATGATTATGCAGAGGACAGTGATGATGTGAGGACATGTGAGCCCGAAAATGTTACCATGGAAACGGTCATCAGTGACGAGGACCGGGAGACGGATCCCTCCACAATGTCTGCTGTGAGCGAGGAGCAGGAGGACCAGACGGACGCAGCCCCCAAGCGGTCATCCCAGACCCTAGCCATCTCCATTAGCATGGTCAAGATGATGAAGGCAACCGAACCATCCTCGGAAGGTGTGCAAAAGCCAATCCCTCCCGAGCAGATCGTGCTGCAGCAACTGAAGAAAGAGAAGGACTCCTCCAGTTGCTACGATGACGGGGCATGCAAAGACACAGAAATGGAGCGGGTGCGTGCCTACTCCAAGAACCAGGGCCACCAGTCCATCAGCAGGCCCAAGGACTTCCATCGTTCAGGCTCTCTCTTCAGTGATCCCTCAGGGCGGGAAAGCCAAGCATTGGAGTGGGAATGGATCGAGGAGCCTGACCTGCAAGACGACACCGACTCACCAGGTGAGAGTTCCACCTTTGTGTTTTTCTCTAACACTTGAATCACACCAGAGAAAGAAATGCACTTTTCATTACCTTAGTGCATTAGAACTGGCACAACTCGGCACTTTCTTGTTTATAAACTGGAGTGTACAAAATAACTGAGGGGAGACGAGACAAGACAAAAACCTGGAAAATCAGGTCTGCAGATGTTAACAGGAAATGAAAGGTATGAATGCTGCAGAGTTTTTAATCCAGTCAGTCATAGGCAAAGTCAAGTGTTGGGTCACAAAATTCAGGGAACTCACAATGCCAAAGGATTCTGTTGAACTCCTTTTGGTCACAGTTTATTTGAATAGTTTTTGGCTGACTCAGTTATGGATTGACTCGTGATGATTTGCTTAGCAATCTGGTGTCTAATATTTACATTGTAAAACACCCAAAAAATCAGCTAGGGTTTAGTAAAAAATTTCCACGGTTGCCAAATTTTCCTCTACTAATTTAATGATTTTTAGTTGCACTTGGGTATAAATTTACATGCCGGGTACATGTACATTGTACAATGCATATGTGCATTTTCCATAGCTTACCGGTATATTTATGGACATACATACATGTAGAAATGTAGGGATTGATACCAAGTGTCATGCTTTCTTGTAAAATCTGTTGTGGGTGCTCACACCCATCTACATGTACATGTACATGCACATTGTCTCATACAAGGTGTCTTGTTCTTTTGTCATATGTATGTACATGCACAGTATGTACCGGCACCTACTGGTAACCCACTTACGCATTAAACGAATCCACTACAGTAGGTGTGGGTCTCACATTTTGCCATCAAATACTGTATGTGAAGTTCATTTCAATAAAGAAAAGATTAGATTCCACTAATAGGTTTGTTTTGTGTGCACAACTGCAAAGAAATAGATTATCGGCATTTTGTCGCCCACACTGTGTGTGCACAACTAGTCACCCTGGCATACATGTACATGTACTTTGTACAATACTCACGAGGGGCGTGTATTGATTCGGAAGTTACACAACAACACGTAGTTCCGATAGACATTTTGTACTGTAATTTACCCAAAACTAATAGGAATACAAATACATGTACATATCTATCAGATTTAGTACACCGTCTATTGTGCCTGCATGTGTTAAACTGCACATGTACCAGGTACACTTGTATCTTTTTCAACACCCTAGGTTTTTGGTTGGGTAAAGCCTACATGAGGTTTCCTGCGATAGACACAGACAGCATTACCATTACACCAAACAGTCCTGGCAGTACACGTACATGTACATGTACACAATCATGGAAATCAAACTTGTGTGCATCGATCTTTTGTGACTGACACAAACATGGATGCAGATTAGTTGCACGGAGTGATCTTGTTCAGTTTTGCCCAGTGTCGTCATCAGGATCATGTTGTCAGAGCAGAAAGACACAAGCTGGCATGATGGACTTACTGGTTCAATGATGTCTCCTCTCAGTTGAATACCACAAGCAGTTTTGGGCTGATTTTCTCATTTATACCTGTAATGGGTTTGAAATACAAAGTACTGTACATGTACATGTGCTGCAGACCATAAATGAAACACTTCAAATCCAAGTATCAGTTAAACTGGAAATGAAATGGTACGGTACACTCTACAGTATAACCACCGAAAAAGGCATTTTATATGAAAATATGGGACACCTTTTGCTCTAGAGGTTTTGTCAAATGATGTCCACACATACATGTACATGTACACCGGAGTACCCTCTCTCTTGCGATATGAAAATTACACGTACCGGTAACCTACCGGTGGTCAGTCAGGGGTACCCCTCATAACAAACTTTTCACTATGCTTAGTGCCTATCAACCACTTGTCAACGAGTACGTCTTAAACCATGTTTGCTTGTCCAGAGTATGTGTATAAGCATTGTACAGGTACAGTTGTGCTCAAAATTATTCATACCCTTTGGAAAATAACCTACTTTTCTAAATTCTTCATTTGTAAAAGCTATTATGTTGGTACTTCCACTGTATCTTTTGTCTATTTGTTGCAATACACAAACCCACAAGAGCGTTGGCTAAACTTCATTTGCATAATAATAGTTCGGCCTGGGTTTTTGTTTTGCTTCTGCTCAAAATTATTAAAGTGTCCACAAGCTTTCTGCATGTCTCCTTGTGGGATGTTGGCCCACTCTTCCTTGGTGAAAGCCTCCATCTGGGTCAGGTTGGATGGTCTCCTGGGCATCACTCTAGTCTTCAGCTTCCTCCACAGATTCTCTGTTGGATTTACATCAGGACTTTGACTTGGCCATTCTCGTACATGTACATGGACACCATTGTCCTTGAACCACTGCTTTTACTATTTTGGATGTGTGCTTGGATTCATTGTCCTGCTGGTATGGTACGTCCAATCTGGTCCAAGCTGGAGTTTCTATGCAGACACTTTCACATATTTTTTTCACAATGCCCTGTATCTTAATGAGGTTTCCAGTGTCACTAGCAGAGAAGCAACCTCATGGCATTATGTTGCCACCACCATGTTTGACGGTTGGGACTGTGTTCTTTAGCTTGTACATGTGTGCTTCTACTTGCTTCTTCCAGACGTAGGCATTATCCTTGTGGCCAAACAACTCCATCTTTGTCTCATCAGACTACAGGACCGATGACTAAAAAGGTAGGATCTTGGTTCAGATGTGCTCTGGCAAATGCCAGACAAGCCTCCTTATGTTTCTTCCTGAGTAATGGTGTCTTCCGGGGCCTGTGTCCGTGGAGACCTCCTTTGTGCAATACTGGCTGGAGGGTTGCCTGTGACACCTTTGTCCCTGCCTTGTCAAGGGTATTAGGGCCTTGGCTGTGATCCGCGGGTCGTTTTTGGCCTCCCGGCAGATTTTTCTGGTGAGTCTAGGAGACTTTGTGTATTGCAACAAATAGACAAAAGATATAGTGGAAGTACCAACATAATACCGGTAGTTTTTACAAATGAAGAATTTAGAAAAACATGTTATTTTCCAAAGGGTATGAATGATTTTGAGCACAACTGTACATATCCAGTACCGGTATGTGCATTTTCCAATTTGTTGACAACCTTTTGCAGACATTCACATGCGGTCCTTCGCCAGCGTCCACTCAGAGCCAAAGGGGTTCCGAGAGGTAGGGCGGGGTGTCTTCCTACCCCACCAGAAGTTGGAAGTCACCGTGGTGGACTGCGGACGGTCTTCGTCTTCCCAATTCATCAACCCTAACCTGTGAGTAGGAGCAATGTGACAGTTAACTTCTGTGAGCTTGGGCTTGGGGGAAATCAACATTTAGGAAGAAGTGTCCTATTCATGTAGTTGAAACCTACCTGTTAATGACTTGCTGGAAGAAAAAACAACAGTTGATCAAGGACAGAACTACACCTGTACACTGAACATGCATTACTCAGTGTGCATACTGGTACATGTATGTACATATGCACCTGTGTGTTATTTGGACTACATGTACATGTTTGGACCTTTTTAATTGGCTTGTCCAAACATGTACAATGTAGTTCACCCAGTTAATGCAGCAGGATTTTTTGTAATGTATGTGCAAGTTTGAGATTTGGATTTATAGGGGAGACAGGTTAATGTACATGTACATGTGCAGTTTACTTTGTACATTGCACGTACATGTACCTGTATGGAATGACAGTTCTTTCCCACAAAGAAGTAGCTGTATTGATACAATATCTTTAATCTAAGCCTTTTTACTATATGTACACTGTACATGTAGGAACCATCCTTAATCCTCCAAAATCCTCCGATTTTTTACAAGAAAAATATGCATTCAGCCTCAATCATCCGAAATCTTTCAAAATTTCTTGAAAATGTTTTTTGGAGGTGTGGCTACTGCCTCAATCCTTCAAACTCCTCTGGCAATTCCTGTGATTACAGTATGTTGAGGCAGTGCGAAGGGCATTCTTCAGCTGTGTGGTTGGTTCAAAAGAAATATTGGGCTGAATTTGTGCTTAATTAAGCGAAAACAATACAAGGTCTAATCCACGACCTTCACGTATGGCATCCTTCACAATCAGCCATACACTTTTGCCATTCATCCTCAATCTTTCAAAATCCTCCAAACTGCCTGAAGGATTTTGGAGGATTGAAGAGGGTTAGGGAAGGCTTTTAAAATACTGGTACTTTCATTCTAAAAACTTAATGAGCACTTGGAAAATGAAAAAGAAAAATATACATTGTACCGGTGCTTAAATGTATACATACATGTACATGTACATGTATACATGTACATAATTGGTAACCCGAAACTGCTGCAATACACTGTACATGTACATTAAGAAGCAATGATTTTCCAATATGTACCGGTACATGTACAGTGTACATGTAGATTAATGGAACTTCACAGACCAGCCGCTATTACATGTACATGTCTTTTTGCCTCGGGTCTGTTGTATCAGTATCATGGCAATGCATGGAACGAGTCATTGATCAGCCCTCTGCCATAGTGCCAGATTTCAGTTTATCAGGAAGCGCCCCTGTAATATTTGATACAGATTTACTGTGACCCTGGGAGTTGGGAAAGAAAAATAGCCCTGAGAAAACAGATTTGGGAAATGACATCCTAAAAACACAAACGGGATGGTGAACAAATGCAGGCCCACTCAATGCAAGGGCTTCACCTGTTTCTCATTCTTTGATGATGTGTGAAGTTGCTTGTTTTCCCTGCTGATTTTCTGCGAATCCAGGTACTTCATCGAGGTGAAACATGGCACTTGCATCTGGACAATACAGCGTCGGAGCAACGACTTTTTGAAGCTCCACGAAGAGATGTTACTGTACAAAGCTCGTCTTGCCATACCCATAGGCGACCGCGGGTGAGTGCAAATGCAGCATCACCCACATGAGCACTCCGTTTCTCTCTGCAATATGCAGAATTGAACCGCAGCTGGGATCATTGTGTTTGTGTTCTTGGGCAAGGCACTTTACTATAATTTCTTGCTCCTGCAAAGGGGTATAAATTTGCATGTGTTTTTGATAAAGAACAGATTTGGGCGTGCCGCATACGTAACATGCATACTAGTACATACATACCGGTACATACATGTACATGTATATGAAGAGTACAAACTGATCGCATGGCCTAATGAACAAAAATAAGAAAGTGTTGTGTTTGCGTACATGTACTGGTAACCAACAATTGCAAAGTATGTACATGTTTGTATCTGTGGGATTACATGTACATGTACACGTAAGTGAAAGCTTTTGTTTGGTAACCGCACGTTTTGTGACATTTTGACACTGTTGGTCCAGGTAACAACTGGTTTCAAGGTTGAGTGTCCTGCCCTCCAACCACACATTGGCACAGATGAAGTGCCGACTAAGACAACTTCTCTTCATTGTAATTCCTAATTGGGTACATCTGTACTTGGATGTTTTCATGTATGCATGTACATGTATGTACATGTACTTGCAGTGCATGCATGTGCATGTACATGACTGGTTAGCATCTGTTCAGTCATGGAGCTATTAAACAGAAGAAGTCGGCACATACAGAGATCAAAAGGGTCAATGATGGCCACCGCCAGCACTTCACATGCTGCAAGGACAAAACAAATTCTGCGCTGCTTGCGGGCTAAAAGAAATGCTCGGAGTTGCATTTGCAAAGGATCATGGGTACCGCGCATGCGTGTCCGTAACACTTCTGCATGTTCAACATGGCCGCCTTGAGATAGAAACCATCGTCATTGGAGACTTAAATTTCGATAATTTTAGTGACTGTCCCGATATTCCAATGACAATGAAAGTCTGGTTACGTCTTTACATCCCCAAAACGTCTCTCTTAACAATAAACAGAATTACTTACTAATACAAATTCTCCAAAAAATACGCACAAGAAAACTGAAAGAATGTAGCTGGTCCAGAGGAAAATAAAAAAAGCACACAAAAAACATGGGAAGATTCGTTGTCCTTTCTGTCATTGTCCACAACTGCCTCGGCATGAAACCTCACCACCTTGTCAAATGCATCCTTGCGGATTACGGTCTGCAGGGACTTTGTTCTAACTCCTTGTGTTTAATAGCTCCATGGTTCAATGAACAGGAGTCACATCGGAGCCTATTTTACTTTCAGAATCCATGCATCGTAATCTGCTATTCTAATCCCACTCCTTTCAATTTTGTATTCCAGCCAAATTTGATGAAATTTGAATTATTGCTGGCAACAATGTGCCTGTTACAATCAAGGCTAGGGCAAGTAAGAATAGGCACAATTGCAGTCCATGTGGCAAATTTTGGAATATCACAGTTGAAAAGTGTACATTTATACTGTGTGTAATATCTGGTAAGTTTAAAAGCCTAAGTTTTGAATATTTTGGCATGTTGGGGGGAGATATATGTAACATGTATGTGCAGCTGATTATCTGCCTGTGCAATAGTTTCTCCAGTGTTGCATTTCTCCAAATATTAGTTCCAACCCCACCATTTGTTTGGTTCTGTTTATCTGATTTTATTACATTCACTGTTTTTTCATCTACTCGGCCAGCCATCTTCAGAGGAGGCGAACATTCAAGGCCAACCGTGATCGGGACTTGGCACATTTTCCCAGGACACCCGATGCATTCGTACGAGCCCAGCAGCTGCCTAAGAGAATGGTGAGTCCTCACACTGCTCAATGCCATCTTTGTACCTTAACACCAATTGTTAGGAGCCTTATTTTACTATGATTATATGAAATAAAAACTACCCTTATAATGTTGTTTGTTGTGTGGTAAGTAATACACATTCATACATTGTGCACATTTATGACACAAAACACATCCGACCAAAACAAAATTGAAACTATAAATGTGCCTTGGAAGTCCCCAAGCAAAAACACCCAACCCAATCCCACCCCACCCCACCCACCCCACCCCACATCAAACACTTGCCCCCCCCCAAATGTCACAGACTTTATACACAGGACAGATCTCTTCTTCTCCATAATTATGCTGCCTGGATTCTTGAATTTCCCTGTGGTACATGCACATGTACATGTACATGTACGTACAGTACTTATTCATCAATGTGGAAATATATTACATTGAACTTGGAATATGCTGGTACATGTGCAGTGATTCTACATGTACTGGATACTGTGTGTATTGGTAAGTATCCTAAATTGTCCCAAATATTATTCCTGGCTTTTCAATATTTTGACGTCTTCAGACCTTCACTGTCCAACCAATCTATGTATATACATGTACGTAGTGTACTTGACCCATGTTAATGTACTTTTGTCGTAGGAAAAAATTTTAAGCCTTTGGTCAACTGCACTAGCTGTGAGAGTGAGTGTTACCATACCTTAACCTCCCAGAATAAGGTTTTGTAGGATTCTGTAGAATTGAGGAATTAGGGTACAGCCCAGCCACTACCTTGTGGCTGCATGGCTGCAACTCGGTGAAAACAGTTTGCTGGTCGTCAGACAGGCACATGATCCATGACTTTACATGCAGTTGTTGCAGTTGTTCCCTGGAGAACGCATAACATAGGAAGAAGCGAACATCTTAATTTCTTTTTGTCAGATAAATTTGCTTGTGCAAAATTGCCTGTTACCGTAATGGTCCATTTGAGTACCACATGGCTGTCGTTACTGGAATTGCAGTAATAGACCTCTGTTACATATACCTGTGAAGTGAAGTTATCATCACAGTATCTGGTATTATAGTGAAGCTGGATTTTCATGGGAATTTTGTTTATTCACATTTTATTTTTTTGTTCAGAATCAAATGTAAGGCTGTGCACAGTCATTGTGAAGATAGTTAACACTTTTTATCATGTCGGCTTGAGTGGAAGTCACACAGTGTATGTGTGTACATGTATGCTGCAGTAGGCAATCCGAGAGGCAGAAATTACCAGTGAAAAAATTCAGTCACACAAGCTGATAAAATCTGATCGGATATTGTGAGTATTAATCGTAATTTTTATACTCACAGACTCCCTCAATCAGGATGTAAATTTCAAATCTGAAATTTGATCTGAAAATGAGAACAGAAAGTGGTACCCTACAATACCTTCCTGTATATTTCTAACAGCGCAGCATGTATTTCTGGTCTCTCTGATTATTCAACACCGTCAGTTCTGTAGATTTCTGTGGCAGTTTTTAGTTTCTGTCGATATGATGCACCCACTTAAATCATGTTTTTTTTTCTGCTTATTTGTCAGCATCAATACGAAGTGTACTTGAAGAGTTTAGTGAGAAATCCTCTGTATCGGAACCACCCCCAAACGGTGAGCACTGTACCAGTAGTGATATGAAAAGATCTAGGAAGTTAAATTTTTACAATTGCAGAACGTGAGTTTTGGGAAAAGTGTTAAGAAAATGTTACACAGATTTTGTAAGGGGTTAATGAATTCCTATTTAATGCAGTGAAGACCCTATTCATGTACATGTCGAAGATTGAATGATGATTGGCTTGAGTGGGATTTGAACCCACTATCTGCAATACACTGTACTGGTTCTGTAGCGTCTGAGCTATCCAGCCCTACAATGTACCGATATGTGAGAAGTCTCCCAATTCTTCAGTGTCCTTGTTCAGGAAGTACATGTACCGTACAGGCATCAACTTTAAATACTCTTCATAATAACCTAAGACAGTTCAGCCATTCTCATGGGCCGAGAGCTTGTCATGTGGCCTGTTGTACAATGTTAAAGGTTGCTAAAGTACCAGCTGGCTGGGCACCAGCTTATGCAGTACCTACATGCTGTGCACATGCCAGTTTGCACGTTGATAAAGAGATTGCTTACAATTACCAGTGACAGTCACACAAATATTAACTGACCGAATAGTTATGACATGTACATGTATGATGCATACATGTACATGAACATGTATGTTCATCAGTTAAAAGTAATCACACAGACTATGACAAAAGTTATTTATTAAGTGTAAGCTGTAAAACAAATTATGCAATACCTCATTATACTTTAACCTGTCACTCCTATACAGTGTATTTGAAGCTTATCACTTTAGTGACCATGGCCATTACAAGTGACTAGAAGTGGCAGCATGTTTTCAACATAGGTTTTACAAACAGATGGTTTTTCCAATTCGGCCACATCCAGTTTGGGTATTGAGCTTTTCAGAAAAGGTGGCGGTCTGTGCATTTTGCTTCGTGCAATACATATTTATCCATCAGAGAAAGAAAATAAAACGAGAGCTTATCTGTCTGTTTGCCAAGAGAACAGAGCACTTTTTCGCATTGTTTTGCAATTTTGAACAATTTGTGTATACTGGAAAAGTCGGCACATCACATTGGTTTAAGTCTGTAACACTTTTTAAAAACATGTAAATGAGAGCTTTCAATTAACCCAATCACATATATGTAGTGTAGAAGGAACACTTGTTTATGAATGTCCCTTTAATGTTACGTGATTGCATGGTCATGTGGTTACGGCATCATTACATAATGTCACTTTTCATCTATAACACGTCCCTTTCAAGATACACGCAAGGTTTCATAGAAATTGGGACTCTGTTTAGGAAACGTAATGCTGTAAAGAGTGCCCCTTCAATGTCACGTGCCTGTCACGTGATGACATTGTCAACATATCATGCCAGTTTTCATCTCAAACACATCCCTTTGTGGATACACGCAAGGTTTCAACCCGATCGGACATGTAGTTTAGTTAGTGTAGCCAAAATCTGTGTACAAAAAGCTATGGGAAAAAATAAAGATTGAAAATTTCAAAATATTTTACATGATGACTTCATCATGACATCACTACTTCGGTAGAATATTTGCCTGATCATCTGTGCTTGGTGTAACTTTTAGATTCAAGTCTGCTAGCTGAAGATATTGCAACTTGAAATCTATGTACAAAGTCTATAGGGAAAATTAAAGATTAAAAAATGCATAGCAAATCAAATGATGACATCATGATGATGTCATCAATTTGGAAAATACTTTGCATGTGGGTCGTCATTGGGTGTAAGTTTGATAATGATTGAAGATTGCTAAGTGACCAAAACTGTGCCTCAGAAACGTGTGCAATGTGAATGGGCCAAAAAACATATTGAAAAATCAATAAAAAATCACTTGATGACATCATCATGACTTCATGCTTCTATGCACATCTATGCATAAGGGTCCTTTATTGGTGTAAGTTTGATGACATTCGGGAGTTGTTTAGGCACTAAAGTGGTGGCCAGAAAAAACGTGCACAAATTAAATGGCCTTTTGGGGAACAAAAATCAGAACAAAAAGACTGCCTTTTTCGCAAATTTGCGAAAAAGCCGAAAAATCAGAACAAAAAGAATACCTTTTTCGCAAATTTGCGAAAAAGCCAATAAGAATTTGCCTGATCTACATGTATATTGAGTGGTTTTGCTATCATTTGTAAACACTGTATGTACAAAGTTTACCCAGACAAGCTCAGCTAGTGGTCAAGTGGTAAAGATGTCTGCACTAGTTCGAGTCCCACCCAAGTGAGCTTGTGGTGTTTTCATAAGCCCTCACACAATGCTGAATATGCAGTGTTTGTGAATCCATGTTGGCAAAGTAAAGAACACTCAGTGTAAAATCTACGTCTCCAAGATGCAAAACCAACTTAAAAATTGCCTTATAGGAAAGCATGCACTATATGTAAACAGCATTCCACCCTGAGGAAAGTTGCACTCACATTATAATCCTGGTACATGTATGTGCTTTTGGCTGTTTTGGCAGTTGGAGTTTCTGGAAGTTAGCCACCTTTCCTTTGTGGATGAGCTGGGACCAAAAGGAAAGTAAGTTTTTCAGCTACGAGTTGGACTTTCATGTTGATTCATTCCCATATATCTAGCAAATAACAAGGCGTGTTTGGTACTTTCAATACATGTAAAATGTATGATGCTCTCAGCTTGGATGGCCTCTGTGATATTTTCTGTGAAAAGTACTGAGTCAATACTGGCTTTCTGATATACATGCATTGCTGATGAATCTTTCCAATAACAGTTGTGTTTCACATGTAAACATTCTCACTTTCTGTTAAAATACAATATTGGTACTTCCAAAATACAAATATTGCTTTCAGTTTGATGGACTTTATGATATTTTCATGGAAAAGGCCGTGCTTTGAAACCTGCTTCCTTATTCATTTATTGCTCATCAATCATTGATGGCAGTTTTGTTTTCATATTTGAATATTCCCACATCCTATTATAATACTGTGTATTTGCTGCTTGCTGCTTGTAGGCAAGAACAGAACAGGAGATAAATTCTGTGATTATAAACTTGTTATATTGTACATGTTGTATGTAATTCATGTGGTACATTGTCCACAAGTACATGTAACCGTTTTTCTCATTACAGTTTTTTTAGTTTTTTAAATCTTTCCTTGAGTGTCATTTTTATTCAGAGTAGGTTGTCATTGTAGTTTTTAGCCACTTCCTGCTGGGGCATTTATCAATGTTGATGATGCTGGGGCGGGATATTTATCATTTTTTTCTGTTTTCAAAATTCTTTAAAAATTCCTATCTTCATTTACTGGACACTTACAAACACATGAAGGCATGTCTGGTGTCCACACTAGCCAGACAGATAAAATCTGTTGATGCCTGAGTGTTTCAGCCAGGCCTGCAGCCTTCTGAAAAGAGCCCAGATTTTGTGGTGTTACGTAATATTCTTTTGTTCACGAATCTGGCTCAGTGCACTGCTGACCTCTTTTCAATAGGGGCCAGATTGGCATGCAGCGGTGCTGTGTGGCTCATCGCTGTGGTGGTGGAGCGCTTTTGTCCCTGGTGGTAATCTGCTTGCTCTAAATGCCCCAAACTGTGGTATAGTGTTTCAAAACAAGGCTGGATTATCTCCACTTTTGAGAGTGAAAAAATGTACGTAATGCCCAGCAGCCTGGTCTTTTGTTCCGAGTACGGGCTTTTGTTACAAGGCCCTGTTCCTTTTGTCCGAGTTCAGAGACCCCGGCCACGTATACAAAGCATACGTGTCCGGATCCAGAGTCCCCGGCAGGAAGTGGTTAATTCCTCTCTTTTTGAAGATCAATAATTCTGAACTAGTGTACAATGGAACGCCGCTATACCAAACACCGCTATACCGAACATTCGGCTGTACTCAACATCTTCCTTGGCTCCCAATAATTTGTGCACAGAACCTACCGAACACTCTTCAGTTGCAGTTTGTAATTCCCGAACGTCAACATGATAAAACAGTCGGCGATGTTGGAAAGTGACAAGTGGCCATTATTTCCCCAAGGATTAGAAGGGAAAGCCACTAGTTGTCAACGGTATTGAATAGACACTGGTTTTGCGACTCCACATGATCGGGTGCAGAAGAAAACCGCACGTACGTGCACGGTGGCATTGCACTAATAATAGTCTAAAGAGGGCGCTGCCGATAAACAAATCAATCGAGATTCCCCACAGCATTCATCAGAGATCGATCCTAAGCAGTAGTTTCACGACTTTTAGGATAAACTTGATATCAATTTTTTGACTAAAGTTTAAATAAAAAACAAAAATAATTAACAGATACATTTCTAGAAACCTTAAACTTGACTGCAATGGCAAAACATTACAAAAACAGCGAACCAAGATATGACAAGAGGGTGCTCTTCAGTTAGACAAGAGAGGGCGCTATTCAACATGGCAACAATGGCAACAGTTAAATTCGCCATACCGAACGACCCCTGTACCGAACATTTAGCGTGGACCCTGTCTTGTTTGTTATAGCAGCGTTCCACTGTATTCATTGTCTTTGGTATCGTAACTGGCACCACATGTACAACCAGTTGTACTGAATATGTCACCCACATGGAGTCACTTGCAGAGTTTGGCTTGAAATGGTAGTGTCATGTACTCCTGCAGAAGAGACAGGATGAATATTGAGCCGGAATCTCCAGATCATAAAGTTCAGGTGTGAAATAGAGCCAGAGACAAAGCCATGATTTGAATAGTCACTTTTAAAAAAATCTTGTGTCAAGTACTTGGATTTCATTGGTGACTATTTTAGAGGCACAGCTCGATGTATGGATTGTATGTCTCATGAATATTTACAAGTATCTCAGTAATCGTTTCAGTAATAACTACATGTATTTACGAATCAGTAATGGTAATTCTTACTCAAAGGAAGAGTGTTGTAACATTTGCCTCGGGGTTCAGGCATACCAGTGCATGTGAGCATTAAAGAATTTGACTTTGTGTCTGAATGTCAACAGGGAAGGTTGGATTCAGAAGAGGTCAGGAGGTCACCGAGTGCCCATCACTAGATGCTGCCCTTGCCTGGTGTGCACAGACTGTACATCAGTTGCAGCCCATTACAGTAAAAGGTAGAGTCACTGTTAAATTCAATTTTGCCAGTTTTTACAAATCTCAGCACAAATGAGTAGGTTGGCTATCATTCTCCCATACAACTGAGGACTTGGAGCAAAGGGTTTCATGAGAGAACGGTGAGCACCAAGTTCTCAGTAGGATTTGTGCACAGACCCTACGATTGGAACCAAAAAATGGGATTATAGGAGGGCATTGTGGGTATAGGGTCCGTTTGAGTAGCTTCCACAGGGCAATCCTGACCCAGGGTGGCAGTGTGTCAGAAAAGGGAGACTAGGACAACACATTAGACCACATGGACTAATGCATCAACCAGAGGGCAAGCCATTCAATACTGCTGTGGCGCTATACTCTTGGGCAGGTGGTACATGTGTAGTAAATACCTCTTTGATCAGTACTAGGCTGTTGTGACTTGCCAAACCTACAAACACCTCAAGTTTAAGAAGGTACCTGTTTGAGTGCCACAGCGGTAATGTTTGCCCTTCCTGATTGGTCTTGTGCCCTCTTTTTACTGACCAGTAGAGAGTCCAGAACAGAATAGCTGGTGAAACATAGAGGTTGTGTACCGAGGCCCTTGACCTTGACAGGTGCTCATCTTTTTACTTCACTCCTTCACTTCAGGTGGTTGGTAACCAAGGACTCCTTTGTTGCTTACGTCAGACCCAGCGATGGTCACATCCGGGCGGTCATGCTGGCCGATGCAGACTTTGATGCCAAGTGGGGTATCGAAGAGACCAATCTCAACACGGGCCTCATTATCTCCAACCAGTACAGGTAGATTCAACTTGATACGACTTGGCAGCAGAATGTACAATGTCAGTGAGCCAGTTGCTCTGGCAAGGTAGAGGGTCTGTGACTTGTATCCAATTTGATTGAGTGCGTTAAGTTCTTCCTTGTTGGCATCAGTGGTGAAAGCCTACCCTTTGTAACAATGACGTAACATAGTGTTTACAACAGTGCATGGTGGGACAGAGTGGGGTCATTGGTGTGGTGTACACGACCTGTTGTGTGCCATGGGTAGAGAAAATGGCAGACATGGGAATTACATTTGATCACAAGCAAGCAAAAGGTGCAATCTTACAGTTCCCAGTTTTGGAAGGTAATGCTCTCGTACCCCAGAATATTTCAAAACGATGGTTACATAAAACCAGCATTGGCCTTCTGGAACCAGAGATAATCGACTCCATTTACTTATGATAGCAGTGTATGGTGATATATCACCTACGATCTCCATTCTGTCCCACCACGCACTGCAGTTAACACAGTGCTATGCTGTGAAAGGGCAAGATTGTAAACCATTTTGAACAATTCACTAAAGTGCTACAAATGATGCATTTTGGTTGCTGCAGACAAAATTTTGGCTGTTTAGGACAGCATTTTGACACAAAAAAGTCGCAAATTTGGTGCAATTTTGGACCATCTGTTTGCACTATTTTTGTAATCTGCTGGCCAACTTGGGCCATGTATGTACGTGTACTTCTTGCTTGTTAATGTATGTTATTATGATTCGGAAAGTAAACAATACGGGAATCAGTAATGCGATTTTTTTGTTAGTTTCCTCGATTGAGTTTTTATGACCTTTTATCATTTGTGTGCATCTGGCTTTTACAGGAAGCTGTTGGTGAAGTGCGACTCAGTGCAGATGGCTCGGCATTGGATGGTTGAGATCATGGAGATGATCTCCAAGTCAGAGTACACTGAGGAGCGCCGCTTCAGCGCTTTCGGCCCGGAGAGGACCGACACTTATGCCAGATGGTGCGTACAGCTGCTGTTTTCTCATTTTAGATAGTGGCAGTTGAAACCCAGAAAAATTTTTATTGAAGTGGGTTTTGAAAGTTGAACTGGCAAAATGATTCACCAGTGTTCTACTGTATAGCCATAAGGCTAGTTCAAGCTTGATGGGAGTACAAATTGATTGAAGTGGACTCGAACCAGTGACCTGGTAAAAGAATGTACCGATATGTACATGTATGTAGCCTAAAGGCAAGTTTATACTTAGCACAAATATGAAACGAGAATGCAGATTGATGGTGTGACAGCAAGAGTTCCTACTCTCAAGTTGGAAAAGTGTTGTGAACCAGCGTGTTTGTTCTTGGCCCGACTGATTTGTGTTTTCTGGTGATGAACTGAAAATCATTGAAACTCGGACACGTGCATGTACCATACATGCCATGCAGATTACGCCCAAAGTCCCAGCACCACAGCAATCTCAGGATTTATTTCATGCATCAGAACATTACGAAATTTGTAGTCAGTATCAATTGAGAAAGGATCAACATTTTCTGTCAGGTACTGGAAATAAAAGTTGCAAACTGTTGGATTAAAAACTGTTACAAGCTGTAGAGGGTTGGATCTAACTGAGAACATAAATGGTGCATTAGAACATGATGAAATCAGTTTCACCCTGTTTCTGAAGTCCGAGTCTGTTTAAAAAGGGAAATTGTACATGACTTCCGTTGTTTTTCCTCTAAAACCTGAGCAATGCGTATCATCCATTCATAAGGCCACTTGAAAGATAGGAAGGAAATTCAGGAAGTGGAGGGAGAGTGGAAGAGAGAATGGAAAAGGACTGATTGCATTGAAGGTTGCAATTTAATTGAGTTGAGATTTGTGGTTAGACAGTCTGTGTTATCTGGGATTTCCATTTGGGATTTTTCCAAGTGTTCCATGTGTTAGGTACATGTACATCATCTTGTGGCCACATGAATAAATATCAGGCTGTTTTGGTGGGGCCCTTCAAGGGAGGGTACCAGTGTGATTGAGTGGTGCTGTTACTTTTCAAATTTATACAACAGTATTTGAAATTGAAGAAACAAATTTTTTTTCGTTAATTGGTATGGTGGTCGTTCAGGGAGATGCAAAATACTGGCACACAGCAGTGGTCAAAGGGATGGGTACTGCCGAGCCAACCTGTCTGTGCAAAGGAATCTTAGTCAAATCCAGAGCATATTTATTTCCTTTCCAAATTTGCACTCTTGAAGTTTGTTACATTTGAGGGGAAATGCTCACTTCAACATGTTATCAACTTGAACCCTGCTTACCAGTATATCGATTAATACGAGAATATATTTCACATTTTGAAAGTTACAGCATTTTGCTGTGAAAGTCTTATCTAATAATAGCCTTGTGTAGTTGGATCAGGTGGTTAGGGCACAGTGAATTAGTGGTGGGATTAGGTGTCATTTTTTCTATGCATGGAATGAGGAGTTAGCGGTCCAGTAGTTTAATATGGCTTTGTGGTGTGTGTACATGTACTCCTCTGAAGGTTTGTGGACGGGTCCAAGTACTTTGATGCCCTGGCTGATGCCATGGAAGGGGCCGAGCAAGAAATCTTCATCACGGACTGGTGGCTCAATGCCGAGATCTACCTGAAGAGGCCAGCTGTGGAGGGGCCTCACTGGAGGCTGGACAACATCCTGCGCAGGAAAGCTGTAAGTTGCCTGTTGTCTGCTCTTGGTTATTGCCTGCTGACAGGCTGTTGATTGACATCCAGATGGGGCAGTGATTTGGAGGTTTACAGCACACTCTGCCTCTCCTTTGAAACTTAGAAATTAAGCTGGGTCCAATTTCATGGCTGTGCTCACCGTAAGCAGGAAAACTAGCACACAGTTCCAAAGAGATGGTTCGTGCATGTTTTTGATTGGTAAGGAGTTGTGGCCTGAGTACATGTACATGCGTGTTTGTTTATGGCCCAGCATTAACTGAGAAAAAGTGGACAAGAAACTACTTTGATATCATGCAACATGTAACGTTACCTGTATACCTGTTACCTGTAAGTGCTGTGCCCTGTTTCCTTGGTAATAGGCATCCGGAGTCAAGATTTTCATCTTGCTGTACAAGGAAGTGGACGTTGCCCTAGACCTTGGCAGCAAACACACAAAGCATGTACTAATGGACTTGCATCCCAACATCAAGGTACGTAAAATTCAGCCGAACATGATCACCTTCCTTCTTGTTTGTGAACACTTCTGCTCCATTTGGTTAAGATGTTACATACTTTTGTTACTGCCCACATTGGAACTGGGTATCCATTTTCTACATCATCAGGAACTCTTAACCACTTCCTACCGGGCGACCCGCTTTCAAGTACATAGGCTTTATATGCAGAGCCGGGGAGCCTGGAACTGGGACAAAAGAGTTGGGCCTTATAACAAAAGACTGAACTGCTTGGCATTACCGACATTTGTTCGCTCTCAATAGTGCAGATAATCCAGCCTTGTTTTGAAACAGTATGCCACGGTTTGAGGCATTTAGAGCGAGCGAATTACCACCGGGGACAAAAGCTCTCCACCACCGCAGCGATGAGTCACAGAGCACCGCTGAACGCTAATGTGGCCCTATTGAAAAGAGGTCAGCAGTGCACTGTGCCGGTTTCAGGAACAAAAGAATCTTACATAACACCGCACAATCTGGGCTCTTTTTCTAAGGCTCTGCAGGCCTGGCTGAATTATTCAGGAGTCAATGAAGATTACCCGTCAGCTTTAGAGTAGTGCCCAAAGAGTCCTTCATGTTGGTCATATACGGCCATTTAATGAAATGATGAATTTTGAAGATTTTTGAAAATGGAAAATCTTGAAAAGGACCCGGCATCTTGTCTTGCTCAAGAAATATCCCCTTGGCAGCAAGTGGTTAAGAGCTTTACCACAATGAAGAAACAAAAACAAACCTGAAGCCAGATGTGAAGTTTAACTGTCATGCTATTCCACCAAACTACACGTGTACACAGCACTATAAAGGTATGAAATCAAATTGAACTAAAGTCAGGGACAGATATCTTTTAACTGCAAACAGACTTCTCTTTTGTGTTGGAGCTGATCTGCAAAGCGGTGTAATTTGTGGCTAGAAACATTTTAGAATTTGTGAAGAATGCTTCAGGTAGCAAAAAACTGGAAATAGGTACATGTACCCTCCATTTTCAGTCACATACATGTAGGGTTTGTTCTTTTGACGTCACAGTCGGGGTTTTTTCCCTACAAGTAGCTGCTAAAACTTTGACAGAATGTCGGTACAGAAAGCTAAACAGTTATTCACAAAGTGTTGAAAATCCCACGCAGCTATCAGAACTCCAGATAGTAATATACATACTAAATGAAAATACAACCCTATTGAAAATTAATGGCACAGATGTCCATTTGTGAATGAATTTGAGGTAAAATCAAAAACCAACCCAAAGGTGATATTTTTGCAAATTTTGGCTGCCCATACAAGTTGTAGGCAAAATGAGAGCAGTCTGTTGAATGCCAAGGCACTCTACTCGGCCTTTGGGAATTTGGCAAATCTCAGCATTGTCCCCTTTTCAGGCTTCATCCCTGATATCAAAAGTGCTTGGAGTCAAAATCAGGTAAAGCTGGAAATAGAGACAAAGCTGAGATTTGGAAAGCCCCTTCAAGTTTCTACATTTTCTTTCCCCTCCCAATGGCCAGGTGATGAGGCATCCAGACCACAACCCTGGCCAGGTCATCCTATGGGCCCACCACGAGAAGCTGGTGGTGGTGGACCAGAAGGTGGCCTTCGTGGGTGGCTTGGACATCTGCTACGGCCGCTGGGACGACTTCAAGCACCGGCTGGCTGACACAGGCTCGGCGCTGGTTGCCAATAAAAATGCATCGCTGCCAAGGCAGCAGGTGAGTGGCCCCTGTCCTGCTGTAAAACTGTGGAGTGTTAGATACAGATAAAGCTGTGATAATCAAGTAATAGTTCCTTGGATGAAAGTCTGCTCA
The DNA here is from genome assembly GCF_001949145.1 of Acanthaster planci. Next base: position 214,780 of record NW_019091547.1, read on the forward strand.
AAACTCGTTGAGAGTAGCTTTGACATGTGCTTTAGTGAACTTTAACCCCTTTTTAATTCTGCTAAGAAAAATTCGTAAAGGACTGTAATGTTTAGTTTTAAAGAATTTCACATGCAGTGTAAGTGCTTTTTGATTTTTTTTCTGAAAAGATAACTCTGGGTTTGTGGGTCATCGAGTGAGCTTCATTTAACAGTGAAATTCAACATGATTTCATTTTCAGATGGACTTGTTTATGAAACCGCCAAACATAGATCCAGACCCCACCCCTGGGCCTAAGGTTCATATCAAAAGTAATGAAGTGGATTACGTTGGTGATGACTCCGATGATGACATTGATGGAGTAGGTCAGAGGTCAAAGGTTGAAGAACCTTGACCTCGTATTGAAATTTCATTTGAAATGACATCTCTTCCAGTTTAAATTTCATTTGAATGACAGTTCATCCAAGCCATGCAGTAATTCCATGCTGTTCTCTCCCACTTAAAGCATCATGGTTTGCTGTTTATTGAAGAGAATGTTGTTCAGGCAGTTTTATAAAATTTATGCAAATTCAACACAGATTGGGTCAGTGTTTATTGGTTGCTTGCATGTACACGTATGAGCAAATAGTCATTCCAAAGACAGGCGTGTATCGCTTCACAAAGCCTGCATTTTAGAGACTTTCCATTTATGTGTCGTTCATTTGCGGTGTCATCATACAGAGCCTATAATGTAGAGTTAGGGCATGTAGTTTATCATATTGAAAGTCAGAATTTGAAAGTGCCACTCCCTCTTAAGACTTGTGCATAGCTAGGGTCATGCTGTCACATTCTGAAATAGACCTTGATTTCACATTTGGACCAACCCATACAGACAGTTCAACATCCTGACATACATGTACATGTACATTACATATACCGGGACGTGAGTTATACCATGTACCTGTAAATGTGCACTGTTTGGCCTGGGGGCACCTGAGCATCTTCCACCTACCTACATGTATGGCAAACGTGTGTACATGCAAAACCTTTGCAATTTTCATTTGCCCAGAACAGATGCATCACCTTTTTAAAATTCACTGATTCATTCACTCACACCACAGTCCTTAGAAATCTTAATATGGAATCTTGGTCAGTGGCTTGGTAAGTTAAGGAGGTGAATTGACATTGAGACTTTTATTACGAAAACATTCTGCTTTGAAATAGCCATTCAGTTGACATTTCTCAACCAGTTTGGTGAAAGGCTTTACCCTTGGCACTATAAATTAGGGTTCTACTTTGGCTGTGATGTACACATTTTTCTGGTGGAGACTGTTCCTTTTTGCATTTCATTTTTGAGAATATTCTTCCACACTTGCCCCTTCCTTTTCATCCAGCACGCTGCATATCTAGGCTTTGCATGTCACAGACACAGTAAAGGGGGGCTAGTAAGTTACTGCCACCTTCACAGTGTTTTCCTTGACGGTGTTTAAATATTTGCCATGTGTCGTGGGCGCTTTTTTTTTCATGACCTGCTCTCCATATGCATCAGCCTGGAGGTTATAACTGGGTTGAAACCAGAGAGTGATTGCTGTTTTCAATGAAAATCAACTTCAACATCTATTTTAGTGTCCTAACTGACAGGTATTCTTTTTGATGGAAATGATGGTGGTCATTAACCCTAACCCCCTAGGGACCATTGAAATCCTGCATAACCTTGTTCGGTTCAGCATGGTTAGGGTTAAGGGAACCATACCTAGTGTGTGGCTTTGAAAAATTGCTGATTTTTCATTATCACCACTTTGTGTGATTATTTCAAAAGGCGCACTCAGATAGGGTGTGTCTTGCATCAAAGTGAGGGTTGTACCCCTCTGGTACATGTACTTGCATTATTCCAAAGGTTCCCAGTTAAAAATTGCATCTTGCAATTGCTCCTTGAACTTTTGTACTCCCAGACCATTCTGGTGGAAATACACTGCTCTTGTAGGCTCTGCACACAAGCTCCCATCCCCCTCTGTGGTAACAGAGAGAGGATGGGCCGACATTTGAATACCATTGCCACTGTGCGTTCGGTGCTTACCCCCCCCGGTATGCGAATGGCATGACGTCCTTAAGGGATTGTGTATACTCAGATTATACATGCTCAGTGCAATGTGTGCACAAACAATTGCATACACAGTGGTTCCAAAACAGAAAATGACGCAAGCAAATATTGCTCATTTTAAACATTTTAAACCGTATTTATAGCTAATATGCTTTTAAGGAGGACACTCATCTTGCTTGCTTTTGGTGATCCAGAGATATACATGTACATGTCGTCTAGTAAACACAAAGCAATCAATATTGAGTTTGTGTCACTTTCTCCTCTGATTACTAGACCTAATTGAATTGACAAAATGTGCATTTCGCCTTTGTAGTTTCACTCACAGGAGATGCTGACAGCACTATGCAACCCTCTTTTGCTAAAAACATACATGTAATCATTTGAACTTGTGCCTTGTTTCAGCCTCATAGCCTGTCATTTCAAGGCAAAAAAGTGTCTACCCTCCTGCACCGAGGCCACATGAACTGTTACTTGTTCTGTAGGAAACGTTCTGAGCATTTCAAGCTTTGATACCCTCTCCTCTCATTGTCCACCATAACCTTACCTTTGCTCGGTCACTTCTTTCCCTATCAGCGGCCCCCTCCCTCCCCCCGCACTCCAACCAGCCCTGAGCCGGAGGACGAGGGGGGCTACTTCCGGAGGCCCCGGCTGAAGAGCGCCACGGCCTACCTCATGAACCCCATCCGCCGGCTGCGTCAGGAGGAGACGCAAACCAGCGTGGACGAGAATCTGGACAAGCTGGGCCTGTCGGGCACGCCCAAGCTGTGGATTGGCAAGGACTACTGCAACTTCATTGCCAAGGATGTACTGGCACCCGAGGAGTCCCTACAAGGTTGGTTGGGGGGGGGGAATAGTGTCTCGTACTGGTACCTGTTGGCATTATTATCCTTGCCCTGCTCGCGAAGGCACGGGGGCATGCCATTTTCTGCCTTGTCCTACATGTGTTTGTGCGTGTGCAAGTAATTAGTTTTCCCACTGTACCTTTTAGAAGGACATGAATATTAACTTCAAACTTGGATGTGTGGGTTGGACATTGTGTCCTTCAAAAGCCCTTGAATTTTCGAAAGAGATTCAAAAGCTTGTCGATTTTTTGACCCATAGGTCAGAGATTAAGGGTCATCGTAATAGTCTTTACAGACCCTTAAAAATTAAGGGTCATTGAAATGTTTTCCCCACCGTAACTTGAGACAGATCTTCCATAGCAACTGTGTGGGTCAGTCTTGGTGTTCTGTAGAATTCTATCAAGGGGCAACTAGAGAATCTCACCACAGCTTGAACAAGGAGAGGGAAAAGAGATGGAGAAAGAGAAGGCTAGTTAAAGCCATGGGTTTGTCATGGATTTTGTTAAAACACCATTCATGATTTTTTTTTCAAGGATTTCCCTTTTTAATCAAATTGCAAGCATAGTTTGAGTTTTTATTTGTTTTTCTAACTACATAATGTGGCCATAAATGCAAGTTTGGAAGATTTGACTCAAGCAAAGAAAGTTTGCAAGATGAACTTGCTTACAAAATAGGCTGTGCCTTGTTCTTACCTGCTAGTTTCCTTTCCCTACATAATCCATGTCCTCTGCACTTCTTAGCTCTTCTCTCTCCTGCACCCAGATTCCGTTGACCGAATGAAAACCCCCCGCATGCCATGGCATGACATAGGCACCTGCTTGTACGGCAGAGTAGCTGCCGATGTGGCCAGGCACTTCATCCAGCGCTGGAACTTCACTAAGGTATATTTATACAGTGTATCCTCTGATGGGTTCCACTGCCTGGTTGGTACCCACCACCCTGTCCATCTGCCCAGAACAGCTTGTCCTTTTTAACGAAACATTTTGTGTATGGAAAAGTGTTGATCAGAGGGCATTGGATATTTAGAAATAGGAATTTTGAGGGTTTTTCTACTGTTTTGACAAATTCTAATTGGTTAGTCACAGCCAAAGAGCTTAATCTCAAGCACAGCCTGAATATCTTGTTGGGATATACATGTACGTGTAGAGTCTGGAAATTGCTAGTTCACATTTGCTGTATAACTCTGGGTGGGAGTCAACTTTATTAGCATATTAAATTGATAATATACATGTGCATACAAAGCCAGTGTACTCTTCATGCACATGTGTACTGAAAGGCTAGGTCAGCTACAGTCAAAGGGCAGGTAGAATGGGCCACATGCAAAATAATCAATACGAGCTTTGACATTTATGATGCCCAGCCTTCCCCACCCCACGTGCAGTACGTAATGTGAGGTGGGTTCTTCATATTGCCTGTGCTCTGCAATCAGGCTCATTCAACGTATACAATCTTGCTGCATCAATCATAGCAAGGATTAGTACAGTACAGTCATGTCCAGATCTGGCGTCTGAGGCTGTGTCGAGGTCTCTGCCAGTTGCAAATTTGTGAGGACATGCAGACATGCATGGGACAACAGATGCAGTCTACCCTCAAGCCCACTTGAGATACCGCCTTTCTGTCTGATTACAAGATAGCTTGCACTGCATGGTAGTGTTAGTTTAAACTTTAAGGAGGAGGGGGAAGTCTTTGGGATATAACTTGGGGAGGGGGCTATCCAATCTACATGTACAAACATGCCAAACAGTTTTCGTTATTGTGTCTTTATATGTGATTTGTTTCTGCATTTTCCTTGCTTTTGGTCACATCCTCAATTTATGCATTTATTCTATTACCTCGTCACTTCCAGAAAGAGAAAGCTGAGAGACTGAACCACTATCCACTGTTGCTTCCTAAGTCCACATCTTCCATCGAGGTGAAGGAGGAACACAAGACCAACTCGGTACCCTGCAATTGCCAGGTACCCCTCAACCTACTCACTGCATGATTGCAGGACACGACCTTCACGGAGGCAATTGCCTTGATGTTCCTGGTCTTTGCCTCAATGCCCATCGAAATGTCCCCAGAGACAAATTGATTTTCTCATACCAGTGCAAATGAGAAATTGTCTTGCCTTTTCAATGAAGTTCCTGCCCTGTGACAAGCTTGCCATTGCAATCTAGTTTTCGCTTTTTCTTGATATATGCACTTTTCCCATGAACAGCTTTCCAAACTCTGTGCTGAAAGTCCCACTTGTTTACTGGTCCTGCTTAAATTTGCCTCTGAGAAAGATTGTGCTATGATCAAAACAGTCCCTTCAGCCAGATTTTTAAGCTCTGTATATTTCAGGTCACCACAGTTTGCAGCATGTTTTAGTTTTAATCTCTAAGTCTAAAGTGAAAATAAGAGTAGCCTGTGAACAACTGTGAAAAGATCTTTTTGCAGGGCTTCCGCAGCCTGGAAAAAAGTCAGGAAAAGTCACGGAAATTTGCTCTTATTTTCCGGGCCTGGAAAAGTCTTGGAATTTTGTAAAATGACTAAAGTCATGCCAAAGTTTTCAAATTTTCAAACACTCTGTGTGATTTCTATCAGAAAGAAGTGCTTTAAATGCATGATTTTATTCGCAACTTTAAAATTCCGAATAATCCAAGAAATTGTGTTATTGGGTCATGGATTCTCATAATTTGGTCATGGAAAAGTCATGGAATTCAATTGTCCTCCAGGTGCAGGGACCGTGTTCTTAGATAAGTATACTGTTTATAATACAGCTAAAGTATGTATTTGAGTCTCTGATCTTGAAGTTATACTAATCCCACTTTAGCATCACCAATTGTTCATGTAATTCATTTTATTACATGTACATGTATGTTCTTTCAAATAAGAGTAAAAAATTCAGATTCAGGCTGAATTCTGAAGTTTTGTAAACCCTGGAATTAGCAAAAAAGTCCTCGTATCTTGTTGGTGAAATTGTTGTAAAGAGAATGCATTGTAACTCTGCTTTTCCAATCTTACAGTTGCTGCGTTCTGCCAGTAAGTGGTCCGTGGGTGTGAAGCACACTGAGGACTCGATACAGAAGGCGTACATCAAGCTGATTGGGGAAGCCAAGCATTACATCTACATTGAGGTAAGTCAGACCAAATATTGGGCTTTTTGTCGTTCACAGTGTACACGTTTCTCCACGAGTGGTTGGTTTTCACCTCAGCATACCCCAAGTGTAGACCCAAAGTTCTTGGAGCATCAACCCAGTCACCAGCTTTGGGCGTGGGGGGGGGGGAACTGTACCAGTTAGGGCTTATATCTCAAGAGCAATAGATGATTTTGATGCCTATGATTTGTGTCAATGGCGAGGCCCGCTGCTCACTAAGGGAGCCCCCCCACCTCCACCCAAGAGGCCTGATCTTAAGGTGTACATGTACAACAAATGTACGATGATAACAATAACTGTAATGGGTACAGTATACAGCATTCCCATTGTATCAGTGATCCAAGGCACTTGACAGTTACTACCTGTTCAGCAGGATAGACCACTCAACAGCCAGTGTAGGCACAGCTGGGTTTATAAGGAGAGGCAAGTAGGGAGGGTAAAGTGTCTTGCCTGAGGACACAGCATATTACAAGTTGTTGATTTGAACCCTGAACTTACAGATATATGATTTTATCACCAAAGTATCCCAGTATTCACAAAACAAGGAAGCAGTGAACAGTGAATGAGCTACAAGGCAGGAGTTGATGGATGGCGACCCATTTTAATTGATGATTTCTTTTTTTTTCTCCTGTGGTTCTAGAACCAATTCTTTATCACCCTTCCTGATAGTGAGGTGACTAATGGCATTGCTCAAGCTCTCTACCAGCGGATTCTCCGGGCTTACGAGTGAGTTCAAAGAAATCACGGAAGTCTCAAAGTTCAAACTGTGTACAATATATGACAGTCTTTTATGTTAGTAAAAATTGCACAGGTTCCTTTTAACCCCTTCACGGCGGAATTATTTTGACCGGGACTGCTGGGCTGTGGTATGCCCTGAATGGAGGGCTTTGTCGAGCAGCAGGCCCCATTGAACCAGCAGCTGCATGTGTGGTATGCACTAAAGCTCACACAACGGTGCGGTAGTAACTTTTGACCATGCGAAAGCCTCACATCAAGTTGGTATCAGTATTACACATCTTGGACGAGGGCAGTCATATTATTAAATAGTCGGCAGATTTTTCCTATTCAATTCAGTTCAATTCCGATAGTGCCTATATAAGGCATTCAAGTTGTATATGTGTTGACAATTAATGAAGGATAAAGAAAATAGTACAAACAGTAGTAACTAAGATGACATTTGCACTACCGAGGCGTAATCGAAAGCCAAGGGCTTGTACTAAAAAGCCTTGAAAACAGACAGACAAAAAATCACAGGACTAACAAACAGACAAGAAACAGAAAGATGACAGAATGGTTATTAGTGGGTGGATCTGATTGTAGCTGGAGCGTGCCCAATGTTACAATAGTTGAAGTAAGGAAGGATTAGGGTAGAGTAAAGACTGAATAGAGTGGATGGGGAAGGATAGATTGGATAAGACACCTGTATTCCGTGAAGTGATCTTACCAATCGAGGAAATGTGGTCATTCCAGATTAGCTCTGACCTGCCATTTGGAAAAATTTTTGTTTCCTGTTTTTTGGAATCGGGAAGGAAATCTCAGTGTTCTCTCTCAGCCAAACCAGTTTTTCAACGCCTCTCAAAACCAATGTTGTACATTTCTCATGTATTTTGGTAGTGATGAGCAACACAATGTGCATGATAAGTTAGTAAAATCGTCCATTTCTGATTTGTTCTAAGACACTCACGCTACCCCAAGTATGATGTGCATAATTTGTTATGCAAGTTACAGATTTACATGAAGCAACTGGCACAGTAAAATATGTCAAGAGGTTACCTAAGGGAAGTTATGCCATCGTTGGAATGGAGATATTTCTGTCGTACATTTTGCACACAGGGAGCGCGAGACATTCCGCGTGTACGTGTTTCTGCCCCTCCTGCCCGCGTTTCAAGGTGACGTCGGGGAGGCAGGTGGAGGTGCCATTCACGCCATCCTGCATTGGGAGTACCAGTCCATCTGCCGAGGGAGCAAGTCACTGATTGGACGGTTGATGAAAGCTGGAGGTAGGTGATTGATCTTTGCTCAATGACAGCACACTTCCATTTTCTGGCATGCTGTCATGTTCTTGTCTCAGATGTTGGTTTAAACTGTCCGCAGTGTGATTTGTGTACGAGGTTTTCACTCCCATCAATTTTTAAGGAGTCTTGGCTCATCTCTTGGCTTCCAAAGTCTATTCACAAAACAGTTTGCAATTAATGTCATCATTCTGAAGGTGCTGGTGAAATGCAACTTCTGTCTAATTAGGAAGGGGCACACAAGCAATTATTGGTAGTCGACTACCGTGATCAATAATGCAAAAAGTGTTTTGAAGACAGTGGGCCTCAACAGCACTCCTAGAAAGGGCTGCAGTGTGGGTGAATGATAGAAATCAGTTCTTCTTTTCTTATGACAGTTAAGCAAGGCTTCAGTTCAGACAAATTATTTTCCTGTGAGTTTCCTTTGACTTGGAATAATAAACTTACCTGTGTTTTTTTTTAACCACTGTTCTTTTTCCAGTCAGCGATGTGCGGGAGTACATCACCTTCTATGGCCTGCGTACCCACGACACGCTCAATGGCGAGCTGGTGACGGAGCTGGTCTACATCCACTCCAAGCTGATGATCGTGGATGACAGGGCCTTCATCTGTGGCTCGGCCAACATCAACGACCGCAGCCTTCTGGGCAAGCGTGACAGCGAGCTGGCTGTGCTGGTGGAGGACACAGAGATGATCCCCAGCCGGATGAATGGGGAGGAGTACATGGCCGGCAAACTGGCCTTTGGTTTGCGGGAGTGGCTGTTCAAGTGAGTCAGGTCCAGCCAGGTTTAACTTTCTATGCCGTGCAATTGTTTTCTCAACCTCCCATGAAAAAAGCATCTAAGTGTTCCTGTTAACCCGAGTTTAAAATTTGGCTTGCTATTTGAAAAAAGTTGATTATGGCACCTTTTTGGTTTTTGTGCTTACAGATTTTTGTATTCATGAGCAAATCTGTGATGTTATCACGGGGAAATATCCCCAATTTTAAATGATCTGTGCACGAAACTTTCTGACACATTTCTGCCCTCAAATTTCCTAATCTATGGTGATTCATTTTTGTGTGTTAGCACATGGCAACAAGTCAATAAGCAACCTTTTTTCAGAAAAAAATCAAAAAGTGAATTTTGGGTTCATAGTTTGAACAGGAAGATAATTAGGCTAGACAGTGTCGGCCTCGAATGACATCATAGCAACAGCACCCTCAATGATCTGAAAAACTTTGAAATATTTCGGGTCATGCATTTTTTAAATTCACACGACCCAAAAGGAAGTGGCTTTCGTACCTTGAAGAAGAGTGGAAAGTTGCAGACAAAGCGCATCTAAGAAAAAGTCATTGCCTGGTTTAAAGTTCAGAAGGAAAGCAAATAGTATTGGCCGAGGGCCAGAAAGCGGATAAGCGAATGTGCATATAAATCTTGTACTGGTACCTTGTGTACAAGGGAGCAGTGTAATAAGTGAATGTATCGAGAACAGACTGCTGCTGAAATCAGCATAGGACGCGCACCCAGTTTTTAGTCCATCTTGAACACTCAAGCAGCTGAATAGAAGTTTCTTTTGCTTGCATTGTGCCACAAAGCTTTCCTATTACAGTCAGGTTGAGAGAGCAGACTGTTTAGAAATTTGATGGTTAATATCGGGGAAGGAAGTTTGGTTGTGGGGGGCACATTATTGCTTGTCCCTTGAGCCACAAAGAGTGAAAGTTTATGGAAGTTGTATTAGAGCTATTAATTCAGTTGGAAAAAAATGGGAACCCCCCTTACTGTTACGCCGTGCTAAACCTAATGCCGCTAAACCTAATGCAACTATCCCCATTTCCCCTTTTGGGGGTAATGAATGGGTCATGGATGCTGTGTAGGTCAACTTCCTCATTGTGGCAACTTGTCTTTTCACCTGTGGTAACATCTCTCAGAGTGATATACGAAACATTCAACTTAAACATCTAACATCCAGGATGCTATAGTCGCCAGGTCCCTTATTTCGCCACTTACTGTGAAAACCAGTGAGACTTGACAATAGGTGGCAAAATTAGGGACCTGGTGACGAGAGGATCATGGACATCAATCACATCACCAATTTAGTGTTCAAGCATTTTTTGGGGGGGGGAGGGTTGATCACAATGCCGTCATTGTATTTGTCTTTCCAGAGAGCATCTGGGGGTTTTGCAAGGACATGGAGAAATAGATATGACTGACCCCGTGTCGGATTCCTTCTACAAGGGCGTGGTCATGAAACTGGCCAGTGATAACACAGTCATCTTTGAGCTGGTGAGGAATGAACCATGTCTAAGTTACTACGTGTATGCCTGTGGAAGCTAGCAACTGGCTGTGGCTATTTCCTATAGACTTGTGTGTTTTCCTCAGCCTTAGCCAAGTAATTAGCCGTGTTGGTGCTGTTGGCTCCTAACCCCCCTTCCCAAAGGAACAAACTGTCTCTTTTTTTTTTTTACTAATGAAAAGGCAATTGTTTGGAACAATTTCATTTTGTTTCCTTCCAAACTTCGATTTTTATCTCTCCTCCCCTCACCCCTGCCAAAAACATTAGATCTGCGGAAATTTGGTTTTGGATCCAACCTTGCTTCCTAAGGGACTACTGAGGATCAAGATCCGATTGAGGGCGCTTTCTGGAATTAAAACAATGTGGACATTTCTATGTGCTGGCTTGTGTCTCTATCTTTTGTCTTCGTCTAGAGTTCAGCAAGCAGTTTAGAACATTTCTGTTTGAAACAATATTTTCATTTTCCATCCTGAAACATTAAAAAACGTTTCCAGTGCCCAAGCTCACCTGTGCCCAGTTACCGAGTCCAAAAGAGACGAATGTGGTGCAGAACATGAGTAGGTGCTGTTCAGCTATTTGGGATCAGTTTGAATATTTTTGAGGGTACTGAGCACGTTCTGTTTGAGTTACATGGAGCTGAGGGGCCTTGACTTGGAACTGCATTTTAAACAGAAACAAAATGAAAATGGAGACAGAGTGGAAATTTGCACCCAGGCCCCCATGTTAGGTCTAAAGAACCGTTTGGTTAATCCAAGTTCATGATACACAGTCAATCTTTGATCCATGACACTTCACTGTTCATAAGTAAGCAGATGGTGTGTAAAAACAGCATTGAGATTTACCAATGTGGACATACTAATTGAATTTTATTGGTATTTTGTTACAGGTATTCCGGTGTTTGCCTTCCAATTCGGTGACGTCCAGTGCCGTCCTCCAGGAGTTCAAGAAGGTCACCCCACTCTGCAAGACAGACCCCAAGGCTGCATTAAGGCTGCTGAAGGACATCCACGGCTACATCACCTGGATTCCACTGGACTTTCTGAAGGATGAGAACCTGCAGCCCAAGCTGACCTCCCAGGAGGGGATAGCCCCTACCAAACTCTGGACGTAAGTCATGGCGTATCCAGCATGGGACGGAAAGTTGTACCTTCCCTCCCCCCTTTTTTAACTAACCGAAAGTGGCAGAACTTTAGAAATGGTACCGCAGTCTTCCTTTGGAAGGATTACAGACTTTTTTTAACGGTTAAAAACATTTAATCATTTCAGGAAATTGTCCCCATTTTACCTGGATACACCATTCTGCACAAGTCTGTTTCATCAGCCTATTTCTCACTGATGTTTTACTTTATGCGGGGATATAACCCCCCCCACTAATTCGTGACTGGTACTAGCACCATAATTTATCAAATACAGAGTCATCTCTTGTTGATCAATGACTAGAATACTCTCAAACGGTCAATTTTGCTAGCATTTTATGCAGTTGCACCATTTGTTATATCTTTCTGCATGTGCTCAAAGTAATGTACGAAGCATGATACACCTATTAACTTCAAGTGTACTTACAGTTGGCAAGTGAACATGTCAAGGACCTTCCTGTGGTGCTGTTACGCTTAACCTAAGTTTGTGTGAAAATCTGAACAGTGGAAGTTCCACTATTTTAGGGTTATGAAGTTACCTTCTTCAGCCTGGTTTTGGGATGTCACAATTAGAAGTCAGTAAGTCAAATTATGATGTGCCAAGATTCTGTTGCTGCATACATTGACAAAGAACACAAGGAAAATTGTCCATGAGGAAGTAATACTACGTGAGATCGTGTTAAAAATCTTCACATTGAAAAAGGTTGAAATTTCAAGACAATTTTCAGTGTTATTAGCATGTAATTGCTGCTGTTCAGAACATTGCATTGACATTTCAAATTTTTTCTTGGTAGTTTAGCTGTTCAAAAGATCTGCATGGGGTGTTGTACATATACTTGAAAATGCCTAATTGTTGCATTATTAAGTTTATTGGTTTGAATTTTGCAACAAAATTTTGTATCATTCAGTGCCTTAAACGTTTGGCTTTCAAAAAGCAAACTTTGTGTAAAATTGTGGAGTTGAAAAGTAAGAATGGAAGATGTTTCACATAATTCAGACATTTTAATGTTGTTTGGCAGGGCAGCTCACTTCAATTTGGGACAGGTTATCAAAATGTTTGAACAACTCGGTCAGATTTTGCATTGAACAAATAATCACCTGTGACCAAAAGTGAATGTATTTAAAAGTTCTGCATGTTTCAACACCCTACCATTTCTAGATGTTGGGTTTATGAAGATCGCCTTGTGCTGGGTAGAAGGGCATTTGTTACAACTCAATGCAACAGATGAAATGTTCTTCACAGATGGACGTTACAGTACTTTTTTTCCCCTGGAATTTACTATTTGCACAATAACAGGAACTTCCAGTAGAAGATACCGTAAACGCATTGTACATTTTACTTTTGAAAATGCATGCTACATGGTATATTTTTTATTGTAATGCAATCACAAATTTGTATGATAATGTTTTGACTTCAATGCAGAAACTGTATATTGGATCAATTAGCTTGTTTAAATTTCGATTGAATTGTTGATATGTATGTACTGTAGGATGTTTGGTTGCTTGGAACAATTCTCAAGGTGCTGTCAATCTAATTTTGGCATTGGCCCAATTGTACGAGACAATGTCAGCCAGCAATACTCAGTTGAAATTACTTCTGAAAGTTGACAGGTAAGCAAAGTACATGTACATACATGAAGCTTCTTACAAAACACTTCTATACCTGGTGAAGAGGCCATTATTGCATTGAATACCACTCTGACCGAACAGGGTGTCAAAATGCACCATGCACTTTGAGGTTGAAGCAAGTGTAGGGTCACCGCAATAATGGCATGATGATGCTGCAATTCCATATGAAAACACCACCAACTCAACCCACCATGTAACGGTACTACCGCTTAACTCAAGTTCGTCAGGTCTTTTTTACCTCAACAGGGTTACATTGACGTTTATACCAGTAACCTTTTAACAGTTTTAGTGAAGATTTCTCGCTGATGCATTTGTCTGCTAACAAAATTGAAAAAATGTCTAATTTTTAGCAAATAATGTTAAGAAGTACTTCCTTGTTTCACAGCATGTGCACGTTATGTATACTTTTACAGTTTTATCATTTTTTGGACCAAATTTCTCCAGAAAACTTGGCAAGGTTGCCACTGTAACTTCACATTTTACATTTTATTATTTGAATGGATCTTAAAGCAATTATAAAAGATTTTCTACTGAGACAGAAGTTATCACTGACCACTTTGACACTGATTGAGTTGTATCTCTCCCTTTAAGTTCTCACACAAAGTTTCTGTACAAAAACAAACCTGTACACTTTTTAAATGTAATTTGTAGGTAAAAAGACAGCCTAAGTCAACTACAAAGATTAGAAAAGTGACTATCCAAGACTTCGGCAACAAGAGTCACGACAAAAACTGCTGAGAAACAAAACTATTAAAGCGTTATTCTCCATACCCAAACATTTTCTGGTGTAAACAGTAACGAACTGAAACGTGTTATTTTTACCCATGTCAGAACGGGGCTGTCTAAAAAGAGTATTTTAGACATCCTGCTTACGCATCACAAGGATCACTCATGACACCGAAAAGATCAAGGTAAAAATACAGTATTTAAAGATTTCATTTGCAAGATGTACCTTGCAAACTGCAACAAGGCGATGAATGTGCCTGTGTGATGGTACATGTAAAAAGCAAAATTAGAAACAGCTGCTCAGAGGATGCAGCATGCCAGTACATGTACAATGTGGTAAGGCATGGCATTAGGCATAATTGCCAGTGACCTAAAGTAAATGCACAGTAGGATACTGCAGTGCGATCTTTGGGGCTAATGGAGAAGTGCCATGATGCAAGAGTTAAGGGCAAGTTGGGCAGGGAAGGAAGGGTTGGTGAAGGGGCACCAAGGGCGGAAGGATGCGCTCTAGCTAGCTTCTGGGGTAGAAATGCGGGGCAAGATGGGTGGAAATAGGTGCAGACAGGGTATGAGATTAAAAGGATGTGAGGATTTAGGATGGGATGTTCGGGTTGGCTGGGTGAAGTGATTAATGTCACTAGGGTTGCAAGGTGAAAAGGTGAGGCTAAAAAGAACTGAAACAAACGAGAACTACATTTCCTGTATACAGAACCTTGCTCTAACATTCCTGACACACTACTGTAGCTGTGTAGCATGATTGCGTTATTGAGATACATAGCTAACAAAAATACAAGTAAAATTACTAAAACATTATTGAGAGGATAGTTACAAATTGGTCACAAGTCACCGAGAAACAAATTACATTTTACCCCTTGAAGTTTTTCTCTAGCAGTACATACTGGTAAACCCAATGTTGTGGTAACTATTCCATACTGATCTTCATGAATATCTGCAAGTAAACAGTCTATCTTTTTCTCACGACAAAATATGATCTTCTCGAGGAATAGACAACTCCCGAATAAATTAGGTGTGGAAAAAGAACAAACTTGTTCACTAACATTCTGCAAGTGGATGCCTGTCTTGCAGAATTCGTAATAAATAACCTGACAGTCACTGACTCTTCAATTACAAAATACGTTGTGATTTTCTGTACACAATACCCTTAACCTGGAGGAAGAAAAAAAGGGCAAGCTTTTAAGTCCAGTCTACTGTGAGCAGTTTTTTTTTAAGGTAAGACACCTTTGTGTTTCCTGACTACAGCTTTGATTTTGCACTTCAAATGTAATTTACTGAACATTCCATTTTTATCAGTAATATTTTTCTCTTTTATAAATACTACGAATGAATGGCAACAACTGTACTCTTTCTGCATATACATAACAAATGACTCTGCAAATAAAGGTAATGTACAATTTACAAATGAATTTCATAATTTACGCATACAGGCATCCAAATAAATTCAGCATTGACCGTTTCAACTTGGTAAAGGACAAAGAGCGTCCATACATTGGTCTGCTGGCCTTCTACAGAAAGAGAAACTCAATCCACTCACCACAGAGGACAGGAATCCACACATCAAGATCCCCATCCGTCACTCTTTATGATGCTACACACATTATCACATAAAGCAGCATTTATTTACATATATACAGCAGGTATGAACAAAACGGGACAAAATAAACCGTTTTGAGAAGATTCTGTACATGAGCTGAGGTCATGGTGCCTTCATAGTAGTGGTGGGTTACCAATCAATGTGTTACTTGTTTTGTATTGCTTGCAAGTGGTCTTCTGCTAGATTTTACTGGGCACATAAAACGGCACAGCAAATTTCTTCGTTGCAGCTTGTTAGTGATGTGAAAGCCAACAGAGACATGTACAATCTAGTCCGAGTACTGACTGCCTCGGAAAATCACATTTTAGCTGGTACCCGGGTATTAATCCTGGGCTGTCAGGGAAAAACAATCTCTGTACTCCAGGTATATGGACAGTACACAGTAAATATCTGTACACTAGACTGGTCCAAGAAATTAGAACTACATGTAGGTCAACAGTAGTGTGGATAAAAATGAAGGGAAAGGCAAAATCCTTGACACCCTCAGGACCAAGGGAAAAACCCATAACACTTCTAGTTGGCACTGCACTGACACTTAGTAATTTTGATAATACATTTGTAGCATGCTTCCCTTCCAGGGGGAAGATGCCCCATCTAAATGATTTTTCAAAAATCAAACACCTGTGTTGGTGGCCAAAAGAAAGCTTGTTCAACCTGCCCAACTCTCCCAGTCTCCCTGTGAATACAAATATACTAGACACATTGTGCACATGTACAAAACAACATTCAAATCATACTTGCTAAAAGACCCCCAACATTTTGCTTCCAACTTCCTCATTTTCTACAATTTACAGAGAAGATTAAGCTGCATATACAGGTACAAAAAGTGTGACAATATGATGATCCATTCCTGTCAGCACTCACTTCATACAAACAACAGCTTCACTGAAACACAAACCTGACAAAACTCCTTTTCTTCCAGATAAAACCCTCGTTACACAGGTCAAAAGAGTTCTGGGTATTCTTAAAAACTACACACTTGTTCCATGTAATAAATTTTCAACATTTTTGTCCTGACAACTGCTGATCAACCCTATTTGTATGTACAAATTGACCCTACTAATACATGTATGTCTCGAAAATGATTATCAAAACAAGTTAAATTAAATGTCCTATCTTAATTCTGAACATCTTGTCTTTGTACAAATATAAAAAACATCATCAGTTTTACAGACAAGAAAAACTGTGCCTCCTTTCTTAAGAAATTTACTAAAAAGTGTAATAGAAAAAGGATTTTTTAATAAGTCAAAGCAAAGTCTACGAGGACAGTGCATAGATGTAATGGCTGTGTTTTCCTACATTCATCTAGTGCCCGTTCAAAACAACAGCTGGAGGTTTTTTCAGTGACTTTGAAGGAAACTTAAACAGGTTTTTTTTGTTTCGGTTTTTTGTTATTTTTTATTCAGGTATTAGCTGAAATGAGACAAAGTACACAAAGACAAGCCTGCAAAATGTACGCGTCATACGTGTATGCTGCTGGTTCTTACAAAGTGAGGAATAAAGACACTCTCTTTGCTTTGCATATTAATGCCCAAGTGCGTCATCTTGATTTGCTTGCACAAACTGCCAGTAAAATTTTACATGATCACAACTTCAAACCTACAAGGGCTACTGATTTTGATTCCTACTGAGAGAGCTGCCTTTTTTTGTAAATACTTGTAAATACTGCACAAATGTGACAAAAAATGAGAGAGCCAGCAAACGTGTATGTATTCTCACCATGTAGCTGGAAACAACCGTATTCATTTAGATAGAGCAAACCACAATGTTACTTTGGTATTATGCATAGAAACATATGGAATATGTGGACTGAACAAATTAGTGAAAAAAAAAAACAATTATTATTGTCTAATTATTCCATAGATTTCTCCAATGGAAAATTATACAGTTTGGGAGTGACTGATTACCGTTCATTAGCTTGCCAAATGGCTGACATTTTGGTTATATAAACGCTGACCACTCTCACACAAGTCCAAAGTGAAAAAAGGGGAAAAAGCATACATGTACTCATGCGAATTTCAGCTGCCTTGCCTGACGTTAGCACGCACATATGCACACACACACAAAATAAACCCAAGTCAAACTAATCTCTCTACCCTATCTTTATTTGAAAAACCGTACATTCCGTCTGTGGTCAATTTAAACACCAGATTTTCTCCAAATAGCAATGCTAGATTTCCGCACGGGTAAATCATTTGCTTTGCTAATCTGCATTCAATTTATGGGTACCAAAAGAGCAAGTGACCAAAAAAAAATTCATCAGTATTCCACATCATCAATGAAGCAAAAACATTTCCCTACACGGCAGATGAGCCTTCAACAACACCCCCGTGAATGTTTTGGACCCAAGCAAATCCTGCACAGAGATACTGAGGTCTGCTCAAGATGTCTGCCAGGTGGATACTGCCTAGTGTCAAGTCTGCCCCACAGAATGCCTTTAACTACCGTGGTTTGAATATGCTCAGAAAGCAAAACTGTGCTGGGTTATAGAGATAACTCTTGAGAAATGATTTGGTGCATTCAAACCAAGGATGCTATATTTACATGTAGTGGTTTGAATACCTAAAAGCATGGTTTTTTTTTTTAAACAAGGATTTAAGCTTGTATGTTGATGACATCTCAGGTGTAATAACTTCTGTGCTGTCTTCAAATTAACTCTGAAGTTTTCTATTATTCAGTTTTGGAAATGAATCATAAAATCTTATCTTCTGGTAAAAGCTTACACAGCTGATGTCTCAATGCATGATTCCATAATTTGAACAAAACATTGTTTTTCCACTTTTCAACTGACAAACACCACTGTTACTTTATACAACACTACTGTGAGCCACGCGGAAAATATTCTCGTCAAAGTACGTGCACCATGTTCTAATAGGGGTTACTAACTTCCCCTAAGTGGATAAAATACAAAATGGATAATTTCTGACCATTACTTACTGTGTTATATATAGGTTGTTTGTGTCTTAAAATATGGCACTCCATTGACGGGGCTGTGAAGATTTTTTGGTCGGACTGCTGGGCCGTCAACTGTAGACTGTGTGGTGAACACACTGCCACCAAAGGCTTCTCTGTCAGGAGTCGCACGCCGGACTCGGTAAGGGGACCCCTCTCCATCAAAGTGCTGCAGCTCACTCATGGGCAGGGTTCGTGGTGGTGGGGGCGGGGGATGGATGGAGGTGGAGGGGGGCGCATAGGAGGGACCGGCGTATGGGGTGTATTTAATGGGGGACAGTTTGGGGACGTTAGTGTCTCTGTACGGGGAACCGGCTCTACCGGTGGAGCGAGTGGGAGAGCTGCTGGCCATGTGGGTAGGGGAGCTACCTGCCCCTTGAACTGACGTAGCTCCTACACGGGCAAGGGCGGTCACAGCACCTCGGGCTGGGGAATTGCCTGCCACAGGCGTGTAGAGTAATGTTTCGTGTTCACCCAACGTGAATGGCTCTTGGTCGGTTGGAGTGTTCAAGCGTTCTAACGACTCCTCCATGTCCACCTCATAGGTGTCATTGTAGTACACGTCAATGTTGTCGTAAAGTGACAGCCGGCGTTCCATGGGGTCTGACATGGCGGGGCTAGAGGGCGGCAGACTCTGCGGGCGCTCCCCTGGAGGCGAGCTAAGGCTGGGCTGCAGTGATCGCTTGTCCACTCTCCCATTGCCCTCCCGGGCACGCAGTCGGGCCTCGTGCTCCAGGAAGTCCTTCTGCGTGGGCGTGTGGCCTTCCTCCTCGTCAGTCTGGGCAAAGCGGTCTGAACATGGCGGGGGTGAGCGGGCCTCATGCATGGGGTCGGCCATCGTCAGTGCACCCGCCACCTGGCTGGAGAACTGGCTCTCAAAGGACGTGACGCTGCTGTAGTAGTTGTCTTCTGACCGGGCAGTGCGCTTCTCTGGCGAGGTCTGGCGGGAGGTGGAGTTGGATACGGATAGGGTTGTGCTGGGCGAGGCGGTTGGTGTTTGGGGTGGCGTGCCAGATGAGGAGGTCACCTGTGATGTGGGAGAAGCATGTTGGGTGGAGGGGGGTCGGGCCAAGGTTTATGAGTCAACCGAAGGAAGGGGGGGAGGAAAGGGTGTGAAAGAACAAAGCTGATGTTAATGACCTGGCAATGCACCAATGAGGAGTGAAAGTTAATGGGACAGCTTGTAATCGAAATGAAATGGCTTCATTCCAAAAAGAAAAATTAGTCAGCAAGAGATCCAACTGTCCAACTACCACAGACTTCCAGAAGAATTTAAAACTGAAATAACCAAAAACCAGCAATGCAAGTTGTACGAGCTACATGTATGCAGAGAGAACTTCTACTTCTGAAAGGAGCTATCAAATCTTATATCCAGATAAAGATCCAGAAAGTGGTGCGTAAAATGTCTAAAAAAGGCCTTTCAAATGTTTTCCACCCCAACCCGACACACAAAAAGAACGTCAGCAAACTAAAACGTGGACTAGAAGAAATCAACCATACGTACATGTACATGAAGATCACACAGTTGGGGTAAGTGGGGTGAGAGGTACATGTAGGGGTGGCTTTTGGGGGAAAGAACTCATTTGTCTACTGTGCCATGCTCTCATGTTAAAAAAAAAAGCCTGATCCACTCTCAAAACACTCCACAACAAGCAACATGACTGTACACGTGTGAATGGCATGAATGAGATGGAGCTCGAAAGCTTTGTGAGTGGATGGGAAATGAGGGAACATAAGTCATGGTGAACAATGATTTGATTCTACAAAATGCAATTCCCAACAATCTGGTGCTGCTTTATTTCCCCTCCCTTTGAGAAACTAACTTCTTTCACAATGAAACAATCAGTCCAGAACATCAATTGCATGTATCTGTGCTCTTTCAAACTGAAAAATACCTTCAGTCAGCAGTGTATCCAGCAAGCTGAATGGGGAGGGGGAGGAGTTATCCCCATTCCTCTCCAGAGATATGTTGCCAATTCTTTGACTTGAAGGCACCAGTATTCTAGAATTGGTAACACCCATTTTTTTTTTTGGGGGGGGGGAAGTTGGGATTCTTTTACAGATGACAATATTTGGATAATCTTTTTTACACTAGTTTTCACCATGCCCTCCTCCCTGCGGATAGTCCTTAATCTTCTAGCAGTTGGAGGATTCTAAAAAATAATACCGGTAAATGTGCACATTATTTTCCAAATCAAATTTGTGTAAAGTTGAGAAGGCAATCCGTGTTGTTGTGTCCTTTTTCCAAGCCTTCAGGTTCACTGAAATGCAAGGTGATTCTAGTTGCACTCAAGGCTAAACACCGAAGGGTAGAGCAGGAGCATTTAGATACAGCTCACTTTAGACATATACTTTGCACTTTATGAATGCAAGCCCGAGCCACTCTGCCAAACACATGGGCAGTTATAGCATATCCTATTGGGCCTCAAATACTCGTAACCAAAACCCCAAGAACTCAGACCACATAAATGTACATGTATGTTCTCGTTCTTAATTCTTGCCACCTTACATTTCAACATGCACCTAGGGCTCAGGGAAAAATACACGACTGCAACAACAGAAAAAAATGGTTAAATAAACCATTTCCCATTGCAAAAAGTAAAATCAAACAGAACAAGAAACAAACCAAACTAGACAAGAAACAAAAAGACGCAGCATGACAGCATTGTGTGTAAACAGGACAGTTTTCAAATAATTTCGGCAACTTTTGCTGGAAACCTTGCGATGAAACTACTACCTTTGATAGGAAATTATTAACTAGTTAGCTCACAGT
Source organism: Acanthaster planci (assembly GCF_001949145.1). Next base: position 235,917 of record NW_019091547.1, read on the forward strand.
TGTTATTCAATGAGGCATTGAAGGTATTGATGTAACAGAACAAATCAAACGGGAACACGTGCACATGGCGACGGAAAAGGCCCTCCAGAACCCAATTTTTGTTTAATTGGCTTCTTTTGCTCCAACATTTGCAATGCTGAAAATAGTCTTTTCTTGGTCGGCTCCAATCCTAAAGTAATGCCACCCCCAAAATAATGGGAAAAGCTCATCACATCTGGTCATCACCTAAACAGCTTGGCTATTTTTTCTCCTTGAATTGAGGACGACCTCAAGCCACTCCCTAGATTTGGGATATTATGTGACACTGAACATGTTACTTGGTTACAATATGTGAGGTGATCAGGTGAAGACCACAACTTCTGCTGGCGATATATTTCAGGTTTCAGCTTGATACACCAAAAATCTGCCGAGAATGACCCAAAAGTACATGTACAGTGTACATTTGACACTTGAACACATACAAAAGCAGTTTCACAACTTCCCTCTGAGATAACTGTTGATAGAACCTTTGCACATCATGCGGAAGGTTACACAGAGCTGCTTCATATGTTCATTTCATTTTGAGGATCTTCCATTCTTCAGCACTAAATTAAACTGCAAACAATGTCACATTTGCTAACTTCAGTGCTCATGGGGGAGGGGACACATTACGAAACATGATTGTTCATTAGTGAAGACTCGTACAAATTCATCGGATGCGTCTGCTTAAAAAGCATTGGATATAATCCCAATTCAGGAGGACAAAAAAATATTTCCTCATTTTTAATGGTGCACAAGAAGTAATCTTCAGCATTTTTGTTTGCAGTCATGTTATTGGGTTACAAGCTTGTTGACAGGATTCATTTGCTGCGCATGGGTGTAGGGTAAGGATTAGGGTTGATGTTAGTGTGCAAGCACAGGCACACAGGCAGGTAGGTGCACATGCTAGTGTGGTGCAGGTGTTGGTGCAGAGGTTAGTCAACCTAATCCTTACCCAACTCATCACTAACCCACACTTTTTGACAGGATTGTCTGCAACCTCACAGCACTCACGGTTAACAAAAATCTGATTCACAACCCAAGGTTTGCTAGCACAACACAGCATGCCCAGTATACTCTTTAATATTCAAAATATTTGAACTGGTCATGAATGTCATCTGTCTTCAGATTAGTACTTGGCACAGAAGAGCTCTGAAACTGAAAGTTGTTTGAATGTTTCAGAATACACACAGATGCTTGTCTGTGAAGGCAAAAACTTGTAGCTTTGCCGCAGATAGAGGGTCATAAAACTCCTCCCTTTGTTTCTGGGTGTTTTTGTAGGCAATCTTTTTACAACCCTAATTAATTCATCGTTTTTTAACAAATTAAGAATCACCCTGAAGACAAAGACAGTCGCATGCTACACGTGAATTTTACACATAGCATCGAGTTTGATGAGCTACACAATGTTGACGACACTCTTTGAGAAATCTAATGGCACAATTATATGTTGTAAAACAGCATCTGAATGACATTCTCTCTGCAGCAACTTCCAGTCTGACAATGTCATACGTTTAAAATAATTGATGCATTGCCCTGCAAATGTTTGCCATCCATTTTGGTAGATGGTGAATGAACTTTCCTTATTGTACCTCTAGAGAGCATCCCTCAGGTTGATAATGCCCTCCTTCCTCACACTATAGTTGGATTGAACTCCAACCATTTTATTAACGTGTCTGGTTGTACATGTCCTTTATGCCCAAATGCTGTGTTTGTCATGTGGAGGAAAAAAGAGCCGACTCAACTATTGCATTTCAACTGCACATGAAATTATGAAGACCCGAGAGTGCGGTACATACACAATTAAGATAATGTCACTTAGCATATAATACTATTGTGATTTCACTACAGTATTTCTTATAATATCGTACATCTCTGACTATATGCACACCGTATGGAATTCAACAATTTCATTTGATTTGTACTACATGTATGCTGAATAATGTGAAGAGAGTACCTTGGAGGTGACGATGAGATGTACATATTGAAGTAATATTGAGAATTCTCATGAGGAAAAAAAAAAGACAAAAAAGAACCCATATAAAAATGACAGGTGATCAGGCTCAGCGGAATCAACTACATGTATATAGAACATACCAAAACAAAACAAAACAAAAAGCAAAACAAACATAAAAGAAAACAACTTCAGACTACAGGCGCTGCTGTTTAATATTAGAACTGTAAAGAACCCTAAAGACTGTTTACATGTATATTTTTTCTACTATATATGTGTCCATGTACAACTGACTAAAGAATTTTTTAACAGAGCTTGTTTGAATCAGTTTTGTTTGTACACATCCACTTGTCTTATTCAAGTATAAAAACTGATTAAAGAATAAATGACTAATTTTTTCAATATAAAATTTTCAAAACTTTTCAGGTGACCTGCACCAACATGTATTTGAAACATTTTCACATTGGGGCTGTGGATAAAGTATCTTTGTTTATTACCAAATCTTAGATTAGCTCAAAGTTTGCCACCAGAAAGTTCCTGAGGAGATCTCCTATTTATCTTGTGGCTTATTAGGAATTTTCCTTTCATACAGGAACACAGGTGTAAGTTGTCGCTTCATTCACCACCCTTACAACTTAAAAAAGAATGAGTTTGCTCAGAGTTTTTTTGTTTTTGTTTTGTTTAAATTCGTCCAAATCAGACAGTTTAGGGAACAGACACATTCTGTCTGAACTTTTTCATCACTGCTAGTTTCCCTGTCACTTTTATAGACTAATACTCCTAGTCCTGAAAACAGTGTGATGTCACCCCACAAGTGGGCTTAAGTGATGTTGTGCATAAAATATGTCTATATACATGTACATTTACATTCCTTGCAGATATCGATTCCTCGTTTGCTCAAAATAGAGAGAGAAGAGTGCCCACAATAAAAAACAACAAAAAACACAAAGAAAAGCACCCCCCCAAAAAGGTGGTGAGTTGATTCTCAACACTGCCCCTCAAAAAGTTGCTTGGCACAATCTTCTGTTATATTTACATTATTGCTTGACACCTATTTTGACAGGGAGTTCAAACAACTTGTAATGTGCAAGTGCGTTTGGCCAAAAGATGTGACGACAGAGTGCCCTCATGCATGGTTAGATTGTGCACAATTCAGAAACCTCAGGGATCCCATGAGTAGCTACATGTACATGTACCTGCTGCAATCCATGCATGCAAGAGACACTCCTTCAAGTGTGGTTAGTATTCTGTCGGGACCAAATTCTGGGGTTTTTTCCCGATAATTGGATATTATACCCTCAAACATAAAATGGGAAATAAATCAAGCTTGATCTGTCCCCGATTTACCAAACTTCATTCATTCTAGACCTCAAATGGATAAATACATGATTTCATACTTACAAAAGCAGCATTTTAACAGTAAAAAACATGTATAACCTCCACCTACCGACTTCCCGAATCTTACAAAATCCACCAATGTGTATTCTCATCCTCAGTTCTCCAACTTTCCCTTGTTAATCAAACTTTCAAGGGACATCAAGCCCCATGTGAGCACACACACTGACTGGATTCAGTCCTGCAGCACCCTCCAAAAAATTCCTGGTGGATTTCAAAGGATCTGGGAGGGATGACGATTGGCGGGTTCATCTTGAAAGTGCATGCGCTAAACTAACTTCTGCCCGAATACAACTGCTACACTTCTGAATTCGTGATAATGCCTTTGGTAAGAATGCAGTCTGCCTCCGTTTTGAATGCGCAGGGTTTTGACATTGTCAAACTCAATCATAATAGGCACCTGATGTTGGAGGTAGCAAATCAAAAGAACTTAAAAAGGAACTTTCCTTTATACTGACGCACCATGCGCAAATGAATGCAATACATACATGTACATCATGCACCATTAGTAGATGATTGCAATTAGTAATTACTACACATTCTGGTCACAAGTTTTATGGATTTGAAAAATAAATCATCAGAAATTACAGAGTAACTACTTTTTTATGATGGACAAAATGATAGTTTTGACAGAGGGAGAAAAATATTCAAAAACTTACATGAAAGCGATATTTAAGGTATATGTCATGAATCATGCGTTGCCATGCCAACTATTGAGGAGGAACTACTCGTAGACGGCTTGAAACAACAAGAGTGACAGGAAAGACGGATTACATGGGATCCTCGCCAGGACCTTCGTTGCTTTTTTTTTTCCAAGGGAAGGGTGTAGAAATCTGGTTCATAAACTAATTTTGCTGGAAATTAATCCTGGCCAAGATGAAAAATGTAAAAGTGTTCCCACAGAGATCTGAAAAGTGGGCTCGATGACCTTTCTAGGGTCTTCCAGGACTAAAATATACTACTCAAAAAAGTCAAGGACCACTTTTTTCTGAACTTGTAATTTTTTCCAAGCAATGAGAGGGGTACAGTTCTTTCATTTTTTGTTTGTCTAGATGGTATTCTCATTGGAATAAAATGTAAACAAAAAATTGTTTCAAAACATCAAATGTACATTTTCAGAAGTAAAATATCTCACATAAAAAAAAGTATACACAAAATAAAAAACTTTTTTGAGTAGTGTAGTATGATAATTTCCATGACATTGAATGCCATTTGTTGTTTGGTATTATGAATGACAAGATTGCCATAGCCACTACCATAAACTGACAAGGATACCGGTAGCCTATAACTTTATCATTATTCTGCCCATGAATGATCATGAATGATCATGCCCTGGCATAATCTTGATTTCCATGTCTTTTCCATGACTTTGTTTCATGACAACAGAAATCAAGAACATCCCATTTCCCCCCCCCTCCCAATTTTGGAGGATTTTTCGGTGACTATCCAGGACAACTTGTTTCCTAGGATATCCCATGACCATGGGCACCCATTGTGATTCGTGCAGTGAGTTTGACCTGCCGTAGGATCAACATAAAGTGGTTTCTGCAGGAGGACAAACCACCTGATACCAGAAAATTAAGAGTTTGGTGAAAAGAAGACGGTTGCTTTTTTGCAAGGAATGTTGGTGATTTCACACTCATGTACATGTGGTCACTCACAAATGAAACGTGGGAAGATGGGCAATCAGTTAATTGAATTTCTGGGATACCCTTGGCTTGCAGAACTAACGCGAGCAACTTCATCTATATATGAATGACCCTTTACAGGGGCAACAAACTAACAAAGATGAAAACATTCTCTACGGCTAACTTTGCCCAAACAACACAAGAAAAGAAAACAAGATGGGCAAATTGGAAGTCTAAACAGTGTTGGCCTTTTCTTGGCGTCTGGTGTAATGCTGCCTAATTCTGGTGAAAATAACCGGTTAAGGTGGCTGAAAAACCAAGACTTGGACAAGAATACCATCAGTGCATGTACGTGCTCGTACCAATGACAGTGTGAGGATGCAGGCTCAACAATGAGTGCTTTCGCTTAATCAGCAAGCAGCTGATTAGCCTCGCAACAGAACCTGAATTCATGGCTTTTCTCAGTTATGCTGTACACATTGTATGCACGTATCACACAAATCTAAAGATGAGCTTTAAAGATTTAGCTAGAACAATCTGAAGTATTTGAAAACTTGACATGAGAATGTAATATCTTTTATTGCTGTGAAGACTATGATGAATGAAACTTTTAAGAGGCAAACGGTTGTACAAAAGAAGGATTTGACAGATCTTAAGACAAATTTTCCATAAACTACGTATTTTTTGGCACTGTCTGCAAGCAATGAGCTCACTGTCTCAAATGACGGTTCCAGGAAATGCACAAGAACATCACCGCATTTCACAATTCCATTCAAGAAAACAATTTAATCATGCCAAATGCAAAAAACAAACCAAACCACACAGCATGCGCGACCGCGTCACTTCTTCTGTCCCTTTTCTAAAAAACAAATTAATGTCAGACAAGGGTGCTGTGCGCCTAGCGTTTCCGGACCCTCCTCTTTACCTGTTTGCCGCGGCCGTTGCTCATCTGGGGCATTGGGGAGCGCAGCCCTGTGGCCTGGCTGATGCTGGGGGTTCTGGCTAGGCCAAAGGGTACCTGGGGCAGCTCTGACGTCTTGGGAGCAGGCGGCATAATCATCTTGGCCCGTCTCAGATCTAGAAGAGTGATGGATTACCATACTTTAAAGATGTACCGGATCTTGATTGAAACAGTCTTTTCTTTTGCATTGTGGATACCATTTGAGCTGGATATTCACGGACAGTTTCCTTGACTTGGTTTCTTTTCACTGTGGGAACACTGTCACATGTTTAAAAATGTACAGTGTTCCCATGGAAATCTGAAACCGCCTTCGCTGAGTTATCCAAGACTTTCCAGGACTAAAATATGACAATGCATTTCCATGACATGTAATGCCATTTTGCAGAGAGACCTTTTTTGTTACATGTATGAGGAACTGGAAGACTCCCATTATTTTGAGGTCTCCAGAGATGCCAACTTTTCCCGACCAACCCCTAATTTTTCGGCGCGACCCTAAAAATTTTCATTGGCAAATTAGAAAACATTTTTTAAAAAGTAAAAAAAGGTGTTGCCTTTTTTTTCAAAACAAACACCCATCAACAGCTTCTTTTCATGTCAAAATACTTGTATTTACCTGACTAACATTGTGCAAGTGTGAATTGTAATTAACTATTGATTTTTTTTTAATTTCAATCACTTTTTGTGGCAATTTTTGGCAACTTTCGTCTCATTCAATCAGCACTAAAAATTGTCCAAAAATCCTTACCTACCGACCCTTTTTCATCAGAAGCAGAGCTATATTTTCTTGGCCTAACTAATGTGTCATAAGACCCAGCGTGAGCAATATTTATCATGTCACAATTACATGTGTTGCAAATCACATAACCTTCTCCACGACAAGACTTTGCAACAAAGGCCCATTTTTGTGGTGTAGTTGTCCCTGAACTTGTTGTCACAGCGCAAAACAAGTCCAGTTGCTCACCAAATATCCAAAAATCAAATCCTTGACAGTCCTCCACTCCGGTCAACTTTAGCCCAATCACGATGTTCGACACACGTGTGTACATCGGTACATATACAATGCATGCATGTACACAATTTGGTTGCAATTTAAGTGCAATCGTGCCTATTCCCCTGTTCATCATAGCGTAAATTGGGGCAAACAGATGATTCAATCACCCTGGTTTCTACCACTCCTCACGCAGCTTGTACGCACAAACTACGGGATGCCAGCGACACATTTCTGATGCGCGCATTAGGAGGCCGGTTCCATGCTAGCTTACGTAGAGTTTATACACAATTGTACCGTTTTGTACCTTTGAGTTGGAAATCGTAAAAATCTCAGTCTGGATTGTACAGTTGTAAACGGACTAAACAAATCATAAAATTATGCCTAGATCGTACAAGTTGGCATCTCTGGGACTCACTCAGTTAACAGCAACCTGATGAAAACAAGCATTATATTCACTGTAGGCAAAAAACATATGAGACCTCCTGTTGATTGTGTATGATTCTTTGAAGGCATTTAATGCAGAAGGAATTGGGGAGACTTGCAACATATTTTCATTACCTGTTTGCCAAATAGTTCAAGAAACTGCCGTAAGTTCAAGAAAGCATGCAAAATGCATTCTGGTGTGGAGCCAGTACAGTGAGCTTTACCAATCAATTAAAATACAGGCAAACGGATCTTGCAAAGCCAACCTTAACAAATTTAGCTTTATCTTTTGATAAATTACATTTGTCACATGAATTAAGAAGGGTGTAACCAGTTGTCCGATGTGATCAAATGTATCAGTTCCCTGGACATACTGGCAACATACCAACACTTGGGCATAAACTTGGAATGTTTCTGATGAATTCCACCATGCAAGATTTGCCTGAGGACCAATCTTGATTCTAGCAACCTCAGATGCATCTGAATTCCAATGCTATGTTGGTCTTTCCTGCCTAATTTAAAATAAAAATAGTTGCATCTCTTTGCAAAACACAGCAAACAGGTACAGGTATACCGAGCTGGAATTATTTTGGTTGCATCTTACATGTTCCATTGTACTACCTGCTATGCTTTCTTGTAGTGACTCGATGACTTCATCATCTTTGAAGCCAAAGTCATCAACGAGTCGCTCCTGGAGGTACCTGACAATCGTCTCCATGTCTTTCTTCAGCATCATCCCTGTGTAACAAAGACAGTCGGTGAGACTCCACTCATTAACTTCACAAAGCAACTTTGATTTCATTCTTGACAAGTGCTAAGAATTCCAACACAAGTGGGAAGTCTTTGTTATTCCGACAGGGAAACGGCCTCTGAACCCAACATAAATTTGAATAGTAACTCTCAAGTTTATTTCCGTCACTAAGTGTGTAGTTATGTGCTGTCATACCCAATATGACAGTTACATGCAGAAAGATAAGCAACGTTTTGCACAAGCCATTTGTAATTCACAATCCTTCCTCCCCTGGTCTGCCATGTACAGTCACAAAACAAGGAAATAAGATCAGTTATGATTTGGCTACAGTACACGAACATCTCAAGTGCCAGCATCTCTATGCTTCATGTTTGAGACACTCATTATCAGCTGTCTTACACGTCACTGACACCACTGCTACTAAAGGAAACAAGTGTCACCTTTCCATTAACCACTTACAGTGCGTATTATTTTTGGCTGAAAATTTTAACTTTTGAAAAAGACAGTTTAGCAGAAAGTTTTGAGACACACTCAAACACCACAAATATCAATTTGAAAGCATCATTTGAGCAGTATTTGTACAATATTTCTTGACAAAACCTCAACTTTTTCAACACACATAGCAATGTTTGTTACCACAACGGGCCATACACAGCAGGCAAGTTCAGCTTATAAGTTCAGAAACAGTTCACCTAATCAGACCTCTTCGACTTTTTTGTGTGCATAAAACAAACGGACAATGAGGGATTTTTAGCATTAGTCAGAGGTAATTTGAAGCATGCCTGACTTTTTAATCAACAGGCCATGCCTGTGTTCTAGACAGCCAGATTGTGTTTATGTGTCTTCTGGCATGTGGTGGTAATTAAACAAACCAAAAAAGTAAGTTTCAACTATGAGATTATGAAGAGCATACCACTCAACAGGCACTAGTTAGAAAATGTCCATATAAATACATGTATGTATCAGCACCTGCTAACTGTGGGAACTGCTATAAGTGCCCTCATGAGACAGTTTGCTAGGTGAGATGGGTACACTATCATGTATAAAAGTGACCAGCGCTGTATCAAATTAAAGAGCTAAACTGCTCAAGTTTTTAAGGATTAGTGATTCTGGCAAAATAAGACAGACCTAGGCAGAGACTGCAGTGGAGAAAAATGACCAAAAACCAAATGGAAAATATTTTTCAGATCAACTTGTTTTCTCATCTTTGAAATGTCTACCTCAAATATTTTGAGGGCATGAAAAAAAGAATAAAAGTGTCAAGGAGAAAAAACACAGGCATCCTTCATCATCACAAGTACAAAACTGAAAGCTTTAATACCATTTTTCTCAGTATTTTACTTTTTTCACGTCAGTGAATGGAAACTTCAAACAGCCCGTAACTTGTCACTGGAATCTTCATGATAACAGTGCAATCAATGATATTTTTACAATTTTTTTCTCCCTGATACCCGTAAATCCTCTTGTCAATTCATGCCCATTTCTGTCCCTTTCTGCCAGGATGCCTAACAATTCGGCTGGTGCCTTACGTCGGTGCATCTTCATGAGATTGAAAGACATGGCCACCAGGATCTTGTCACCTTCCAGCATGTAGATATCCCAGAGGCGTAACGTTAGTGAGAACGGCACCCGGTCCAGGAAGCACTGGAAGAACCACTTCATAGAGTACAGGCTGGTGTGGATCTCCAGCTTGTCCTGACAAGAAAGGTTGTAGGGAGGGGGGCAGGGATTCAGACCAGCAAAGAGAAGAAGACCAATAAGAGTTTGGGTGAAGGCTTTGTATGGAAACTATTTGGCCTTTCCCGCATGGGGCTTTCTTTCACTAAAACCACTCTTGTAATGTCACTCTATCCACAAAAAGTGTTGATTTTATCAACAGTAAACTGTACTCTCTTTAAAACTGACACGGATCCAACTTAATTAATTAGACACAGAAATTGTAACAGTAGCATTAAATTGTTACAACTTCATGCAAAATGAGAACTGAGAACCATTTTGGCGATTGATGCTCTCTTTGCAATGTTCAATTTACCATGTTAGTATTTTGACTATTTATAGATTTTCAAATAAAGTGACATACTCCTTTCCTTATATTTGTCTTGTATTCGGTTTTGTTTATTTTCATTTATAGTCTTCTTATTTTATTTTTGTAAAGAGTTTTGTTGACTTTTCTTTTGATTTATTACATTATATGTAAATTGTACTAATGATCTGTACTATTTGTACTTTTATTTTTATTTATAAAATCCTCAGTGTAGAAATTTTCCCAGAGTTTCACTAAGTCAGCATTTATGTTCACATCCAATCTTAACCAATCACTTTCAGTTTCATCTCAGTTTCCACCTTCCCTCTGGGATTTACATCCTGCCTCCCAATCTAAGAATCTCCACTTTTTTTTGGCATTTCTCCCTAATGTAACCAAGCACAATCAGCTGAGATTCTGAGACCAGAAATATTCAATACATGACATGGGGGTGGCAACCGCTTATGTCTAAGCAAGTATTTCTGTAAAAATCTGTCCACATTTGCTTCAACAATGGTTGCCTATAAAAATAATTCCAATCCCCCAAACCACTCCCCCAAACCGAATTTGCCACGTGTGTAAGGGCATATATTTTAGCAATGACTGATGCCAACAATTCAAATTAGAAACAACATTATAACTTATAGAGATAAGGCCGATTCATACTTGATTACTTACAAAGTTCTTCTTGACTTTAGGGAGGAACTTTTTCAAGATGCGTTCATGGTGGTCCTGGTACCTTATCAACTTCGGGAAACCAGGTATAAAGAAGCCTGCAGAAAGACAATAACTTTTTTAAAACTATAATGTATATGAGGCACTGTATTGAAGTCTGAAAAATGAACAGTGTGCTGTTACCGATATACAGAGGATTTCCGTGATTCATTCGGAATTTTTGTTCATCAGCGCAGTTGGTCAAAGCCTTTTCCATCAGTTTGCTTTGAGGAAGACAGTCTTAGCTTTCTGAATGGATCCGGAGAAATGAGCACGCTGAATGCGACTTACCATGCATAGCATGCTTCGTGTCCGTCAGCAGGGCATGTAAGGCCCAGAATGCATCTTCCTCGTTCAGATACATCAAGAGCAGAGCAGCAATCTGACTCATGCCTTGACAGTAGCCAACCTCCTGAAACAGACAATGGAACCCCCCCCAAAAAAAGCCAATGAGGGAAAAGACAGTGAGAAAAACAAACAGACTGGCATAGTTGAGGTTTGTACGAAAACCACCTAAAGGGAATCACAGTGTCACTGAGTGACATGATCAAGTTGGCATCAGTGGTATTGATGTTGTTGGTTCCCTGGGTGAGTGTGATAGATTTGGACCTCCTCAACAAACTAGTTCAAGAAAGCTATCTTCAGAACTGTCAGTTGGTGCACTGGTCCTTTGGTTGGACCTTTTGAACCGGTCTTGTTTTAAATAGATTGCTTGTTGCCTGAAAACTCTGCTGCAATTGGAATCGAATGAAGACTGTGAGGTGGAGACAATCTTTCACCAACAGCACTTCAATTGAAAACTTTGGTCCTGCCTTTGGAAAACATCAGGACAAAGTCATAACAGGATCACTGAGGGTACTGGTAAAATGGGCAGCGTGATTCCTGACATGTACATGTAGTTGATAAGAAGGGTAGAAGTAGCCCATCCAAACGGCAATCCAAAGACCACTTTGTAGCGGTGACTGGTTATCTCCAAAAGCTTGTGACTATAACATTACAAGCTTTCACAAGCGGGTTCCGGCCCACAGCCTCCACAGCACTAATACGATCACTTAGTGAACTTGACCAATGAGCTTTGACAGATTGGCTACACACTGAAGTCATAAATGGGGGAAATAAAATTCTGTGGTATTTGCGGTGCCATGTAATAATGCAAGAACTGCTACAAACTGCTTGCTGGCTGCAGTGACCCAAAATACGAGTCAGAAAGTTGGAGGGCTTGATGTTTTGATCCATGATCTGCTAGGATTGAGAAGTCAGTTCATCCCACCTTTTTTCATTTTAAATTATTACATAACACAGGGGTGTGAGCAGCCAGTTCAACTCAAAGCTGAAAACAGCTAGCAAAAAACTGAAATATTAAAAGTGCCAGTGCTTTTGTGCAGACTAGATATACAAAAAAAGCTAAAATTCCAGGTCAACATCTAAACAAAAAAAGCTGAAATCAGCTAAAAAGCTGAACTCTCACATCCCTGATAACACTTTTTCTGTGGATTTCCACTACAAAATAATGGATACATATTTGATCTTTGACCAGTACAGCAAACACAAATGGAAACAATAACAACTTGTAATCCATTTGGATACAAACTTGCATTTTCTTTAATGTACCAACTAAGCATTTTGTTTATCATGTAACATGTATAATATCCCCCCCTTTGATAGAGCAGGTCATGCATACAAGTTGTATAGAAACAAAAAGGAGTCAGGAACAAACCAAATATACAGAATTGGAGAACTGAACTACAAGACTTTAGCAGACAGATGCACAAAGAATTGTCTCACCGTGTTGTACATGGAGTAGGCAGCAAGTATATGGAATAACGCCTGCTGTTTAATTCCATAACGGTCTCGGAACATTATATGATTCCTGAATGTTCTGTTGACGTCGAGGTCAATCTGCCGTATGTCCGGTGAAAGTTTGCGTGCTCGTATTCGCATTCTCTGTTAAATAAGATTACAAAGACTGGTCCAGAAGAGGGAGAAGACAGGGCAACTACATTATTGCTGATGACTACCGCTGGGCGATTATCTCGATTAATCATAATAGTGCCTTCTGCTCATTTCACTACTCGTGGATTTGCAACTAATCGATTAATCGCGGCAGCACAATTACATGTAGTAACTGTAGAAAAATGAGAAGTGATTGTAATGGAGTACCGATTAAGTTACACACACTACCACACTGTATATGATCATGATCCAGGGCACATCTGCTTTATTTCGGCAGTCTCCACTGACAGACTTGTGGTCGACTGGGCCGGCGGCAGTTCAGTTCAACGAACTTTAGCCTTTCCTACTATTAACCTTAGTCCAAAAATGTAGCAAGAGTTGCCAACTGCAAGTATCCAAGGCTTCTGTGTCATGTTGAAAGGAGGTAAATTACTCGTAGTTCATGGGTTCATAAATTCATTCCGAACAATTTAGATGTTTCAAATTACGCACAGATCCATTTTTGGATGCTAGTTATTTTGTGTCTTGGAGTTTTGAACTTTGTGACTGGAACAAGTAAATGTAGAACAGCCTTGCTGCCCCATCCACAAAACTTTGGAAGTTCCTGTTTCAAATTTTTGTTTCCACACTTAGTTAAGGGTTTGTAGAATAACTAGCTTGGTGGGTCCGATGAGTAATGCCTGAACCGTCATACTTTATATTCATGAAGAAGTTGTTAACATAATAGTAAGTCTGACAGTTCCACAAAATATCAAGTTAGATGCAAAAGAGCCAAACATTACAGTACTTCAAATTAATTAAAATGCTTCAGGCCTACAATTAGGAATTGGTTTTATAGACAAAGCCTTAGACAGAGACGAAGTTGAAAAATGGCCCTTGGTCACATGTAGTCGTCGTATGTACTCAGATCCAACTGGAGCTCAAGCCGCAACCGTTCCAGTAATCATGATAATTTTATAGCAGATACAGAAAATACTGCCACTGGCTTTCCAGATTTCAGAATTAATGAAATAACATAAAAGCAGAAACATAAACTTGCCCTGGCACTTGCTGCTGCATAGTGTGCATTATACTTGTGCAGAATTTCTGCAATGAAACTAATGAAAGCACCATATTCACGTGTTGACACTACGTCTCAGAATTTTTGCCACTACTCGTGATTAAACGATTAATCACGATTAGTTCGTGTGTGATTAATCAATTAGCAATAGTCACTAATTGCCCAGCGGTACTGATGACCATAGTTTCTCTAAAATTTCTGTTTGGGATCAACTTTAATCTTGCACATCACAAGAGAATGAGAGTGGGGAAATATAAACAGGATATCAACTGGATACAAGGGACAGCCGCATGCTTAATTTAACCCTGAACTCTTCTGGCCATTTAATCAGGGAACATTCCTTTATCCTACAAAATCTTTAAAAATGCGCAAGAAACCAATGACATATTCATGCACATATGTACATGTACATGTAACTGAACCAACCTGAGTTACCTGTTGATCTCTACAAGACATAAATACAGCAAAACACTGCCTAACCAAAGAATGGTCTTTTGGAGAAATGGAGTGCCAAAGGCAAATGACTGGATAAAAAATTTCCGTGGATAAGAGAAATGTCCTCTCACCTCGTACACGCTTGGCTGTTCATCTTTGACCTTCTTCAGGTCTAGTAGCAGAGCCCAGACACTGCCCCTCAGTTTGTCAGGGATCCCTTTGTAGACTCGCCTCGTCAACTGAAATGACAGACACAGTTCAGATAGAAACACTACGGCAAGAGCCTTCCTGTACATGCATTGTACAAGTGAACTACAAAGAGCTCCAACCTCAATCCAATCCCATAGATCTTTGCATTTCCGACATTTGACCAATATCATCCTCTTGCAATCCTGACATTTGACGTTCATCCTATCCTTATCTTGGCTGCAATTCAAGTCATAATCTCTGCTGAGCTCATCAATAAAAAAAGGCCCCCACAGATTCTACTGAAAAAGGAGATTGTTTGGCTTTGAAAAAAACCCAGAAGGATTGTGGAAATGCAGGCCAGAATCAACTCTGTGGGCTTGGGGGCTTCCATCTGGGGCAGAGTTAAGTAAGTTATGGATGAAACAATGGCCCTCAGTGCGCAAGAAATAAAGGCAATCAATGTGCAAAATGGCTGCATGCAGGCTTGTGAAAGTTCACCTTTGGGGGGAGTGGGTTTGCTTTGTGTGAGTAAAAATTGTAATTGGCTAACCCATTAAAAAGTGAAAAGAAATGGAAAGGCTAAGGACGCAATAATAATTTAATTTTTGTTTGAGAAACATGCAAGTTATTAAGCCCAGAAAGTGGTTGACTTTACACTGTTTTCAATGGGACTTGAATTAATGGACTGCACTCTATGAAATTACTGACATGTGACCTCAATCCCATCATCCTAATGCATTCCTGACATTTGACCTCAATCCCATCATTCTCATGCATTTCTGAAACTTGACCTCAATCCAACCATCCTCTTCCCATTCTTGACATCTGACCTTATTGGCATCAATTTCTTTGTGATGTGAGATCTTATTCCTATCATTCTCATTTCCAACAAGACTTTTTGACCTAAATCCTATCATCCCATTCCATAAAATCAACTGAGATTCCAATCATCCTCATTCCCAGCTTCGGATTTGAACTCAGTCCCATTTCCATTATAAAAATATCCCACAACACAATGACATCACACTTTGTTTCCATATGAGCTTTCCTATGGCAGTGAACAGGGGCAAAATCCACTGGGCCTTTATAGGACAATGCACATGTAAACAAAGCATGGCATCACTGTGTTTTAGATCAACAGGCATTTAATCTCATTCTATCATCCTCATCCCCAAATTCCCATTTGATCTCAATCCCATCTTCCTCAACCCCAACATGACATCATTCCCATGTATGTACTTGGCATCTGACTCCCAGCACAACCACTTATTTTCACCTCACCTTTTCACTGGGATAGTATCGCTTCCAGTCTTTCATCATTTTCAGCCATTTTTTCGTCCTCTCAACTTCTTGCTCCCGAAGCTGTTGGATACAAAATATAAACGTGGACAAATTCAAATTTCAAGTTTACAGCAAATAAATCATACATAATTCTTCACCCTACCAAAAATGCACTTCCACATTCCCTTTCAGGGTAACACTGAGCTTTGAGGAAGGCTTGAATAATGTCCAAACTGCGTACCCTCTATACAACCAAAAGAGTATCTCTGGCAAAATGGTCCCCTACAAAACTTGTATTTCTGGGTGTGTGCCAGATCATATAATAATATAAAACAGCTACATGTATGGCAGATTTAAATTCTGTGATCTTTGGCAGCAGTGTTTGACAAAATGTCTTCCTTGAGTAGCTTCATAGCATACAGGATTTACTGCAGAAATGTGCGACTTAGTACATTCATCCAAGCGGAGACGTCAAACGAAGTGCAGGAACGGATATTCTGACTTTCAGCTGATTCATCGAAAGTGACGGGGTCTGTTTATTAATAGCAAGCAATCCCCAGCTGTACCACTGTAGGAGCATGCCTCTTCAGAGCATTAAATGTAACATGTCTGTTAGAGCAGTGCATGCCACCGTATATATCTATAAGATACTGAATATTATGATTCCTGTGGCTAAAAATGAAAAAAAAAACCATCCTGTATAAATGATGTGTACCAGAATAGTTACATGACTAATGGACAAAACTGTAATCAATTATTGGAAGAGGCAGGATCACAGGCGGGAGATGAGTGTATTTTATTCCTTGATTTACAATGTACGTGTACCTTTTACATGTAGTTCTCAGCCGAGCAAAGACGCTTACAAGTGAAGTAATTCACCAAACTACAACCTAAGCATAAACACCATGAATCAAAGAGAAGACTTGGAGACCTAGCTGAAGTCAGTCGTGAGTGTAGCAAGAAAACCCCAGCATGTACATTTTTTTAAAATTCTTCTTTCAAAGAAAACCCTCTTAAGAAGTAACCACAGAGAGAGAGAGGAAACCAAATTATTTGGTGTACCAAGGGATTGTGAGGGTAGACAGCATAGAAGAATGATTATGCCAGCCAGCCTGACTACACACAATACAATGTAGGGAGTAGTTAAAATGTTGACCTTGCAGTCAACAAGATATAAACTGTGTACTGTGTCTCAGTTAATTCAGATCTTAAATGTATAAGGTACAAGTATTGCCAAAAGACAAGCACTGCCTGTTTTGGGTTTTGCATTGGAACCTGACACAAGAGTACCCAACTGTTGATGTTGGGAACCTGTTCGAAATTATGCAAATACATACCCGTAGTCAACTTTGCAAGTTATCAAGTAATTCAGACGATAAAAAAATGTTTCAAAAGGTCTTGTGGGAAAACGTAAACACAATGCCCAATGCTGGCATAATGCAAGGCAATGATGAAACAGATTCCACTCTTCATGCGCATGTTCCAAAGGTTGTTGATGACCACTTGAAAGAACTGGCAATTTGAATGGATTTTTAACACAATCTTCCTGAGTTTTGGGGTTACTTTTATCAGTTCAGTACCTCCGTAACCATGTTTAAATTCAGTAGACATGGTAGAGTACATGTACTTGGTTGAAACCCCAGCAGCAAATGCACCTTCCCCAGCTACATCTCTCCACTGAAAGCCTTGTTCAATTTATTCCTCATTGTTCTTGAGCAGCAATGTCGTTATATTATCATAATTTAAAACTGCCAGCATACCAGTACAATGTAGTTGGATGACAGGCACTTCAACTGTCTTTTCCAAATGACCTCAACGTACACTTAACAAGAATGAACTTGGCGACAAAATACAAACTCCAAGCTCAACAGACAGTTTTCCAAACTGCTTTTTTACTAGCTGAAAACCCATCAATGATGGGCACACAAATATGACTGGTAAAGGTACATGTACATGTGCAGCTGACAATTCTGCAAGGAGATACAGTACTTACATGTACACTTGTTTCAGGTACTCCTGTTCCTCTAAGTGACGCACCCATAAAGAAAATTACTGAGATAAAGGCCAGACTTTTCTCCACAGAATTAAGCCGTTCCGTTTGAAAAACTCTGCTCGTCGTTTTCAGCAAAGCAGAAATGGTCCTAAACTGCATACTAATCCATCTCAGTCCCAGTTTGGTTGTGAAATGCAAGTGTCAATTTTCCCTGTTTTGTTTTGACTAAATGTATTTCCTCGATATGAATCAGTGATTCTAATTTGTCAACATTTTGTCAAACTTGTTACAGGCACCCCCCCCACACTTTATAAGAAACCCAAAAGATTGAAGACTCTTCAGAGCATGAAATGTACCACTGGAGAAACAGGATGTAGGGTTGAACGCCACAGAGGAATTTCAGCAAGAAAGAAAATAACAATAGCACAATCATACCCTACAGGCAGTGTCATTGTTTAGAATTTGATCGGATATTTGTTGAAGCCAGAAACCTATACCATGCAAAGGCGCTGACAAAATATTAGGCATAGATTGTCATTTTGAAATTTTTGATGAGTTGATTATCTTTGGACAGAACATAGTATTGCAAAACTGTTGCTGGGGGAATCTCCTATGATAGTACAGTACAATGTGTTAAACTTGACCAATAAACATGGTCAAGGTGTGAACATGTACCTAAGAATTTGCAAGTGCTAGTGGTACAAGCATGTACACTGAGTACATGAGTATACCGGCACCAATATGCAGATGCTTCATACATATGTACATGTACCACTGTATTTTGGGACCAGCACACTAAAAAGCACGCAACAACTGAACATTTAATTTACCATTATGACCAACTGCCCTTCAACGCGCTTGAAGGACAAATGTGAAAAAGACAGTTATTCTAGTTTTTCAGATTTTACATGTCATTGCAAAGCTGACCAAAAGAACAGACAGCAGAACAATCCATGTGCTTTAGACAACCTTTGGCAGGTATCATGGTCCCAGAGAAATACCATCGCAAAATTACATGTGTGGTGGCAGTACGTACATGTACATGTACATGTACTACACGTAGTATGTGTGTTATATGTACAGTATAACCAATGGGTACAAATGGGTACCTGTACATTACCTAGGAAGGATAACTGATCACTTTGTTCTAGGGAAAATGGGTTACATTGTGAACTAGAACTTTTCTTAGGATAAGGTACAGACATTTAATTTTCTCTTGACAAATGTCCACTTGTCAACTCAACAATCAGGATTTATAACCTACAGTGTGTATTAATAAATAATCGATAACAATTGTAAAAATGTTACTTTCCCAGATGTGTAAGTCACATGAGGGGACCAGCACATGTACACGTACAGATCAAAGACCTGCTTGATGTACATGTACACAGTGCAGTACACACACTAGTGTGCTGCCTGGATTCAAACTATGGTTATGGGCTGACTTCCAAAAGGCATGTGTTCCTGCCATACTTGGTGTAGTCTTGTGTGAAAAACAAACTTAGCCTTTGTGCAGAAGGCAACTTGGGAGAAAAAACTTTTACTGCGGGGTCGATGCAATTTGTGGTTCCACAACTGTGTGGTTATGCATGGTCAATTTGAAAAGAAGAAAGCAGGACTGCACCCATGAACTTGCTGTCACCTCCGCTCACTAGGGACGTGCCTGAGGTCAAGACCTTCTGGGATTAATCTCTGACTGATCAATATCCTGAACGTTACCAGCCGCCATGTACAACATGTACATGTACATGTATGGCTGATAAGTGCAAACAAACCCCCAAAGTGCAAGATACATGTCAATGTACCACTACCATGTGCCAAAAACCTCTTTCATCACCCTGACACTCCTAGACCCTTCAAGATCCACCAGATGGCTTTAGAGGATTTTTCAGGATTGAGGAAGAATTAACCCATCCACTGTTGGAACAGCTTTTAAAGTACTTCATAGAAGAGAAAAAACTGCCTGCCTAATGGAGGATACTGTTTTGAGGATTCAGGGAGATGTATGCCAAACGGCAAACGAAATTCTTTTTGAAGACACTGCCACTTAAAAAGGTATGCATATATTCTTTGGGTGCAGTGCAGGTACATTTACACATACAGGTACAACAATACGGTCTAATGTGGACACCTTCAGCCATCGGTGACGTTACAATGGTTTAGATCCTCAGGCTTGAACAGGGAACACAATGTACATGAATGTGCAAAGTATGAATGCTATGATTTGTGCGCACTCTGGGAGTTGTACATACTGCACATGTACAATGTACAATAAGTAAACAAGTACGTGTATATGGTACCAGTACAATGTACATGTGCACGTACATACAATTCACATGGACTGCACCTGGTAAAACTAAGGTACCACAGTCAGTGCCCATACTTGTTCTCAATGAGATTGAGCAAACAGTGCCCTCATTTGTTGCTGTGCAAAGTGAATAGATCTGAATTGAAACAACTAAGCAGAGAGGATCCTCTTCGCTCGCTGTAGAAAATGCCAATCTTGAAATCCATGGATTAAAGATTTTTACAAGCTAGTCTTTCGATAATTGTTCGCCAAATTTTGCAACATCGGATATTGGTGAAAAAACAGATGTGAAGTAAAATTTCAGAAGATGTTCATTTAGGGAATATCCTGACACCACCTTGTGTAGCATTTAGATTTTTATCCTACATGTATGTTGAACCAGACACATCCTGTTTCATTTCCCTGTGACCACAGCTCAATTTACTCACAAATCCAAGAAAATCAGCTGTAAAAAATTCAATCTCTAAATTGTCACTGCGGTACTGGCAAGTGATACAGAACAAATTCGTTCCCTTCCGATTCACTGCTACCACACTCAATCACCAAGTCACCATAGCAACTTGTACTGTGAACTTACCATACCAGCCAAATGTCAGAAGTTCACATGCCATTAAAGCTGGGAGTATATGAATTCGGGGAAAAAAGTTACTAAAAATGCTTCCCCTTTGAATGGAATGAGCCTATTTAAAGATTTACAACATGTACACCGTACAACAAACATATCCACAAAATCCCTTGACAGGACTGAATTAAAACTTGACAGATGCACTTTACAGACAAGTTCTGTTTCAAAAAGATTGGTCATGGGACAGCCAGGATCTTGGAGGACAATAGTCCAATCTGGCAGTGAAATGGCTCCCCCCACACAAAAAACCAAGCCTTCTAGAGTTAGGGAATTTAACAAAACATTGTCTTCAAAAGGCAATGGTCACACATGACACCCACTGATTGTTATTTTCACGTACATGTAGATGTGCTCACACCCTTATCCATGGGCATATTCCTTACACAAAAGCACTAAGCATTGTGGGTACAGTACCTTGCACCTATGGCCAATGCTTATAATGTGTTCTGTGTGCACGTCACCCAACAAGTCATGGCGCTGACTTCAGGTTGAAAGGGGGCCATCACGCAATGGCCCTCATTAAAGCCAGCCACTCGTGCCAAATGAACTCACCAGAAATGACTGTGACCACGGCATGGCTTCAAAAACCTCCGAATTCATATTACCCATACTGTCGTCGTCAGCTTCGGACATCTCCTGGTCTAACCTGGTCATTGCAGAGATGTTCACATAAAAATGTTCCTGCGAGTCCGTGGGCATCATACACTTGCTCACTTTGTTTGGCAGAGGGGCAATCCTGACACTTGAAGTTGCAGAGACACATTAAAACAGTGGATTGAGGCAGGAAATTCAATAAGCTAGTTCCGACTTTTGATCTCCCCTACATGTATGTCATAACGAAGTGAACAGCGGTCTAAGAACAAACTCCACAGCACGCATGGGCTTGTACAAGATACATGTACAGGCAACTGAAGGATCAATCTATCCAAGCATAGAATTTACACTTTTGAGTTTCACACGGTGTAAATCTGTGAAGGCAATGGACCAGAGTGCTGTTCAATGTAGAAACTGGACTTTCATTAAGGAATAGTAGTGATCCTTCTTGCCAACTGGTAATCCTTGGAAGAATCTTCTCTTCTCTACTGCTGTATTAAGAGTGAACATACATGTAGTTTCTCCCATTAGCTGCGTCAGATGTCAAACTTGTACATGTACAGCTCCTTACCCATACTGGCAGCAAAGTTACATGCACAATGTACATGTATGTACCGTACATGGCTATCAACCAGGGCCAGCGTCCACACTGGATTCCTTGAAGATACAATTTACTTTGTGGTCACCAAGCTGTACATTAGCATGGACCAGTTGCATGAAATTGAACACACACAAAAGACTCTAAACCAAACAGAAATCTTTCTGATAGCCCTGGTAAAGATGTTCACGCTGTGCATGGAAGTCGTTCTCCTGACTCCGCTTGGCCAAAGCACCCTCTGGGCAGGGGACACCAGCTACCATCCAGAGTCCCCACACATGTACTCAAGTGATCAGCTGTGTCCAGCACACGGTCAACGTACTGCACACATACACCTCCTGGAGTGACAACTGCGATGGCCAAGCACCGTGTAATACCCGACATCCTAGGCCTGTCTACATGGAACTGTGCTAATGCGCTGCCTGTCTAGGAACATCAGTAGCAACACCTACTCAAGAGGTGCAGACTCCCGTCTCGGAGTCATGCGTCACAAATCTGTGCATTCTGCACGGTGGAAAAGAGAAGGGGGGAAGGGGTGGGAACGAACCCTGGCCAAGTTCTGCTGCCAACGACTTACCAGAAATGAGTGACTCACTCTTGTGACAAGACTGAATGCAGAGTCAACAGAGGAAGTGTGCCTACCGGTTCCGAGGGCATGGAACTAATTTTTGCGAGTGGTGCGCGCACGGCATCTGTGCGGATGTTGCACAAACATGGGGGCCAAAGGGGTTTCTCGCAGGCTTAAAATAGGACAAGTCCACACACTTCATTCTTCACTTCTCAGCTGATTGGCCAAAAGGCCATGGTGCTTCTGTTGTGATCTTTGACACACAGAGTAAAAGAAAAATAGTGAAAAAATGATTCACTGGGTGTAGACTGAAATCAAAGCAGTCAAATGTAAATGTACATAAATAAACATGTACTTGACGCGCATTGCACTGTGTAGTGCATATTGCTGATGGTCATTTGAACACTCCGTATTGTTACCCGTCCCCTTGAAAGTAACAGTCTCCTCCCTTCCCTAATTTCATCAGCATAGTAAACTGCATGTACCGGTGCATGTAACTTGTGGCTTTGAGCTGCAATAGGCCGTGCTACTCTCACAAAAAAAATACTTCTTATTTAGCATATTAACGGTGTTAATTAACCCTAACCCCCAAGGGTGTATTTAAAGTCGTATTGAAATTGGAGGATTTGGGACTGTTAGGGTTTATGTAGGTTTTCATGGATCAATTTTAAAAGCTGTTAAATTCGTCAACTTCCAATCTGTTTTCTAAGCTAATAATAATCTGCATACTCATGAGCAGAGTGGTGATGTTATTAAGTTAAGATAATGATTTGCATGCCTACTTGTCCATGTACATGTACATGAACCTTATGGTCTCTCCTGAAATTGCATCAAATCCTGAATCCCTGTTTCTATAGCAACAACAGAGACACATACATGTACAAGCTACTGAAATGTGCATTGCTAGCCATTTATTTATGTGTGATTTCTACAAGAAATACAGCACTGGCCAATGCATCAACCGCATGCGCACAACATACAGACATGTACATGTACATTTACTGTGAAACCAAAGCACCCATCACAATTCAAGAATAAGCACACTATTTGAGGGCATATCCACTTTGTGCATGCATGACCCCTATGTTAAAAGATTTCCCAAGAGCTTCTCTCTTCTTTGCTAATGAGAGTGGTACATGTACAGGTACATGTACATATACTTGTAGTCCAAGGGGGTTGGGATCCAATAGAAACTACATGTAGAAAGCACAGTTTTCTAAAACTAGGACACTTAATGCTTGCGCCTCTTAAAGAAGCAAGACCGGCTGTCTGGAAATTCCACAAACAAGCACAACAAACTTCAACCTGCTGACAAGAGTTGGTCATACAGCTGTATGGGAAACCTCTGCAGTATCATATCATAGAGCTCACTATTTATAGAATTTGCCGGTCCTATTTATAGCTATGCTTAGGTGCCTTGAACCATGACAGTTTGAACCAACTGAGCAGTGACAGCTATCCAAGGTCCACAGAGTGGACAGGATGTTCCTATGACTCACTGTTGTGCATCTCATTATTCAACAGTTCACCTCAAGCCAGAGGCAGGGCTCAATCAAATGAAGGGAGCCCTCTTGTTCTCTGATACGGCAAGGTTCAAGGTGTGCAGGTTTCTGCATCTCTCACTCACACTAACTACCGCCACAGATAAGTTTTGTTTTTGAAACAGAACTTTGAATTGTACAGGTACTAGTACATCATGTACATGTCGAGGTACATGACCAGTGCAAAATGCATGAACCCATTAGAGGGTTGCCAGCCCCTTGCAGAAGTTCAGTGGAAGGCACACGTACCAGTAGCATTATTTTGAGCAACAATGCATTGTGGGAACCATGCACAATTCCAATCAAGTGAAAGTTCTAAACATCAGAACTTTGAAAAGTTCAGACAGGAAACCTCTGTACCTTGCCGAAACAAACATGCAACACAAAACAAGCCAAATAATTTCTACAATCTTTCCATCAGACACAAATAATTTATTTACATGTATGTCATTTGTAAAGTGCATATTTTTTACAAATACTGTATGTTCAAATGCGCTACACGCTGAATAGCTGAAGGCACACAGGTGCAAAGGTGCCTGGGGCAGCTGGTAAATGACCCTTATCTATGCATGGAGTACAACAAGATACTGCAAATGCCAATTTTGGCAGAGGGAAAGAAAACCAGAAAGCCTAGAGACAACCTTCATGGCACAGGAGAGAACCAACAAACAACCCTACTGGCATACCCTCCACGTGTATGGCCCAGACCAAGAATTGAACTCGGGGACCACAGTGGTGGTCCTGTGACACAGAAAACATCAGCAGTCTAAAAATGTTTGATAGAATTTCAAAACAACCAATGAATGGATGCTAATATATACATGTAGTTCAGACATATCATCCGAAACACTTCATCCAAAACACAGACATTTCAGGCATGGGGGGAGGAAAGCTGCATACATGTACAATGTAGGAAGGAGGTTTGATGTGGGGGTAACTAACAAATTTCAATGGCTTTTAAAAGATACTTATATCTTTATTTTTTTAACAAAGATATTTAAATCACTTTGACTGTGATAAAATTGAACTTCATGCACAGTATGAGTCTCGTGACTTGGACCCAAGACTCAAAGTGCGGAATTTCAACATGGACTTTCAACACCTGGCAGTGGCCAACATAATCAGCGTTAAGTTTTGTTACCCCAAAACAAGTCTGTTGTGGGCTGACAGAGGGGATGGGAAGCAAAGGGAAGAGGTGGTCAGTTAGTCTGAAATTTGCTCTCATACACAACTGTCAAATTTCAATTTCAAGGATTTTTCCTTTGTTAATAAGCCAGCAAGCAGTATGGATGTCTTTTAGACACTAGGTAGGCCATTTTGGACACGCTGTTTTGTCATGCCAAGGTATACACAAGTAACGGCACAGATCTTCAGCAGTCCAGCCATCCAGGTTTTCCATTCAGTGCAAATTGGGCCACCCTGCTGAAGTTCGAGTCCCAGCACTACAATCTGCAGATAGGAATTTTAGTCTCCCTTTGAGTCACGCTGCCTTTCCTTGCAAAGACCTTTCTGGTAGCTTCCTCCAACTGGAAACTGATACCTTACTATCTCCTGTCAAAGGAATTGGGACTACACTCCAGAGAGTCTTTCGATGGAGTATTTTCCAACCCTCACTTACCTTCCTTTCTTCTTCATCTGGGCTTGGGGGTAATTCATGCTCTCTACAACGCCACAAAAAAAATCAATCAAAAGAAAATTATGGATCTCTTAGAGGATTAAAATTATCACAAAACACGACTCTCTCACACTTTTTTGCTAGAACCATTTGGAAACGCAGTCAGAAAATAGAATGTATTGACACTTCAAACTTCAAGCAAATGGAAACTGAAAAAAGGGAAAGGGAAAACTACTTTAAAATGATAGCCGGTACAAGGAAAAGTTCGAATAGCAAATTCTGTAATAGACAAGTGAGAATACATGTAGAATACAGTTACTACTGGGACTGAAACAGGATACAAGGAAATTTCAAGGAAATGGAAGTTTGTTTTCTGCATGCTGCATTGGGCAATGAATTGGTTGCTTGGTCTCTAAAATGAAGCCTGCGCACTTACTGTAAAAAGCCATTTTTGTCAGTGACCTTGTAGATGATAAAGGATGCATCTTCCCATGGATCAATCTTGGCACCTGGTTCACGCCCCTACAATAAGAAAAAAAGATATGGACAGTGCTAACTGTACATGCACAATAAACATGAAGGTGAAGGTTTTAAGCTTTATATTTTGAAACAGTTTCAGTCCACTGCTGTAAGTGTAATGACAAGTTTTGTAAGTAGTCACTACCCGTACCTCAAACCACAAAATATCCTTTGTAGAAGTCTGGTTCATAATGATGCCATGTACATATAAAAACCACAAATCTGTTTGTAGAGACTGTTTTTGGTAAAGTGAGAAGTTTGCAAACTTAACTGTTGATAAATTTACTCATTCTGAGATCTCTAAATATAATACCAACTTAAAACAGAGACGAACACTGCATTGTTTACTATAAATGTACATGTACGTACAAGTGAAGTTGGAATCAACAAAATGGAAAACTAATGAAAAAAGGCATGTCCATACACCTACATTGTATACGTATCTTGAATAGAAATGTGCTCAAGCTGACAGAACAAACTGAAGGTTTCAAATCACAATACATACAATGTAAACATATTACAATGAGATTTTCCAGATCAGATCCAGAAGAATGTACTGTTCTCTGTTTAAAAGTCAAGGGTTTTGCGGACTTGCGCTTAAAGATCGAGTATACTGTAGCCAATTCAAGATGAAGTACATGTATCTAACGATCGCGTTGCTCGGGTTTGGGTTACCAAACTGACATTTGTGCGGCCTGCAGTGCCCTGAGGGCAGAAGATTCAATGTAGTGGGGTTATTATCTCTGGATTGTGCAGGCAAAGCTTCATGCCAGTGTGTTTCGCATGCCCTCGTGTATCAGATGAACATCTCCCTCAATTGGAAAGCATCTGGTCTCTGGGTAGGCTAGGGAGTCCTTTTGGTGGCATGTTAAAATGTTACAGTGTAGTGTGATCACATGTACAGGTATGTATACTGTACATGTACGGTACAGTGTACATCAGCTTCAGTTTTGCCCACTAGCGTGCAGTGGGGTAGAGCTGAAGGTTTACCTACATGTACATGTAGTACAAATAAAGTACTTCATTTTGCAAATTTTTTTTTAAAGATTAACCCCTGTGCCTGGAATGGTAATGCTGGATAAACCTATGGCTCTAGGATGTGTGTATGGTACATGTACATATGTATATGTGCGTGAAATTAAAAATTTTAAAAATTGTTTTCACATGTAAAAGGAAAACTGTTGAATTCCAATAATAATCAACTACCGTAAATATTTAAAAATGAAATGATTGTATAAGATTCGAAGCTTTTCATGTTGGAGATAGCAAGTATTGTACATGTAAAACTAGATGTTTGTGGTAGCACCACGGATATACATGTACAGGTAGGGTTCTGAAAAGAACCAGTTCTCAACGTTTCGGACAGTATGCTCTGTCTTTTGTCAGGAGACTGTAGAGGGTCCAGTGATGAGGCAGCTTGTATGGTGCGTAGAGGGTAGTGAGGTGTGGAGAGGATGCTAACTCAGGACCCAACCAGCGGCTTGGGGACGTTGATTGTACCAGTAGTTCAAACTTAAATAAAACTGTTAACCAACCCGTTAAATAGCGCCTAAATCAGTGGCAAATGCGACCACAATTTTGCTAATGCGATCATACCGGTATTTTCACCATCCAGTCGCCATTTGGGACTTAAGATAGCTTAAAAACTACATACAAATGTATTTGAGCAATTTTGAGTATGCTTAAAAATAAAAAAAGCAATGATTATGTACTCAAAGTTCGTTCCAGAAAAGTAGAAATGGCAGCGCAAGTCGCATCGAGTCGCACCGATTGCGCTGTACATGTACATACCATACTTTACATGTACACATACACGTGTACAATACATGCATTGCGATCACACGCACGGTTAGGTTGGTTCCTGATCTAAACATACGTTGTTGATGCACTGTATATGGACACCAGGGCCATTTTACAAACCACAGTATGGCATGGGCTCCATTTTTTGCTGCTGTTTTGCTGCAACGTAAATGAAACTTGAAACGGAGCTCGTGGCGGAATTACGTCCGAATAACTGATTTCGTGGATTGACCTCATTGGCACTTGAATCAAATATGCAAGTTGTGAGGTGGACGTGTGCCGCTCCAGGTCATGATTCTTCGGCATGGATGAACGATGTAAACACAGGGTATTTATACTACACGTACCTACATTCATGAATATTCAGCACACGTGATTACTAAATTTTCATAAAAGTGCTGGCGCTTAGATTTTTCCCCATTAGGAGCCAATGGCTACCAAATACTGTTTTTCTGTTTAAAGGGTTGCTGTTAACCGCAGGACACAATAGACTCAGTTTCAATAATCATCAAATAAATATTCTCAATGGGTTAACTACCGGTACATGTACGATGGGTGTTATGAACTCCCATGAAATTTCAATACTCGTCAAAGCAACACATGAAAATGAAATGTTTCAATTCAAACTAATAAAAACTGTTTTGTACCATACATGTACTTTGTAACTCTTGTCAACATCATGTCTTTTTCATATCCAAACACTTTAAAACAAGTGAATTAGTCCAAATTGTCAATTTCCAACAAAACTGTACTAAAAACATGTACACACATGTGCCCGTATTGATACCAGCACCTACGGAACATACATGTACGTGTGTGTGTGTAGGCTATGAATGTACGGGTACCCAAACATGTACATGTACATGTAGGCAATACTATGTACATGTACATGTACTGGTACACATACATGTACATGTAGGTCATACTGGACATGTACATATACATGTAAGTACATGTACAGTACAAGCAAAAGTTCAATGTTTGGCTGTAGTTTTCAACAGACAAAAAACTCATCACAAACTACACAGGAGATCAGGAAGGATTTAAAATCTGTTATTGTAAAGGCTCTACCAATATTTACATGATGGGGACAGGCATGATACACGTACATGTAACTGCAGGAGCAGTGGTTGGGGAAATTACGACTACTGGGACGAGTCAAGATCCCTTCAGATTGTTCCTAAATTAGACTGACAATTCTGAAATATACAGTCCAAAGTTCAGATTTTGCAATCTTAGTAAAAATGTACGGTACACAAGTATATTGTACAGTTGTACATGTGCTGTGCACACATACTGTACCAGTATACACGTACATGTACAGGTACCGGTATGTGTACTGTCCATATTTGTGCAGTTAATCTTTACTGGAAGTAATGAATGAAGGATTCAAGGGCTGCGTGTACTGGTACATATCCACAAAAAAATTTGTCACACAAAATCTGGACCCCAGTGAAATCTGACACGATTCCACACCAAGCCAATTTCTGACTTTTGCACACATGTGCTGTACATGTACGGTTGCATATACATACATGTACATGTACAATGCAGACACACCCTCATATCATGTTGATTTGTGGAGTCCCTTAAAAAGGATTCTGGGCGTATTGGTTGACTGCTTCAAATTCAATCTTAATCAAGGCTGTCTGTGATGATTTCTACCGTACCGGTACATGTACAATGTAGGTCAAAAGACCACATCAGGCACAACATGAGGTGAGAAGATCCTCCTCCAAGTCATTTTTTTAATAATGACTACAAAGCCCTTTGTTTCTACTGATGCAAACATATCATTATTTGACTAACCAAAATCTTTTGTTTGAGCACGAAAATACCCCTGTATTGAACCTTTAACTCTGCTCTGTCCCCCTCCTAAAAATTATGCACAGGCATACCTGTATGAATTAATTCTCAAACATGTCAAATATACTAGTGGAGAATAAATTACCCTTTGGAAATCCTCGCATGTCAATGTCATGTGAGGTCAAACACAAAAATTCTTCTCCAATTCCCTTTGATTTTTTTGGTGGGTGGGGTTTCCTTTGGGTGTTTTGATGATTTACTTGTTACAGAAATAAACCGGTAGGTACCGGTACAGTGTAAGCATGTGTAAATAGAAGCACATACATGTAGTCATGTACATGTACATAGAAGCATGTATACAAATACAAGTTTTTTTAACCTGTTGGATGAGATTAAACTCTTTTGGGAGGAGGGAGAATTAAAACAGAAACAAACCAACAACACTGTAACAAGAAACAGTAACGGTACATGAACAATGAACATTATACTGTAACTTTGACATCAATGAACACATTGCACATGTACATTTTACTTCAAGAACAATTTCCAGACAAGTCTCTCAAATATTCTGTGATCAAAACATGAAAGATACACATATGAAATGGCATGTACAAGTATGGTACATAGTACACCGTACATGTACACGTAATGTACATACATGTACGCATTCTCAATGCAAGATCAAATTTAATTCTTACATTCATCCCCCTGCCTGACACTGTGATAGAAAGTGAGGTCAGGCTGGGCTCAACCCTGCTTCTTATCACAGCCCACTTGAAAGCAAAGAATGTTTGGCATCAAAACCAGGGAAGTAAAACCTTGCCTCCCATCAAGGATGTTAAAAATTTCAGCACTTGCAGACATATTCATCACATATACATGTACACATGTATACACTGTGTTCACACATGGGAAGGTCTTTCATGCATTGAGGGACATTTCTTTTGTTAGGAAAGTTAGAACTATGATGTGGGGACATATTTATCCCCATGACAGAACACCAGACCCGGTGTTTACCAGTACATGTAAAGAATGTACCAGTACACATACATGTAGGTACATGTATGTGTGTGGTCCCCATCATCTTGTAACCATGTGTGTACATGATTTAATTAATTTACAAACCAGAGGCAGTGTACAAAACATACATATATAGACCTGTGCATGTGCCATGTACAATGTACATGTACACATGTATGTACAAGTACGGTACATACAGTTATGTACGTACATGTATGTATACATGTACAACTACGGCATGTGCATGTACAATACATGTGCCATCCGCTCATTAAATTGTAACATGTATGGATGGGTACATGCACAGTACTGGTGCATGTACCAGTCCGTACATGTACAGATGTACCGATACCTACATGTAATACCCATGGCATGCATTTTAAGTCAAATTCCAGTACTATATAAATTCCAAAATCATGATTTCGTTTACGTACATGTACAGTGTAGTGAGTAGAATGGAGTTTAGTTACAAGAAACTCATTTTCAGTATTGTTTCCCTGAATCTATTACATGTACATGTAAGTACAGCACATCTACATGTACATGTAGGCCTACTGAACATGTTTTATAACTATGAATGTGGCTGGCACCAAGCCTCCCTTTCAATTAATAAAATTTTTCAATCAATAAATTTTACACTCCCATTTACCAGTAATTACAAATTCCAACATCTATATAAGTTATTTTGTATATTTTATTTCGTATATTTCATTTTACCACTTTCATTTCCACCTTCAAGTTACAAAACAGTAGATTTATACGGTACTCACTTTCAATTTCAACAAAGCTACCGGTAGCACGCAAAGACAGTATACAGCCATCTACATACATGTACCGGTGCATACCGGCATGTGTATGTACATGTACGTACATGTACATTGTACATGTGGGACACAGCCACATTCCAAAAATGTAATTAAATGCTTTTCACAATGGAATTCCTTATTTTGTTGAATATGACAATTGTTCAATCCCTGAAAAACTGACGTGACCTTTTGATTTTCAAAAGTCCTTTGTGTCAAATTGTGCAAAAGTACCGGTACAAAATTTGGAAACTGTCAAATCACCTTACGGGTACAGTACATGCTACAGGACAAATGCATGGCAAAGGGCCCCTCAAAAAAGGTGACAGTGAATAGAATGCAAAAATAGTTGACACCTGTTCATAAACATGTACATGTACATGTTCAGTATACAGTTTGTTACAGTAACAACGAAACCTTAAATTTTGTGTTTGCTATGATATTGTACATTTGTCAATGGAAAATCTAGAACACAATGAGGTTTGCAACAGCTGTGGTACATGCAATACTGCACATGTACATTGTACTAATGCACATGAATTAGACATTGCAAATTTATACAGAACTTTGTTGTACATGTACAGTACACGGTATGTACGGAGTACTTGTGAGTATACATTACCACTAGGGTACAGTTTTATACCTGTACATGTACGTATACAGCAGTGGCATATTCATACACTGTAATTAATTTTTTTTTAATCATTAATACATGTACATGTGCGTATATCGTGTACATGTACATGTACATGAGTTCTGGGCTGTCCACAGTATTTTTGTCAAATGCACATTGTTTTATTAGTGTTCTCTAACACTCAAACATATACGCTTAAAGATCAAACACATTGGTAATTCACTATTTCACTTTTTATGAAATTTAGATACCTGTAATTGTATATAAAACAATCTGTTATGTAAAACTGAATAAAGATTATTACTGACATCAAAAGCCCGAGTTGAGGTCGTCCTTCATATCAGGCAAACTGAAAACAAAAGTCCTTGGGAGCATTGAATAGAAGCCTGTATTGATGACGTCACACTATGGCTCTGCAGCTACCGGTATACGACTATTTCATTATTCCAGGGCGAATGCACCGGGATGTGTAAACACTATGCTTGCTCGCACTTAACTGTGAATTAAAAGAGGTTGGACAGTGAGAGTGATTTGGGATTGCTTTCCATCGACAATGTTGATCAACACTGGATCGAACGAAACAATTGAACCATCCCAATTGAAACGGGGTAATGTCCTGATGAATTTCAGGCAGATGGCCGAGGTCATTTGCTACGAATGACATTATACTTTTTCTCTGTTCTTGTGCTATAAAGCCCCCATTACAGTCAAGAGGTCAAGGAACTCTGGGGAATGAGAGCCGTATTACATGTACATGACATCAAGTTGCTAGATTTGTTTGCTGCCCTCGTTGATGCATTTTTAAAACTCTGAGCATTCTGGCAGTGGTAATGAACTCCTAAAACGACTGTGTTTTTAAAACATGAAGTGATGCTGCCACGTTAGTCATGATGTGGGTAACAATGACCAATTCCCTGTTAGATAACTATTTGACATCAAAGCAATGTAACGATCTACATGTACAGGCATAATGTACATGTGCACATACATGTATATCAAAGTACTGTACTACCAAAATCACTGTACCTGTACCCCTATTTGACCAATGGAAAAAGTGGCTTTGTTGCAGAAACTGCAGTGTCCTCGGCAATTTCAAGGATATGGGCATATATCTGCCTACTGTGCACTCTATTCACATTTTAATAAACGTACATGTACATGTACTACATGCACATGTACATACGGTACTGACACATGTACATGTCCCGGTACCTTGCTACTGCCATAAGTGACTGTAGTGATGAATACTAAAATCTTCAAAAAGCATGTATCGGTACATGTAGATGTATTTATCAGCCTAAATTTGTATAGGCAAGTTCAGGACCTCTCGAAGGGATTATGCTCCTCTACTAGAAAGATGTCCAGTATTTCAAGAAATTTAATTTAATACCGAAGGGCGGAGGGAGGTAGGGTACTGTTTGCCATCTGTTGTCACCTTGTGAATCTGGGACCAGCAATCTAATGTGCTCACGCTGTGGTGCCCTGCATACGGCGCTGACATGGGCAAATTACAGGCATGAGGGGTAATCTAATAGAGGATTCTTCACTCGGTGACAAAAATCAATCACGCTCTTTTCAACCCAACCCCCCCCCAAGTACATGTACATGTATAATCTGGTCTGGACAAGGGGGGGGGAGAAGGATAGCCAGCATTTGAACTTATTTACCCTGCATCACCCATTTGGGTAAATTGCTTGGATGCAATGCAACGCGATAGGGCCAAGACCTAGGGGTGTGTGAGGGCAATTTGGATTTCAAAGCGTGAACATACAGTTATTCTGATACCTACTTTGAAATTAATGCCTACAGTAGATTTTAATTTACTGGTGTAATGTGTTTGTGGCTTGATGATTCAGACCTTACAGCACACACCGGTAGAAAGCCACAGATATACATGTACATGTATACCCTTGTATCCTTGCAATGTGTCTGTTTTAAACATGCATGCAGTTTTAAACATGCATGCGTACATACATGTACACTGTACATTGAAAGTAGCGGTACATGTACAGAGAGTACAACAGCATACAACATGTGTATGTACCGGTACATTTAATACAACTACAAGTACTGTACACAGTAGATATTAAATGCAATAGGAATGCATACAGATTTATTTTCCAAATCAGCTTTTGTTCAGCAGTCAGTGAGGGTGAAATGAATGTACCGGTAAGACAGTGATTTTTTTCTCACAATATCTAGAACATGACCTCCCAAAAAACATGTGATGACAAATCATTAAAAAAAAACAAAATAAAGCGAAACAAAACTCAAATACATGTACATGGATGTACATTGTACGGTAGGTGCTCTTGTTTGGGCATTTAACTCCAAGACAAATTACATGTACAAGAGCATAAATGCCTTTACAGCTACCGGTAACACTTCAGCAATTACAGTACTTTGAACATGCATAAAATTCTACATGTACTATGCATGTAAATGTTTCCATTAGTTTATCAAAAAAGATTTGGGCTTCATCAGTAAATATTATACATTGTACGATGATCACGTAAAGGTATACCGGTACATGTACAGGTACGGAGGGATATAAGTTCAAAGTACACATACATGTACATGTAGGTACATGTACATTAACACACATGT
Organism: Acanthaster planci; assembly: GCF_001949145.1. The sequence continues at coordinate 270,724 of NW_019091547.1, forward strand.
CCATCAACTTGTAGCACGGAGGCTAATTAATAGACTTACATACTGTACATGTACATACAGGTGTACAAGTATCGGTACATGTAAATGGGCACATGTGTAATTACTGGGCTCAAGGATCAGCGTACTGTACATGTACATGTATGTGCACTGCATAAATGTACGTGTACAGTACACATATCAGATACATACATGTATCACATGCACATGTACATGTATCATGTACCGGTACAATGTACGACTCATACATGTACCTTTTTTACCTCAAACTACATGTACATGTAGGTAACCTTTCTCTGGTTTTCTTTTAACTAACAAAGTTTTTAAATGCACAATTTATCATTTATTCAACTCAATTATGGGCCAAGTATACATGTACATGTACTTGTGCGCATGTATCCACATGTACCCATACATGTACATGTATAGCACATGGGTAATTCCAGAAATTAGGGCTCCAAAAGTGTGACATTTTTGTGTCACCGTTACATCTAGGACTTTTTTTATTTGACATGGAAATGTCACTGGAATTGATTTCAAACTATTACTATTTGTTTGGCACATACCATAATTTCATTAATTCGTCACTCTTGCAAATTAGAAATGTGTTCTGAACTTACAAAATCATGTCAGATGTGACAGGGACACACACAAAAAAGGACCCCTAATTTCTGGAATGACCCACATGTAGAGCATCATATGGTACAATTTACATGTACCGCACACAAGTACACTGTGCATGTACATGTATACCCTTGACCGCAACTGTAAAAGCATTGTGTTCCAGTACATATGTTCCAGAACAGTAGTGCAGAAAGCAGAGAAGCAGGAAGGTTTCTGGGAATTCTTTTACCACTTGCACCCTGACATGTACAATGCAGCCAGAGTGTGATCTGCAAAACTGATGGATCTTCACATTGAAAACACCTAACATACATGTACATGTAAGTCAGAGCAACCGTTCTGTACTTTGTTCTCAGTATGGCACACCCTTCTTATTGACCAAACAATTAGCAAACAATTATACCCACTCTGGTCCTTTGTCTCAGGTGTTCTGTGATGTACTTCAAACAAACAGATCATACATGTGCATGGGTGCACATGTACATGTACATGTACAGTATGTGCATACGTACACACTGTGTAGCATTCACGTTATAGTGCAGTTTACTGCTCCTTGAACACACCTTTTTTTGGGAGTGTTTACCAGTAAATATCAAATGTTTTAATCAGTTCAGAACAGAGGCCCTGTAAAGGCAATCTGGAAAATTTATATTGCAGAAACAGCTGATGGCTACAGCTGTCAAGCACTCCACATGTCTCTGACAGCGGACTTCTCATTTCCCCTTGGTTTTGTACACATGCAACATCCAGGAAGTCTGTGGAGGCAGTCCTTGTGTTAAACTTGAACTTGCCTCTAGTGACTGTACAGGGCCTGCTGTTCTGGCAAAATTATATCGCTGCATGTCGCAGCTTCTGAGAATTGTAAAATGTGAGGATGCAGTAAAAAGAATTGTACAAATAATGATTTGAAAAGAGTCAGAATCTGTGACGCTGAGATTTTAAATTAGCTGCAATACGTGAACATTTTGCCTTGTGAGGAAATTATGTTTTGCAGCAAAAAGAAGCACTGTTTTTCAGTGGTTTAATACATGTACACTTTGCAGAAAAGAAATGGCATAATTGGAACAAGACAAAGCTGAAGGCAGGTGAATTCTCCACTTGCAAAATAAACGAACACGCATACAGTACAGGGGAAGCTGTACAGGACATACCTTGTCATATCTGGCCACAATGTCAGCTCGCTCCCTGTTGGAACGCTCCACAGCAGCCAAATCTTGCATTTCAGCTGTCAACACAATACGGAAAAAAAGATTTAATTGTGGCTAGTCCAAGAAAACTAAATCAGCACTCTCTGCAACATAATAACACTAGTACCAAAAGCACACACGCGCATGCAGACCTACATGTTTCTGAAAATGACCAATTTTTTGTGTACAAACTAAAGAAGGTGCTGCACAGGACTGCAAATTGGACTTCATACCACATGAACAACTACTCTTCTCCATGTCATCAATATTTCTTGTCTAAGAGACAAAGTTACCCTGCGGAGGTTTGGAGCTGTAAGCCAATGGACCGAGTGGCGAAACAAATTCACAGACAATACTGAGGTCCAAAGTTAATGTATCAGTACAGAAGGAAAGTTGCAGGTTATGAGAATTTATTAAGCCTGAGATCTTGCGATGAGAATAATCTAGAATTTTTCATTAATTGAGTGAAAAATGACCACTGGTAATTGCTGAAATATTCCACAAAAAAAGTGAAAATTGGTTGCACTGTTACTAACATCATTTTTATTTGAACCCCTGGTAACTCATGAACAAAAATGTTTAACAAAATGAAAGTGGAAATAGTAGATATCGGTATGCAGAACCATTCTCCTTTGTTTCCACTTTCAATTATTCAAAAACCTCTTTTTGTGTATGAATTACAGATAATTATAAGGTCAGTCACAGTATAACCAATTTCCAATGTTCCATGTTTCTCTTTTTGTGTATGAATTACAAATAATTATAAGGTCAGTCACAGTATATCAATTTCCAATGTTCCACAGAACAGACCTCTATACTGAATACATGTACGTCACATTTTGCTTTATGTGTAAGCAAACTGTGGCCTCATCAGCTACATGTAAAAGCAGATGAAAACCTGATTTGGAAAACCTACAACCGGGTGAAATCAACAATGAAAACATACATGTACAAAACAGGCCACAGGTTCACATGCACTGGCCATTTCATTTTCTCACGATGCACACCGCAGTATACACTGTACATGCACATGTATACAAGTTCCCTAGGTCTCCCTGCAGTTGTAAACTGCAGGCATGACCTCATTTCAGAAACAATATGAGGACATGACTTCATTTCAGACTTGATTGTGAGGAAATGATGTTATTTCAGTCTAGAATGTGAGAACAGGCAATCCCCTTAAAGAACATGCACAGTGCAAAAACAATGTACATGTACATGTACCGGTACACTTCCATACTTCCAAAAGTGGCAATGATGTTTTGAATCTTTATGGCTGACTGGGGAAGCACTGACCGTACAGCAAAAAAGCACATCTACCCTCGGTACTGGCAGTCACAGATATGGCTGCAATGTAATGTGTGAGTCTACTCTTCTTCCTAACCAGAGAAAAGGTTCAACCAAAAAAGGTCTCAGTAAAGGGGGAGGGGTAAAAACTAAGCCTTAGATGTAGTAGTACATATTTCTGTCTTCAGCTTAAGGCTCTAAGGACTCGAAATTAACGGGCAAAGCTAGCTAAAATGCACCCGTTTGTCTCAGAAATGCACCCTTAAGGTTTTTAACAGCAAATGTTTTACAGTGACTACCATGCTCTAAAAATGAAGCTCAAAATAATGTCACCGACAAACAGAAGACTGGAGCAAGAGGCCACAAACTCCCTGCAAGGCTGCATGAACTACATGTACTGGTATAAGTAATGTATTGGTACATGGATATACCGATAGTGTAATCCAACCAACAAGAGTCATTGTCAACACGGTCAAAGACCATTGCAGCCTGCGTACATGTACTGTACACATACATGTACATGTATACTGCCCTATGCAGAGTGTAGACAGGATCAATACCGTATTCATCTTAATGTGCACAACCCAAGAGCATCTTAGTGTAAGATGCCCTTGGCAAGGGCATTTACATGTACCAGACATGTGTAAATGTACATTGTAGGCAAAAATGTTCTCAAGTTTCAATCAAATTAAAAATTTAGCATTTTACCAATGAAAATACTGGTACACATACATGTACATGTATAGGTCTACAGTACATGTGTACATGTACATTGTACGTAAGTACATGGTAGTATACATACATGTACATCATGTATACCGGTACATGTAAATGTATATAAATGTTGGTACATGTACCACAACATGTCATGGTCTTGATTGTGGTTAGAAAAACACATGCGTCAATACCAGTATTTACATGCACATGAACATGTACGCGCATCAATTACAGGAAGCTTTTAGCCATCATTTCACGTATGGTATATGTACAGTACAGTGTGAAAGATGTCTACCTACAAGTACATTGTACTCGTACACGTATAATGTAAATTGTGCTTACCTTTGTTACCAATAAACTTGTACAAATTTCTTCACTCTTATGAACAAATAGTAAACCTACATGTACATTTACGTACACGTACACTGAATCATGCTGAATCATATCACAGTCATGTATGCCATGATGTATTTTACATGTACATCTATCATTGTGGGAACTGGTGGTAATTTGTGGCATGGTTGTTAGAACAAATAGCTGATTTCATTTCCTGATGAGCAAAGTGCGTAAATGATTTACATACCGGTAGGTTGTACATGTACATGTACATGTATGTACATAACATACAAATGTAACAGTACCCATGTACCAATACAATGTAGGTAAATATTTGGTACATGTACAGTACATGTACCGCTACATTGGTAACAAGCATGCATCGTGGTACAATACATGTACATGTAGTATGCACATTTACATGTACGTGTACATTTACTCAGGCTGTGCTTAATATCCGAATATTCAATTGATTACAGAATATTTGAATATTTTTTCCAAATTCTTACAACGATTCAAAAACTAAATTATTCATTACAAAATGAAAAGGAATAAAATTTCAACAGGGCAAGAAGTACATGTACATGAATTGTTCTCTTAAAATCTTGCTAAATCATGGCTGGAGATACTTTTAGACTTGAGAAACTATTTTACATGTACAGTAGTGATTATATAATGTACAATTGTGTGCATTATTGCAACTTATTTTGAATATACATGTACACATACATGTACATGTATGTATCTGCCGGTCGGTACAACTGAATATTCAGATATTTGATCAAATTGAAGGTCGAATATTCGAATAGTGAATTAGTCTAATTGACTCAGCCCCAATGTTTACATGTACCTTATAGGAAGTCTAACCCAACACTGAATCATATTTAGCATGCACTGATCCATACCCCCATTTGCACAATGACAGCAAATGAAGCACATGATGACTCAAAAGCAAATGGCCAAGGCCCAACAGAACAGCGCACAACAGACTTCTGTACTACATGTATACGAAAAGCAATAAAAACCAACAGCAAATATTCGAGTAATTAAACATACTGGGTAATTACCATTCATATACAGTACATGTACTAGTATACTGTACATGTACAATATGCATCATTTTACAACAAAAATTTCAATGTTAATATGACAGAGTTTCAAATCCTGAATACATGTGCATGTATGTACATGTACAGTTCATTCATGTACAGTTCACTCATGTACATGTACAGTTCACTCATGTACATGTACAGTTCATTCATACATGTATACATGTACATGTACATGTGCATCACTAGACTCCCTGCTACATGTAACAGGTTTATATACATGTAATTTTAGGCTGAATTTTAGAAATGCAGATGAAACGCAGTAACAGCATACAAAATTTATCATGTCATTGTCATACTTGATTTTTTTTTGGCAAATGGGGGTTAAAGGCCAGCCAAAAGCTTTGTTACCACATGTACATGTACAGGTAATATCCTGAACTACCAAATTGTTACAATTCTTTGCATAAAGGAAGTCTGCATTTTTTCAATGCTCTATTTTTAAAATGAGAAAGAAATAATAAAAGATACAAAAATCCAAATTCCAAATATGGTTCTAGCTAAAACTGCTTGTAAACGTATCGTGCATGTTCCCACTTACCGGTAATTGCATACAAGGAGAATTCAGTATATTTTTCAACTGATGTATTTTAAAACACCTGAGAAATAACTTTAAAAAATAAAAGCCATGAAAAAACGGGCACAAATTGACTCTCTTCATTCTCTTACCGTTCACAATCACTCTCACTATACCAGCAAATCTGCCAGGTCTTTTACCTTTCAACCAACAAAAATTATCTTGCTGCATCAAAATGTACATTGATTACAATATGTTCGTTGCGAACATTATATTTGACAGAATGTTGATGACGTTCGAGAATTTTGACAAAAAATGAATGACGTTTGAGAATGCCAAAATGCTGTCACATGTAGTGTTTGAAAATTCTATCCGCAATGTTCATTTTGCCGTTTATTTTGGAGATATTCCTGCTGAAAATTACATTAAAATGATTAACTGTGCGCATTAGATTTTCATAATGAATCGTATTTTATGTCTCCGACATCATTTTTTTTTCAAACATCATTCAGTATGACTGAGTTTCTTTCGAGAAACCTTGGTCCAAAGAGAAAAATCCCTGAGCATTGCCATTCCGTGGAAGGGCTCATGAATATTGAATGAAAAAGACAGTGCACCATCTGGGTTGATGTCAAAGGTCGAACAGGCCATGATGCAGCAAAATGTTTCTCTAACGGCACTGCAAGATAATAACGGAAGCCGCAAAATCGCCATGAACTGTATTTTGACTGCAATTTTCAGAAACGTACTCGAAGAAAATGTGATCGGTCCAGTCGTAACATGATGATGGTCTGGAGGTGCTTTTTTGCACTCTTTTTTAAAGCTGGTGTTGTACATCGATTTTGATTCTACTTGCTGTTTTTTTTTGCAGTAAATTTTTTTGACACTATTGACAGATTCGAATGATGTTCAGGATTGCCGACTTTGGGACCCGATTAATTGTGAGAGGTATTTTTAATTTTGTGAATTATGGTTTTGATATAATCACCTTTCACCACATTTGTGTAAAATAACCGCGGGGATTATCACCCCTCAGCAAATTTTATTGGCTAGGATTTCATTAGGTTGTTCACGTGCGTCAAAAATGCTGACATTCAAGACTTTAATCAATTAACTCCAATTAAGTTGAAAGATGGACACAGTCATCATTGTTCCAGATATCAGCCATGACTTCCCTCATTACATGAGACATTAGGAATTAATTCACTGCTGTTCTGTTCAAGAAAAATGAACCCCCAAAGTTGAACATTATCTAATGGTCCATATTTTGAGGAACCTGCCACATGTACATGTACACCTGTTTGTAAGATACAGCATTTGCAAGTACCGGTACATGTGTACATGTATGTGCACTGTACATGTACACAGGATGCATGTTACAGGTATGTAAAGTGTGCACACATACATGTACCGTGTATATGTAAATGTACTCACACCCAGGCCTGTACAATGTATTCAAAACTTGAATAGAAAGTTTATTTTTAGAAACTGGATTACTTTCCATAAGGAAATCAATACAAATTCAAAGAAACTATTACACATGGGTTTCTACATGTATACATGTACAAAGGTGTCGGAACAGAATGAATATTCCAGAGGAAAACCCATGGAGTCAGGTGGGGACTGAAACCTGATCCACATGCTGACCTAGGTGGGATTCGAACCCAGGCAGCAGAGGTGGAAGGCAAAGAATGAGCTACTACTGGGGTACAACCACCTGACTCCCATGAGTGACTAGTCCAAAATTAGGGATTCTAAATGGAGTTGCCTACATGTACACTGTACTCCAAATGTACATGTACATGTAGAGCTTCTCCCATCCCAGGTGTAACAGGTTGAAGAAAAAACTGAACACTTGAAATTGGACCCCAAACCTGCATGTACCGTACATGTACATGTAGCAAGCAGATGAACCTTATCTTTGTAAGGCCAAGTAATCATCACGTACATGCAGTTTTGTCAAAAACATGGCTTTTTTGTCTTTTTCTTTTTTACACAGCAAACTTTTCAAACATGTCCAAGATGGCAGAGCAATCTCTGGCCTCTACTGCTGATACTTTGATGATTAAAGTGTGCTTAAGGTTAACATCATCTAAACAGGTTTTAACTTGCACGTATAGCTATGCAGGGACACATGTACGTATGTGGTTAGAAACAAATAAATGTCAAATTATATTGCAAATCCCCCCTGGAGGAAACTTTAAAAGAAAACTTTGAATAAATAAACAAGAAGGCAGCAGAGGAAAACAAAGTGACAGAACAAGAAAAAGCTTCAGTTTTAATTTGGTTGAACGTGTTGAGATGTCACAATGCCATACTGGCAAACAGGTGAGTTAATTTCTCTAAGAGCTTCATATACGGACTTCACTAATTTTCCCTTACAGTGGTTAACTAGTAGTTAGCGTGTGATAACACGTCCAAAAAAGTCACATGTAGGAAACAAAATAATGAAGCATTTACAAATGTACTTAGAAAATACTTAAAATTTTCAGGCCAGTCCCAGAGGTTTGTGCACAGGGTGTCAAGTGATGTCCATGTATCGAACCAGTGATGGAAATAAGAAAATAAACTTGATTAGCAGATTTGCTAATCATGTCATTTGATTACCATTATAATGAAATTGACCAGCAAAAAATAAATGGGCCTAATTCAGTACCATTACACCATGGTATCCAGTTTTTATATCCACTGATGTGTACACCAAGGCTCAACAATAAAACAAGACTCAGGTATGGTATAGCATGGTTGTTGGTAATGGCTCTGGCCAAAAATTGGGTGGAGAAACAATTTTTTACACAATCAAAGGGAAAATAAACAAAAACCCAGCTGACAGCAAGACCCTACTCGTGAGTTTTTGGGGTGCCATTTTAGATCCTGAGATGTTCTACATTTGACCTAGATCGGTTGGTGAGTAAAACATTAGTAAAATATTTAACAAGAAAAACGAAATGGGGTACATGTACATCACTAAAAATTGCACTGATCAGAAATCACTGTAAGAGTTGGTGCTTTATTGAGATTTGACAAATGTTCTGCAGAATTTCGAACGGCTTTGATTTGGGCCTCTTGCAAGCTACATAACTCACAGTAAAGGACGATGTCTTCCGACTGATTCTTTTGTTTCAGCCATGGCGTATCTCTCTGCCATTTTCCAACGGTACATTTGGACAGTGTTTCAACATTTTTGTTGCGCATTGATCACAACGAAAGGACAGAAGTTAACACATGCTTACGTACCGGTACGTGCGAAGCTGGTATCGCACTTGGGGTGTATGTGCCAACGCGCACGGCGCCACTTATCAAGTATTGAATGTACATGTGTGCGCTCGTACCGAACTACTACACGTGCTATATAATCCTACCAAATTGCAGCAACCTTGTTTTCCAACGATCTGTGGGCCTCGTGCTGCGCGAAACTACCTGGCAAGAAACTGAGGTGAGTTTGTTTTGTCAAAAATTGCATTTTTGCTGTGAAGCCGCTAGCGGGGCAGGGGCCGATTTCCGATCCATGCCGCAAGCTCACCGTGTGCACAGTGGCCGGCAGGAGAGGGTTGTAAGGGCCATTCATGCATGATTTTAAAAAAAAATTTCCATTCGCAAAAATTGCACATCAGTTTAACGTTTGTCTCACTTTTTGTACAAAATGTATCGCATTTTGCAATGCGAGTCCAGGAGTCCAGCTATTTCCATCACTGCGAACTCTTTCCAACTGTTTATGCTCTTGAGATTTCAGAAACTGGTGACAGAAGGGAGGGGGTGGGCTGTGGCACTGCTGATTTCATTTCAAGCATTCTTTCTCCACAGGGGAGGTTTATTGGGACAAGCTGTCTTGCTTACATTTGTTAGACTTACTCACTTCACAAAGAAACCTGTATGACTTCTTGGGTTCCAAATCATTTAAATATATAAAGCAAGTTTAAGATCTGAGCACCCTAGTATAATGATGTTCATTGGAGGCACTCTTTCCAAGATTCTACTCAAGCACAGAGAGAAGGAAAAAAGCAATGTTGACACCTTGAGAGTGCACCCATGTATGTACATGAATGATATAACCATAAAGAGAATCCTCCTTGAAAATCTGCTCTTTTGTTTCACTGCTGCCACCCCAGCTTAAGCTACATGTAAATCTTTGCTACGCTGACAACACTAGTTTCATGTATACATGTAAGACAGCACTCTAAGCAACGACATGTATGGACATACACAAGGACACGTATATGTACATGCAGACCTTCATTGCATTGAGGAGCCAATTTCCTTTGTGAGGAAAGTCAGGGCGGGCTTGTGGAGACAAACGTTTGTCTTCATTCCTTTTTTGGTCCCAACATCTATATTTTGATACACGCTAAAACCAACCCAAAATAAAGACTGACTAAACAGTCACCAACTGGTACTCACACATGATGGCTATGGTATTAACCTCCAGCAACTAAAACGTCTTCATAACGGTTAACTACATCATGTAGTGACGTGTTGCCTGCCGTTCAAAATCCAATTCACTATGATGGGTAGGCCTATGTCATGGTATCCGCTGATCTACATGCAGGGTTTTTTACACAAACTGATGGGAGGATGACTCATGCCAGAAGTTCTGGAATGCAAAGAGATTTTGGGAACGATATTATGAAAGGACTTATCATATTTGTTTGCAGTACCCATGGCTCCTCTGACTCCAACCAGCCGGCAGACCGTGGGCCGCAAGACAAGCTTGGTGCTCGAAACCTCAAATAACACCCACCCTAATGCTCATGACATTGGGGAAAGACAGAGAATTTCCTGATATCATGACTATCAACGAACATTACGGTTACAAAAGGATGCTCCTGAAGCCATAGCTCCATGCTGAAGCTAAAACGTACGTGGTCAAGTCTGCAGGTGATGGTGTTAAAGACCCCTGCACTGATGTTAGTAAGCAGGAAGTTCAAGTCCCAACCAGGTAAAATTGTCCAATTTTTCTTACTAGAATGACTTAGCTTTCATCAGCCATGTCAGTTGCCTTAGACAGGACAACAATAAGCTGGTACATGTACATGTAAGGATGATAGGCTTGCATTCTTGCGGTCGGACATCCAGGAACTTCTGTTTATTATTCTAGCGCACCAAGCCTCCAAGGGTAAATTTGCCCTTTTGCCACGTGTTAAATGTTTGTAGTGGCGTCATGCCGACTGCGAGAATTGCTTGTAAGTTGTAGGCCCCAGGCCTACTCTTTTTCTTTTTTTTTTCTCTTTTTAAAAAAAAAAATAGGCCTAACATTAGAATACATTGAACTGCTTGGCTTAAAATATTTAGGCATGCCAGTGACTACTTCCTGAACACTACTCAGTAGGCCTTACTGCACTCCACCTATCTGATGGTTCTGCACCCGGTGTCATTTTGAAGGTTGCCCAGCAGTCGTACCAGATAAAACATTCGTTCACACTTGCTTAAGCAAATCTTCCCCTGAAGACCCTTATACTGAAATTTTACCCATGTCGACCTACGGGATTTGAGTGTATTTTGTAGCATTTAACCAATATTATTGTCAAAAAATGAAGTTTTTTCCTACCATCCTTACCTCTCCTCCCTCTACGATTTGCACACATCTGCATTCCCTTGTGGCCGAACGTCACGCGCCAAAAAACAAAAAAGATGGTAGAGAAAACCTCGCTTTTTGATAACTATATAATATAGGTTAAATGCTACAAAATACACTCGAACCCAGTAGTTTGATAAAGGTAGAATTTCAATACACATGTAGGCCTAGGGGCAAGCGCTAATGGATGTTTTATCTGGTACGATTGCTGGGCAGCTTTTTAAAATGCCATAACATGTGGAACTAATGGAGTGCAGTAAGGCACTGTAGTGCCTTACTGTTCAGGAAGTAGTCAGTGACAGGCCAAACACTCAATAAGCCTAGGCTACCCCCAGAATTTTGGCATTTATTACCATTATTAGCACCCTGTTCCTGTAATAAAGAAATAAAGTCTACATTTTCGAAACAACTTACCTAAATAAGTTGGCGGTGATGTCCTCTTTCATATCAGAAAGAAAAAAGGGAAGGGCTTTGGTTTTTGAGTGAAATTAAGGGGTAAAATGGCAGAGTAAAATGACATGACCAAGAGCCATGAACGAAGATGAATTTGTGCATGTAGTCTGGTTCCTTGACCTGGAACCATAAAAGTTTCTTTTACAAATTCACTATATCCACAATGGCTGGGTCAGGTAACCAGACATGAAACAAAATGAAATTGGCGTGATGTGGTTGTCTTTCGCTGAACGCGAGTAAAAAGAATTCTGGTTTTGTTGCTTAAATATTGTCAAAATTTACCCAAACTAGAGCGGGATTAAGGAATGGATCCTCAAAGTCTGAATGTTGGTTAGTTTGAAAAAGTGGACTTCGTTTTCCTTAATACAGGAACCGCGTGCTACTGCCAGTAATGCCATGGTAATGAATGCCAGAACTGTGTACCCCCAGAACTGGGGTGGGGGGTCCAATGTCCGCCCCGCTCCCACGTACATGTATCTCTCCCCATTCAAAATCAAACTAGGCCTATACAAATTAAAATAAAGGACGGGTTCACTGTCTAATTCACTGCCTCAAGCTAAAGATGTGCAAGAAGTGGCTAGGGACTGACAACTCATTTACTCAACAGCAGGTATGGTGCTGGGGTCAGGCTGAAGGCCTAACCATCATGACATTGCTACATCTTAGTACTTGGGGCCCCTGCACAAAATTGCAGAGCCAGGATAAATCTATGGTATGGCTAAATTTCTCCAAAACTCTGCAAAAACATAAGAAAATACACCATGTTAATCAATACATATATCCCTGCTTCAAGTAAATGACAACAATTTTATGTCTCTGGTTGATGAAAACCTTACTTTATCGAATGAACACAGCTCGACCTTCCCTGTTTGACATGTCAAGTGTTGTCCGCCATGTTGAACAATTTTCCTGGTGCATGTTATTTGATCACGTGACCAAATATCAAGCGAGGGCGTCCCGACAAGGCCGTGGACGGCGCGAATCGGCGCGCTACCGCGTTGTACTTGTATGGACACGAGGGCCTAGCGCTAGCGGTGGGCGGGTTTCTATCAACCAGGTTCTCACTTTTACATGTGACTTCAACTAGCACCTGCAACCCTTCTCCACATTTCAAGTCCCCTTCCCCTCATTTTAATCACTCAGAGGTTTTTTAATATTGAACTCTGACCATCCTGAAGAGAAAACACAGCAGTTCAATCTTACACAGCAGTTCAAATGCACTTTCGTCATTTGTACATTATCAAATTTATTAACATTATGTGAATCAAAGAAAAACCCCACAATATACATGTACAGTTACACAGATTATCACAACATAAATAAAACCAGCCTACAAAATAACCTTGCACATTTTTTTCGGATACTCTTAGAATATCTTATTCCACAGGAATTCTGCTCAGCCAGGCTAGCATCCCACAAGGCATCCAATGCCGGGTGCAATTCATAGTGCAAAATTACACAAAAAGCAATAGTTCACATGTGGTAGTATTCAATTAGACAAGCCAAAATCATTACAAGTCATCAACCAGAAAAATGCCAATGCATCCAGATCACACACCACCGTGCATGGAAGGACATGAACAAATCTACAACACTTAAGTGACAAACGCAGCATAGCCTTTAATTAGATGAGACAAAAGATAAATACTGTTATACAATCTGTAGTACAAAAATGTTTTTTCCTTCTGTTTTTCCCACAATGATTTTCCATAATCAATTTGAATCAATATTATCCAAGTTCTGGGTACAGGGTTAGCAACAAGCGGAGGCAGGGTTGTGACTTAGGGGAGGGGTTAAAAATTGTGCCCATTACAGTCATGGTAATGGATATATACAAACATACACAAAACAGAGGCAATAAATGTATTGAGGTTGTCATTGAAAACATAGCCATGTTTGAATTAACTGGCTCCAGCCAGAAGTGTCACATTGGACTCTATGGTGACCCATTGCAGCCGTGCTCGTGGCTATTTCACGAAGCTATTCCACAGTGGAAGCTTACATGTAAGTTTGCAGAAATATCACCCTCAAAATGTACATGTGCTCCATTATTTTTGAAGAAGGCTGTGTTTCATTTCATCATAAGTAGTGGGGTTAATTATTTGGTATTTGGACAGCTGCATGGAATTTCGAAACACTCAATGAACAATTGGTCTGCTTTTTGTACATACGGCCAGCTAGTTTCACCGCCCCCCCACTGGTAGAAAAAAAATATATGACTGTGATGTATACAATGAGCAGACCCAAATCTTCTAAAAGACCAGGAAAACTGAGGTCATTTGAAAGCATATCATCTCCAGATGTGGTTTCAGGCTATTCAATTTAATGACACCAGCCTCCTCCGCCCACCCACCAGCTCAGCAACAATCCACCCTCTGCAGCAGAAACATCTCACCTTCTGCAAGGGAAGAGTGCCGCTTGAGTTCCAACAGTAAATGCTTGGAAGTGGCTCTGGAGCCTGTGCTTAAAGCAAAGGTCAGAGACCTAGGCGAATTCCATCACCTCTTTCAATAGGCCATGTCCGCAAGACTTGATTTGGCTAGGACTTACAGTACATACAAATCTATGGGAAGTGGCATTAGCCACATCATAGACTTGTGTGTAATTTCAAGACGCAGCCAAGTAAATTGGAACAGCGGTAAACTTCTTTGATATTCAGCTTGAGCCAATTTATTAGTTAATTTAATACAGGGTACAAACCAATACAGCAAGCAATTAGCTTCGCATATAAACTTCTTAGCAATAATTTGCAGTGCAACAAAATTTTGGCTTGGTGGGTTGCGCTTCTGGATTATGCGTTTTGTTTTACAGCCCTGTCACTTCTTATCCCTTGACGAAAAACATTTCCTATGATCGGTAAATCCACCAGACGGACTACGAGTATAACTCCAGTACTTTTGTTAACAACTACATGTAACACTGCGAGCAATGTGGACATAACATGTACAGTTTGTAAATAGGAGTACTTCAATATACAAGATTTTCAGTTCAACCTAAGAACATGCTACTTAGGCTTGCAAGGTGGAGGAGTTTGCCGGGCAATTGTATAATTTATTATAACATCTTTAAGTAATCACACACGCATAAATACAACAGCAACTCCAGCCAGTGGTCTTTGCCGACTCCAAAATGTTAACAACTTGTGACTGGTGCACAGTGCTGGTGTACACCACTGCTTAACAGAGTAAAGCTACAAATCTTTGGGCTCATAAAAAATAAGTGACATCGGACATAACACTAATGGCCAAACAGCACGTTTTCTTTCCCTCTGATCTCAAGGCTGAAGTTTGTGTCTCAACTGGGATGTGTGTTTTCATCGTCTTTCAACTGGCTTTGTCTTCTAGAATTTTTGCCTTGGACAATGACAAGGGATTTCAGTTCTTTCTAATGGAATCAAAATCAACTGCTTTACAAAAACTTTCCAAGAACAAAATTATTTTAGCCTCAAGTGGACTACAGGTCTCACTTTTATGGGATTGTTTTCTCATGTTTTGAAAGCCCTACCTATTACTGAAAAGACTTTTGTACAACTTTATAATTTATGTATACACAAAGTACTTCTGTTGTAAAAAACAGAAAGAAAGGAAATTAAGTAATGTTCACACTGTTTCATGACGCACAAATGACACAAGGCTTGCTATTTCAAGGCAACCATACAAAATTTGCTTGATACTTCATTCTGAACCCAAATATTCAAACTGATACCTTGTCAGAGGTTGCTGTGATGCCATGCAGAAAGTTGGCTCCATTTTGTAATCAAACCACAGAGAGTCTTCTCCCAAGAAAATACAAGACCAAAATGGTTGGCTGTGCCACTCACTTCGTAGCTTTGGTCTTATATTTGACACACGTCCACATAAACCTTGCATGACTGCGAATCTCTCTGACTGGTTGAATGCTTTTGAGAGTCTATGGTGGCTATGGATAAATACACATGTAACACGCACTTTGCGTCGCTGAACGAGCTGGATTTCAAAGAGATTTCACAGCTGTCTGTACGAGGCAATCCGGGCAACTAAGTAGCCATTTGCCGTATTGTTACTTGCAAAGTGCACTAAAGCGTACACATTGCCAAATTACCCAATTTATAAATGTTTCATGGGTATTCATGTTAATTTTTCTCAACTCTTTGATTAGGATGCCATTTTCTTTCTTTCTTTTTTGTAATGTTTTTAAACATTTTAAAAAGAATAGCAAGCAAACAAAATTTACGGGCCAAGAGCAGCTTTCAAGAAATGAAGGATAAACTTGAATAAGTTAAAACTTAATGATGGTTACAACTGTTAACTGATTGAGAATATGGCACCTGTGGGTCACCTGACAGTTTTAACTGTCCAATCAGGTGCATCTTGAGTGAAACCAAGTTGGCCCTTTGGAGCGTGCAGGTAGTTCCGGGATATCAGTGTTAACAGCCTGTCAAATATGGTTCGGCAGTGTTCTTAGACTTGCACTTGTCCATTACATAAACATACCGCTGTCAACGTCATGCTGCAATTCGTTCAGCCGCAACCACAGTTTAAAAGCAACTGAGGGTTCCCACTTTCCATAATTATTGTCTGGTGCTAGGTGCATGTGAAGCCAGTACAGTCTTTTCTCTGTACAGAAAATCCTCCGAGATTAAGTCTGTGTGGCAGACGTGTCCCCGACATGACCATTCCTGGGTACTTTAGCACGAGTTCACTGACATTATCAGATGGTCAAGTCCTAAGGGACAGGCTTAGTGCTCACCGGCGTCCGATCCAGTACATGATACCTGCAGTTGTCGCTACTGCTACACTGACAGCAAGAAATAACCTGAACCCTTCTGAGGACTCAAGCTGATAGCTGAGGGCAGCTCTCTGTTCAGAAAATGAAAAAAAGAAGAAAACCCAGCTTGAATTACCATACAAGTTTTATGATCTGGGGCAGTGTTTGAACGCTCAAGTAATAAGCTGGCCAATAAATTACCGGCGCTCTCCCACCGGAAGTGTAATGCAGGATGCAATTCCCTTTGAGTGAAGACTCCAAACTGAGTGATTCAGAGGGCTCATCTATTGGTTTATTAGGACGCAATTCAGTTGTTGGCTTTCCTAGGAACTCCTGTGAATGCTCAGCATGTCTACAGATGCACTGAACACAGACCGTTTCCTCGAGGCAAATGCTGAAGTAATCATAAATTGTGCAGTGCAAATGGTGTGACAGGTATTTAATGCTTGCTCTGTCCTGGATTCGTTTCACAACTGGATGTAAGGGTGGCTCACCAAATAGTGCTCTTCAACAATATCTAATAGAAGTCATCGACTGTGATAACATTCTTATACAGTTTGGCTGTGTATGGAATGTTTTGCTGCAGCCAGAAGTGACACATGGGGCTATGGGTAGTGACACGTGAGTCTATGGGAAGTGGCAACTGTGGCTAGACGGTGGCTTACATTGGTGCATGTGTTCCTTTCAGCTGTAGCCAATACTTTTGGACATGGCCTCAGGATGTGGTATAGGCCGTTTTCCAATACTTAACTTCGTCTCCGTCTCAGGCTTCGTTCCCAAAACCAATCCCCGATTGTGGGCCTGAAGTGTTTGAATTACACTGAATTACTGTAATTTTTGGCTTTCTTGCATCTTATTGGATGTTCCGTGGCACTATTAAACTGATTACTGCGCTTACAGCTTCAAAGTCAGCTAGTAAAAAACAGTTGAAGCCTAAGACGGAGCCGAAGTTGAGCATTGGAAAATTGCCATAGACCTTTATCGGGCAGACTGCTGCTTGTACGTGTGGAGGTAATGTTATGCTACTGGATTGTAAATAATTCAGCTGTCAAAATAAATGCTTAATGTAACTGCCTGATTGACCCACGTGCCTATTACTGTATCTGGTTAGAAAAAGCGTGATATTGGGGCTTACCCATCCGCCCTGCTGTGATATCCACTGAGCGATTCTCTCCGTGCATATGAACTGAACGATGCTGCCGATTATCTTGCCGATGAACTCGCCGATGCCGGCTTTGACACTGATTGCCACCTGGTATCCGAAAGACAACAGTGCGGCTATTCGCCCCCAGTTGATGCCTTGCGTGAATAGTCTGGAAATAAAAACCCAATAAATTCCATTGTAATTTGCTTGGACATCATACTTAGTTTTTATTGGTGTTCAGGGTTATCAACAGGCCAACTGTTGGGTAGTATTTTGGAGAAGCACAGTGAGAAGAGCTCTTGTGGGTTATGGCCAGGGATCGAGGGGCCTGTTCAAGGGGCACCTACTGCGCTCTAGGGGCAATGCCCCGGCGGGGGTTGAGGGACAGAGCCCCCTAAGGCTCCAGGATTCTGGGGTTTTTTAGGGGCAGGGAAATCAGGTTTTTAAGGCATGTTATTAAGTGTAATTTGTGTGTGTAGAAAGTGGAATTGTCAATAAAGAAAGATGAACACAGAATGAAGTAACACTTGTCTCATAGTATTTGTGCAACAATATACAGTAACTGTCAAAACACTGTTCTTTCAAAAACTAAACAGATTTAATGACCTTTGACCAGGTGAAGGCAGATACGCTCATCAGAAACTTTTTGACAATTGGCGAGAAAACATTTGCATGCACACGCATGGTATGACTATCATCATTTGCCTCGTACCCAGACTTCAATGTGAATTGTGTACCACGCATACCGGTACAAGTTCTGAGAAAGATAAAGTCAGTTGATACTACGTGTATGCGTAACATATGGCGTGCCCACTCCTGCTGGAATGTGACTGTGCAAATATAGACAGTACTGCAATACTGGAGTACTGCAAGTGAAGCCCGCCTCGCGTGTTGGGATATGGGGGCATATGACCGCTGTCGTTCATTTCAAGGCCTGGATTTGGGGGGGGAGATGGAAGGGTGTTGTGCGACAAGCGCCCCCTACATTCAAACTCTTCTCATTCAGTATTGTGCAGCAATGGCGTGCACATCCTTTATTTCTTAGCTGTGTGAACATGGACCATGATCCACGAACAGCCGGCAATAATTTTTATTGACAATTTATTAATTTCAACTGTGACTCGGAGTGTTTAAACCTGTATGGTATATTTTTTATATGGGGCTCTCACTCGTATTTACCGGCAATTCCTTTTTGACAGTGCCGTGCCAACTTGCCTACGCGTTGCCCAGACACACGTTTGTGTGCAACGGTCGGTTGTGCGTGCTGCATCTCCACGCGCTGTAAGTTTTGATTGAGCGTGAAGAATTTTTTGACTATACATGTACCCAAAAGCAATGGACAAAATTTGAATGGGACGCATCACTCATTTTTTTAATGTTGTGGAAAAAGGGTCATGTTGAAGGGAAGGATTTCCTTTAAACGACTACAGTTGGAAGGTGAGGTCTTTAAACATACAATGTACATTTCAGAAAAAAAAAATTTACATTGAAGGTAGGAGTTTTACAAATCAAATCATTGTTATGCATAGAATTTACAGGTTTTAATTTGAGGATATCACAATGCAGCGTGTGCATTATAAACGTGTTCGCATGCAGGATCCATCATAGCTGGATTGAGAAGCTGAAATGGGAATCCTTTTCTAGAATCTCCATAAAACAAAAGGCTGGTGTACGTATTAAAAACAGGAAAAGTTCTTCAATAATCCTTGCAGATAATGGAAACAATGGAGTTTGGAACTTTAAACGAAACAATTCCTTATGCACACTCCCTATTAATGAATGGAATAGGCTTACAGACCGTTGTAACGTAAACGTTAAACACCTTTCGCCCTCCCTTCCCCCGGCCTGGATTGGTACGTAATTTAAGCTTACTGGTACTTCAGTGTTCTTGCAGTTTTAAACAAGGAATTAAGCACAGAAATATCTTATAATTGCTAAAGACAGATAAATACGTGAGAAATTTTCCGATTTTTAAAAGAAATTTTACCAACTCTGAGAAAGACATATGTCTGGGTGGTCAGACTCAAAATTAAAACAAGTGCCGGGCTGAGATTATGAGAGCTAGATGGCCCTGCCCACCGCCGCCCCGCATAGCTAGGACCCTGTTTGTGTTCGGTCTCAGTCTAAGATACCTCAGTCTCGGTGTTGGGAAGTTGTCGTCTCGGTCTTAAAAGGGCTGGTCTTGGAATTGGTCATGGTCTCTGTCTCAACATGCCTGGGTCCAGTCACTGTCTCAGACAGGGCAGTTTCGGTGACGACACCAAAACTCACACTGTCTTCTTTAACAACTCCAAAGCAGGCCTTAGGATGCCCTTGGCACTAAGAATGCTACGCGAATTACTCTAGGAGTAAACGAAAAAGTAAATAAATACTCTAAATCATGCCAGATTGTCACTTCATAGACACAGTAAAGTCAAGAAATTATCTGATGGGCTTTTAATGTCGCTGTCTAAAAACATTTTCAACTTCCATATTTCAGTCTTCGGTAAACTATGATCCCAAACCCATGTCAGACAGTTCTCAATAAAGAAGGTAACCACAGTACGTTATGAAGAAGCAACAAATTAAAAATTAAACAATTTTAGTTTTAGACTTTTTAGAATTTTAGCGTTTAGGTCACAGGTGTAAAGTAAAAATACCATACTTAACCTAACAGTCCTCAGTCCTGCAAATACTGAGATTTAGGACTGTTAGGGCTAACAATTATATGCAGACACAGATGTCAAAACTAGTTCTAAAAGTTACTTTTCAACCAGTCATCACAAAATGAGCTATACATCTACATTTCAAAACTTGCGCCAGACGTGGAGCCTTGAAAATAACTTTTAAATCTTAATTTCTGGAAATGGGCTGGTGAGCGCACAATCAAAGTCAACCCATTTTGTGATTTCTGGTCACTTTTTTTAATAAAAAGACATGTTCTTACCTCCTGGCAACCCTCGCAAACGCTTCGTAAGCAGTGGCAGGCGTGATGCGTAGTTGGCTTATCATGTCACGGAACTCGCACTCGTACTGGGAGTTAATCTCGTCCCCAATCTGTGCCAGTCGTCTGCCAATCTGCGACGTTGGACTGTCGGACGGAGAAGCAAGAGAACTGCATGAAGCTTTAAAAATTATGTAGACCCCTGGCACATGTTCCAACACTGTCAAGTTCCAGAGCTCCCATCCTCAGAAAGTTTTCCAAGTAATCCTTAAGGATGATACCCTCATAGTGTTATTTGATTGTTGTAATTACCGTCCACCATCATAGCATCACATGATATCAATAATTCAGAAACTACAAAAATATTCTCGAGCATTTTTTCATTTCTTCTCGGTCACTGCTGGCCCCAACTTTTCAATAGCTGATTTCATGGAACTATACATGTATATGCAATAGCTTAATTTCACTTGCAACAAAGTTTACGGCACAAGTTCTGCAACAACTTATGACACATTTCATGAAAGTTACACATCGCATAAGTCTACGACTTGCACAACAAATTATGGCATAACTTACGCAATTATTTTAAGTGGCATAAGTTGCGCCCATCATGATCAGTTAAAGGCTCTTCATTGCTCAACTTAATAAGTTTTTAAACGAGAAATGCACAACTTTTGGGGGGCGGAACGAAAAACTTGCTTGGCTGTGAGAAAACTCAGGATTTTCTGCTCAGTTCGGACATGCATGTAGATGAAACTTTTTCAAAATGATGGGTGGAAGTAATTTAACAATTTAATGACTAGTTTTAGTGCAAAGGAACAAGAACACCTGTCACAAAAGCTGTGGTTGTCCTCGTCCAAGATATTTAATACAATTAAATATACTGCACAGCAAAGCAACTTTCTGTGAAATCGGCCATACTGTGCATTACACAGCTACGCCAGAAATATGTGGCTTAAAGTTTAAACACGCTGCAAAGTTATACATGTAAATGCCACCTTTCATGGAATCAGCTGCTCATTTCTATCTTTACCTTTTTTCTTTTTATTTTCAAACAAACACTCCTTTCTGTTTTATGGCTATCTTTGTAGGCAGTCCCAAGCGGTACTCAGATGCTTTTAAACATTTAAATTCTGTCAAAGTACAGATGGAAAATTGTTCTGGTGGTTCATTTTCTGAGTGCAATAAGCCCTTGTAAGCAGTTGACAGACACGTTTGCGCAGTTATTAAAAAATATGTCCAAGAAACAGGCATTTAGGGCTTAAAAAATTGAAAAGTGAGACACTAACCTGAGGGGATTCGCTGTGAAGCACTGAAATTCGGGTATCCTCGGCGTAGCAATCGCCAACTCACTCTCCTCCGACTGCAAGTCGGTCTGGTACCTGATGAACATGTAATTTCTTACAATGGACTCAGTCTGCTCAACCACATTGTCCTCCGTGTCGGGCGACAGTCTCTCGGTGGTTTCCGTGGAGGTCGACTGGTAGGTGGCCATGGCTGGCTCGGCGGATGCACGGCTTAGTCTGCGCTGGGCTAGGCTTGCTGTTGGAACGTCATTCAGCCTCATGTGTGAGGCAGCATGGAACGGCACTTCTTGTGGTTGCTGTGGCTGCTGCAGTCGTCTGGTTTCCTCCCCGTTATCGTTCTCTATGACAAAACGATGCAGAAGGAACACTCTGATAAGTTCAACTGGCAAGATGGGTATAGCCATGATGAGAGATGCACAGTGCAGCAAGTATAAATTTTAGTAAGTGTGACACTGGAACCCACAAAATCCAGTTCACAATTTTCAAATGCGATTTCAATTACATGTATGTACATGTATAGTTGATGGCTACTGTTGATAAGTTAGTCCGATTGTCAAACCACAAAGACTGCGTTGTGACTGAATGTGAAACACTTATGAGCACAACAATCTGCTTAATGAGCTGGACGGAATTGATCTAATCTTCACACCGGCAACGTGCGTTATCATCTGAACCAGAGTGAGCTTTGGCCACCTCTTAAATACGCTAGGCAGCGTTAACGAGTTCATCCGGAATGCCAAACGTTCACGGCCACCTGTTACCAGGGGCACGGGGCAGCCATGCAGTAACAGCCAGCGTTATCACCAACATCCCCTCCCCCTCCTCAATGAGCATGCTCAGACAAACGGCACACGCACACCAAGAGCGTCAGCAGGACTTGCGCTTGGGGGAAAAAAACATTGATCCCAATCTCACATGAAGAGATACGACCTTGCCTTGCAACACAGGGAGTGCCGAGATTCAATTTGCAAACCACACATGTTTGGATGTCACGGCACTAATGAGATAAAGATTGGAATAAATTGATCGCTTTGGACGATGGGGGCATCTGCAGTTCACGCACGCTGGGAAGGGGAGGAACTGGACACAGAGCAAGGCTAGGACGAAATAAGAGGAGAAAAGTAATCATCAAACCTTCGGGGTCAAGGTCAACTCGGAAGAGGAAGTTATTAACGTTGTGTCATGAATGAGATTCTGGACGTGAAAGGTTGCTCAGGAGTTGGTAAAGATCAAGGTGATGATCTAATTAATACTGGGGTACCTTGTAAGTACAGATGAATGGGCAAAACTGGGCCGGACTTGTCTCGAAACTTTGTACATGTATAGTGCCTGCTCCATCAATGGCCTTCTTAAAGATCTACTTAAGTATATTAGGTCAGTTTACACTTTCACATGAATGTTTCACGTACAGGTATCAAAGAAAGCCAAAAGTATTTCAAGCTAGTACAAGGCATTATTTCCTCATTTCAGCACGATATAATCTTCATCCAAAAAAGGAAAAAAAAAAGTTAAAAAAAAAAATCTTATGTACCTGTTCACGTCCCAGTACACTGTAAGCTTCACATTATTTAATCAAAAGGTACTCATACCCTGTATGGTCTTAATTACACAAAATCTTATGAGAAATATAAGTACCTTGGTAATAGGTAAACGGTTATTGTCCAACACTTGGTTAATGTTTCTTTGAACTTTTTGGATTCAAGATGTTTGGCCTTTTAAATGTAAATTTCTAATTTGTTTCCATGACATTTCAACTAGCCTAATTTGCAATAACCAATTGTTCCACAGTTTATCTTTAAATTAAAACAATTCAAGAAGAGAGACTTAAAAACAAAAAGCAACATGAAATAAACGAAGGTTAAATGGCCCCTGAAACAATGAACAGATATCATGAAGCAAGAATGCAATTAGAAAATAAGATCCTAAACCCATTATCAGATGATAATTCAAAGCCCGGCCTTGGGGGGGGGGTAGTAGGGAGAGAAGGTGATTACACAGTCGTCCCTTTCTCTTAACTGGAAAAAAAAAATCGAACACGCACAGTGAGCACGTGCATTGTGCTGCCATCACACAATGGAAGCGAGGGGGGGGAACGGCATGCCATTAGTAAAAGATAATTATCATGTTCGTCGGCAGCAGCTGGGATTACTGATGAATGTGTGCGCAGATGCTTTCTCCCAGGCAAGTTCATCCAGAGGACAAGAGGTGAGGTGGATGTCACTAGGTAGGAACAGGTCCTTTGCCACCCTGCCGGGCACCATTGTTATTGTAATGAGGCCTTAGTCACCCTTACTGGAGGATGAGTGTTGTGCAGTACAAGTAAACAAGACGACGATGCTGGATTTGTAAGACGGAAACAGGAAGCAGCCGAGGCAAATATACGAGTATACACACCTTGAACAATAAGGGGCAACAAAGGCCAAGAAATACAAGGGCTTCCCTCCTCTGGACAGCAACAGACAATTGCCTCCTTCAACACACACACACTGTAGTTTTCCAAAGAGAAGCATGACAATTTGACTTACCAGAAAGATCACAAAATTCCTAATGTACATGTATATGCACAAATTCAAATCTCATACATGTACATACTGTGCATGTTTGTGTACTGTAATTGTGGGCATGCTACATGCATATGTACATGTACATTTTACATTACAGTACACGCACTCGTACATTACACTAGACATGTACATGTACATGTATATATAAGTGAACATGGACTTTCGTTGTTAGATACCGGTACATGCAGGTTGGTTTGCTCCAAGACTACAAGATAATCAAGCACCCAAGACCATGTAACATGGATGTAAACTGGTACCAGTAAATGTGGTAAACAAATCCATTCCAATTTTTTCCCCAGAGCTACCGGTATTACAAGGGTCAAAAATAAAGGATGTTTTTCTGACCCCCAAAACTCTGTCTGGAACATGTACATGTACATATTCCAAGAAGCTTGGCTTTCACAGAAAGAAAAAATCTAATCAATAAATCAATAGGCCTCTCATGACTGAGGCTCCAGTCACTCCACGTACATGTAGTACATGTACGGTATGAGTTCACTACATGTACGCAACCTGAAAATGAACTGGTGACTGTGCATGTACATGTACATGTACGTGTACTTTGACTACACTGATCACATTTGTCATGGAGGACCAATGATCTGCAAGCAATGACCAACTTACCTTGGCGCAAGCTCAATGTACGATGGAGGCTGACAGGTGATGTACACGTGCACACCATGCACTGTGTGCCCACAGGAGAGAACTGACCCATGGTCATGGGGAGAGTTCATAGAGTGCCCCAAGGCACAAAAATGTCAAATGTGCACAGTCAAAAGAATTTATCCCTGCAGTGGGTCCTTTTTTCTGCTCCCAGAGTTAGATCCACCCCAGGCTGACTTCCAGAATGAAGAAACCACAGAACTACAGTATGTGCTACAGAGCTGGCAAGTGACCACAGTCAGCTGTTTCAGCAAACTCAGTTAGAAATCAATGTCTGTTCACATGCAAATCACTACCCTCTGTGTGGTGTAAAATTCTGCTTGTAGAGACTTGGAGAGAGAGAAAAAAAATCACGGAAGAGTGGACTCCAAATGCTGCAGACCACAATCCACCCAAACAAGCAGAATCTCGTCAGTGCACAGAGAAACCGCAGCTTTGAATGTTCACAGCAGTATGATCACGGTCAACCGGGTACAGACTCTCCCGGATCAGTTTAAACCAATGACGTGAAAATTCTCTAACCTTGAATAGAAAAAACCTACACAAATTTGCACGCAGATGCCATTTGTGCAAGGCACTCGATGTTTTCTGGTCCAAACCCTTTGGTGTCAAGTTAAGTACTGTGCCTCAAATTGTCAACAACTGGGTAATATACACACAGCTCCTCCCACGTGGGGCCAAAGTCACAACTATTATTAACTGTTCTGCGTGACTAACGTTGCACAAATGCAACAAAGGAACAAAGGCTCAAAGAAGTTATTTTGGGATGTCCACTCATCCTTTGTCGTGACTGACAGTGGGGGGGATATGAATTATGCATTAACAAGGGGGATGAATAATGCATTTGAGTCACTTGTCTTATCAGTTTGCCTGAGCAAGAGCTGGCCAAGAAAGGGCCACAAAACTGAGACCTGTTTACAGCATGACGACAGAGTTAGTTTTACGTGATTCATACAGGATTGTTAAGTTAAGGAGGGGATTCCCAAGCAATAAGATCTATTTGACCAACAACTAGGGCACATGCGTGGGGGCCACATGTACATGTAAGGCACATGTGCCTGTAGTCCACAGTAACTCTTTGCTCGCACAGTAACACAGCAAAAGCTCAGAAACCTTACTTAAGTTCTTAAATCCAACAACAGTAGATCAAATATCAGTAAACTGTAAGTTTGCCGTGACTCCTTGTTTCTGTTTGTGTTTTTCATGGGGGCACAAATTCCTAATGCTTCAAAAAATACACACTAACTAATCATTCTTTAGACAGATTACACGTTCACCTGTAATTGATTAACAAGTAGTGTTACAGACAACAGAGGTTTTCTCAATGTACTTTGCAAATATGGATTTGATGCCAAATAGGATCGCGAATCATCAATGCAATCAGAACTGATTTCAAAACAGTTTGTGCATACACAGCTTCAAGTGTGAAGCCTGCTCAATCATGTCAATGGACAAGCTGAATCAAAAACGATGCTTTATTGTTTGTAAATTGTAGTCAACAAAATGTAAATTAGGCTTTCTGCAGAGAGACGTGTTTACTTCAGGACGGTTGATACTTAAAAGCAACATAAAAAATATACATGTACATGTAATGTACTTGTACAAAACAAAAATTACAGTTAACATTTGGGAGCTTTGACTTACCCCTATCACCAACAGTTGCATTCCAGTTGGAGAGAAGGTTCCGGGCAAAACAAGAAAAGGCTAACATTTTCAAAGTTTACCAGTTCACAACCAAATTGAAAGGTGCTGGCACGTGACCCAAGCCAGTTTCTGATCAAATCAAGCGTGGCACAACTCTGGTAGCATTCCAGGAAAAGACTGGGCAGTGTGCAACGATTTTCAAGACTGGGTATTACCCTGGACTTTCCTAACTAGGTTTTTTCCAGAAACTTCCATTATCGATACAATGCACATTCAGTATTCTTTAGTGCCGCGCATTTCATTTCCACATGTGCTTATGTCATGAAACTAAAAACTTTGTTTCCCTTACACGTGTTCTGTAGTGTAACACCCACACAATCATGTAAAAAAAGGACACACACACAAAGCAGGAAATGCAAATACTCAAAACTTCCGTTGCCACTGCAAATCTCTATTAACGCCAGTGACCACAAGTGAATCAAAATAAAAAATTCCCTCACGATTCCACTTTGTGTAAATGTTGAGACAGGAAAGAAAAGCATTTCCCTGCCAATGCTACATGTACCGGTATACACCCATTCTTAAGATCCTGGATATCTCGTCTAATCAGTAAGGAGAAACAAGAAGGGGCATGGAGATAAGAATGCCGCCTCAAATGCATCGATAAACTGGCACCCACCAAATCAATTTTTAAAATAATGTACATGCTTGTACACATGTGAATATACACATGTACATGTATACCTGCGCAAGTACACATATAAAAATACCCATGTGTCCTTCAACATAAACTGGTTTTCTATGCCCAAAACACCCATATCAAACATATTGTGAAATAAGATACTACTGTATATACATGTACATGTAACTTGAAACAGTTTAGACTGTTATACAGGGTGTTTGGGAGGGGAGGGGGCAGTAGTTTTCCCCAAGGTTCTTGGCAAAGGAAATTCTGGCAAATTCAGTACACGTACATGTACAGGGAAGTACATGTACGGTACGTAGGCGTTGCTTGTTTTTACACACAACTCAAAGAGAGTAGAAACTAGAAGTGTGCCAAAATGTCATCGACTCTGTACTATAATAGGTGAATGGCGCTATCAATCAGGCATTATTTTAACTATTTTAACTACCCCTGCCATGTAGGGGTCTATGGCATTTTGTACACCCAAGGGGGCAAACGGCACTCGAGGTGAAGTCGAGGGTGCTAAATACTGTTGAAAAGTATTGACAAGATTGAAGAGCAGATGAAAAGAGACAGTGGCATGAGCATTTAATATAAACTGCAATGGCAGTTCGGATTGCAGAAATAGTGATCCCAAGACTACATGTATATAGCTACATGTAGCAGCACAAACAGAAGTCTAATAACTCGGGGGGGGGAGGGGGAGGGTTCCCTCATGGTCAGAGTGAAAAGAGTATGGTAGCACATGAGAACAGACACAGTGCTTCTAAGTCCCCCACACAGATCACATCTCCAGTAACTGGTGCGTTCTAGTACCACGGCGGTTATCCACCCTCGTACCCAAGATTACACAATTACAACGCAGCAGACATGACAAATCAACTATGGGAAAGATCACCGTTATCCATCATTTTTTGCGGCCTGACAACATCACCAGAGTGCGTGACACGTGAATGATACGTGCACGCTTGTAGCACATCACATAATCAGTTCACGACCAATAAAAATTCACTATCCACATGTACGACCGTGGTATAACAAATTCATATGGAAATGTGCTATTTAAGTAGAAAGTAGATTTAACCTGTAGATAACCTGCACTACGGGGGTCCTTGTATATGTACATTATGTAGAGGTACACACCGGAACTAAGGGATAGATGCCGAATGCAAAAGGGAAAACCTTCAGAACAAGTGAAAAGGGAAATAACCAACAAAGTTTGAATAACATGTAACAGCCTACATGTACATGTATAATGGCATTCAGTTTTTCAGGCGTAGATTTTCCATACACTGACATGACATGCACAGTGTAAATACAAATTGGGAAATCCCCACTTTTGAAATCTGATAGTGCTGCATGTCTGTAATTAAAGGGACTTCCCACGTGGGACAGGTCACAAGTCCAGACATGCCTTTGAAACAAAATACAGATGTACCCCTTTCTTTTCATGAAATTCTGATTGACAAAACTGTACTAAGCATGAAACACATTTATTGAAAGAGGTGCAATACACGTACTGGACACAAGCGAATATATATGAGCAACAAAAATTCTGTACGGTATTTGTGCAATAACATCATGGAGGTCTTACAAAATCAAAGGAATGTTTTAAATCAAATAAAAAAGTGCTCCTGTCATTTTTGTAGCAAAAAGTATATTGAATGATTGATCATTTATTGTTAACTGAATATTCAAATGACTTTTATGAACATATAAAAGCAAACAACAGAGACCATAAAAAGGCCCATCAGTATTTCACAGGATATAAGAAAAAATCTGATCCCAAATTCTTCCTGAAAACATTTTTTCATAATTCTTTCTAGGCAGGGTCTACATACCATGCATGTCCATGCAGCTCAAGATGGCCTATGGATCACCCGCATATAACCCTAAGCATACATGTACATGTACATGCTACATTCACATGTACATGTAGGGCTAATTGTTAACCTGTCCTTCAACCTTGCTACTGTACATTCAGTCCTGAAAACGGGGAAATGTAGGAGAGAGGGAAAAATCTTGTACTCCTAAGTCCTGTGTACATGTACCTGAACAAGTACAGCAGCTGAAGAATGACTTGCCTACTGGCAGCCTCCATTCAGTGGGAAAACACTCAAGTACATGTACATGTACATGTAGGCCTTTAATGTACACAAATACCAACACCGGTACATGTACATGTGCATTCTCTTCATTGTAGTGAAAAGTTCAGACTAAAAGACCATTTTTTTTTCTTAATCAATTCAGGTTGGTGTCATGCCTTGCATAACTGTTTTCTTAAAAGGGGTTCCCCTTCATTACCAAACACCTTGGAGAGGGGTGGCATTTTTTTTCTTTGGCTCTTAGCCAAAACCAACTGAAGTTACATGTGCACTGTGGAATTTTGGGAGGAGTTTGTTTACTACATGTAACATTATCGCACACACACACAAAAATGGAAATTTGCCAAGATTTTAACCTCAGCTTTAAACAATAGGGTATTGGTTTTTTAATTTTTGGTACCAATACCAAAAATCCCTCAAACAATATTTCCAAATCTGGCATTACCCTCTTTAAGAACGGGTTTTGGGAACTCCCACCGATGGACAAGTTTCAACATGACCCACAGGCAGGTTCAACTTGGACACCATGTGGATAACAGTCTTTGAATTTCTGTAAAACTGCTGTCAAAGTGTGATCAAAATATACTGTTCCTGTGGAAAACCACCCAAGGTTCGAAGCATGCGCAGTTCATGTACCGGTACATGTAAAAGCCCCTCTGTCCAGCTGTGCTCAGCCCTGAGTTAACAAGAATTCAATTCAGAGACCACTTAGTCTCACTTGTGTTGCTGGCTCATATGCACTTCGGGTATCAGGGCCTCTGGGCGGTTTTCAGGAAGCTCTCCAGAGTCCTTTCCAAGTGTGTGCACATGATGCTGTGACATCTTGGGTACAAGATAATGTTAGAACAAAACACGGGCGGTATCTCAATCCAGCATCTTCAACATCCTCAACAAAACTTAACCATTCAATTTAAGATTAAAATGCATTGACACTGCCTGCAAAGAATGCCTCAAATGTACATGTACCGGGAAAATGTACATACACTGTACCAGTACACACATACATGTACATTGCGGCATTTGGATTATTTCATTGCACAGACTGAGGCTTACAAGTGCAACCAGGTGACAATTTTTGATTCAAAGAGAAATTCCGCAGCTTATTTCCCAGCAAAGTTGGAAAATCACTTAACCTTGTACATGTACATAACAAAGTTTACTATACGGGGCAGCGCGGACATCCGGAAGTTTCACAACATTGCGGGCAGCAACCACAACGAGCCAATGAAAACAACTGCAACGAGCATGTATAAACATGTACTGATCAAAGAAAAGGTTGTGTAACCTGATCCTCGGACTGGCTGGTGTGTGCATACAGTATGTCGCCATGGTCATTGTTTTCACCAGCACGGTACCTCCCTGAGAATCCTGCAATTCCATGCTGCCCCATTGCATTGAAATGTATTAATACATACATGTACATTTGTACATATGCACATGTACAGTACAACGTGTACGTACGGTACAGGCCTACCATTAAGCATGTTAAGTCAACACCACGACTTCACTATTAGATCATCATTTTTCCAGAACCAGGTAATCAGTAATATGTACCGGTAACATGCCAACCACTTAACTATTGCAGCCATGTGACATCCTTGAAAATTACTACACAGACACACATGACCACCAAGTAATATTAACTTTTCTACAAAATAAATTTGTATGGATCTGCATTCCTTTATCACTCTTGTGATCGATTACACAGTAGTGTTATGAGGTTTGTACATGGAACACGGATGCTGGTAACATTCTTTGAAAAGTTACATATGTACGTGTACAAAAATCTCAGAATTACTCAAACATTACAAATGATTCGATAAGTGAACTTAGCTTTTTGTGCTACTCCCCAGCAACGTGTGGCTTATTGCATCAACCTCAAAATACATGTAGGTTAAAGTACTGACATACGTACCGGTACAAATCGTCCTCAGTCCTTCAAAATCCTTTGTTGCCATGAAAATACTGGATACAGCCTAAATCCTCAAAAATCTTCTTTTAATTCTTTGATGCACGTACTGCTCCTTAGAGGAGCGACCAGTAGGGTCAACATTGGGCATCTAATGATGCATGCTGCAAACTAATTTTCTGATGCATCAACTCCAAAAAACTACATACGAAATGACACACATTACGACAAAAACACCTGACAGACAAGCTCTACATGTATTGACCAAGTTCCCAGATTCTGTACCAGGAACTTAACTGCGTGTATTTAAGTACGTACATGTACTGTGGATGTACACATGTATGTACATGTACTTATAATGTACATGTACTTTTAATGTACTTATAATGTATGCACATGTACTTATAATGAAAGTGCAAATGCCCTACATGAACATGTTACTGAGTAAAAAATGAATGCACTTGGAACTTATGACAACCAAAAAATTTGCCCACCTGGTTTATTCCACCGCGTCCAATGACAAGTCTTGAATTTTTAATTCCAAACTGTGTATTCACTATCCACAGCATTTTGCTTTAACATGCACGGAGAGGTATTAATGAGCAAAATTAATGAAAATACAAAGTACATTCCTTATTCGTACCGGTTTGTATCACGCACTGGTACATGTACATGTACTTGCATGATCATCTCAAATAATCAATGATGATGTCATTAAATGCGACATCATCATACATATACAAGTATGTCGTTGCCGGGTACATTAAAACCAATCGGATGATGACTTACCACAGACTGACTTTGGTAAAAAAAAAAATGCCCACAACTCCCAGTAATTTTGGAATGTTATTTAAGAATGACAACACTACTGCAATATTGAGTGTCGATGGGTATTTTGCGGGAAAAAAAAATTAAAAGTACACACTCTTTTTAGGAACTTCAATTTAAAAATCTAAATTGATAATATACATGTATATGGACATGTACCGGGCCATGGTACATGTATTATTTTACAAAAGTGAAAATCGTTCTGCACACATTTTCACTTTTCCAAAAGAGTAATATGGCGACAGGAAAAACAGAGAAAAAGACTTTGCCTCCTTTCAAGAAGCGTACCCAAGACCAGGTAAGCATTTTTTCAGTCTGGTTCTGTTGAGACACCTTTGGAGTTTACTGTCACACGGACAACAGTGTGTAAGTGATTTCTTTTTTTATTCTAACGACTGAAATTATTATGTTATAAGTGTTCACAGTTACATGTACATTGTACATGTACATCTACAACCAACGTGGACTTAATAACACAGGGCATTTGTATCGAACTGTGTCTGTAATTACACGAACTGAAAAATGCACATCTCCACAATTTACATACATGTACAAGCACTGTGCAAGTGTTTAAAACTACTGTACATGGTACATGGTACATGTACAGGTGTAATAAAGTGCGCAAAGCAGAGATTCCCCTATTATACATGTAATGCAACAACCCCTTTTTGTGGTTAAGCCATTAAAAGAGAACTGAGATCGTGAATGTGATTTGGTTCCAGTCAATGCCTTACCATTGCTTTCAGGCTCAGCACAGCCTTCCATGCTTGACCACAAGATTTCCCAGGCTAAACAACCTCTTCTGCCTTCCACAACTTTTATTTCTCCCCGACTGACAATCCTGCATAAGACCATCCAGTGTGATGGGAAACAAACAACTTGAGACAACACACAAGCTCACTGCCTCAACCAGCGGGCAAGTCTGGACTTGTCTCCACACAAAGGCCCCTTGGAAGTGCAAGGGCTCTGGGTGGGTGGGGTGGGGTGCTTTGAGCTTTTCAATGGGCCACATTTCTGGTGAACATGGGGCAGTGAAACTGTCCTATGTGTTCCTTTGTATCATGAATGGAAACATGCCAAAAACTTGACGTTTGGCAGTTTTTACGGTGTACATCAGCATGAGTTGATTTGAATTAAAAAAGGAACAGTTTTGAAGCAGTTTGTGTAGCACTAATTAATTATGCTAAAATATGTACAAATTTAAGAATACACATATGTATTAATGTACATGTAAATCAAAAACAGAAATACACATGCACTGGTAAAGCAGCATATTTTCCAGTATGGTGTAAAAATGGGTAAGAGTTTCTGTGAATTGCCAGAATTGTTCACTTTTGTAACTGTACAAATAACTACTTTTTTTCCTTTCAAGCAGTACCTGGAGATCAATGTTTCAGCCATTACTAGAGGCCCTTCAAGAGGAACATGCAATTATAATCACATACTCAAATTTGACAAAATCCACGAAATATGGCACACCGCAGGCAGATGAGATCAATGAAAAGCGACAGGTTACTGGCACAAAACTTGTCTACGGGCAGTAATGTACTGTCTGGCTGATTTAATTTTGTACACGAGCATGACACCAATCAAAATATAGTTTTTGCTTCCAAATGTACATGTAAATGTATAACTGTACATGTACATGACATCCAGGGCATGTGCATGTACATGTACATGTACCGGTATGATTGTTTATGCCGATTCAGTGTACATCTACATGTATGTTTACATGTATACTGAAACTGAAGAACATTTACCGGAGTAAGAATACTTGGTTACTAGGATGTTCAAAATTGTAAGTAAAAGCACCAATGTGCAAAATATTAAACCGAGGATCTATACAATGTAGTATGACAAGGGTACCACATTTAATAAGTACATATGTGCACATACGAGGATGCAGCAAACGTAGGCTGCATTCGTATTGGTACCAGGACCGGTAGCTGTACGGTAAGACAATACACAATGGTGCATTATGTATCATCCTGCCAGATGCCAAGCGCTGGATTCTAAAATGTCAAATGCTCTCCAACAAAGCACGCATGGATGCTGTTAGTTTGCCTTTGAATGAGTCTCCTTGAAACATGATTTTGAGCATGAGGCGAATGTGCCTGCTTGTGCACAGATGCTTTTTTCTGGACAGATGGTTCCAAAGTTGGATGACACGAGCCCATGAAGGCCGTGCTTACTGCAGGGAAATAATATAATGCTGCTCCCGTGGCTACATGTAACGTACATGTACATGTGTGTACTTTTTCATATTGTGGATGTGGCAACACTTTCATGAGCAGTGACATTTCAACTGTTACTTCACAGATTTAGGAAAAATTTTTTTCCAAACAGGGTTAACGCATACTCTTGCAGTGCTTAACAGTCTCCAAGCAAGGGACAGAGGCTGGATGAGCACAGAATCAGCTGTTAAAGCAATGCTATGAAATTGAGCCCTTGGCAGACTTTAATTCGATTGGTACCAATTATTATTTATCATCCTTCCTAATGCTATTGTACTGTGTACATGTGCCGCAAGTGCCGGATTCTGAAATGTCAAACTGACTCCAACAAAGTACACAAGGAAGACATGAGTTCACCTCTGAGTGTGCTTCTCTGACTGAAACACTTTCTGTGTGACAGAAAACGTACACATACTGTACCAATAGATGCCTTCTTGTAGTTTTTGAAATTGGACAACCTGTTCATAAAATCTTAAAGCTACTAATACCGGTATATGTACATGTAAATGACAGCTATGGTACATGTACAGTGTACATGTACAGCCCCTGAGAATGGTTTTGGGCAAACCCATACAAAAGTGGGAAATGATCATGCTGTCAAGGACCTCATTATCATTTGTAATCCGTATTAAACAAAACCAAGATTTAAAAAAAATGAAACTGGACATAAAAGTACATGTACGTGTAATGGGACTGCCTGCTGCTTCCACTTTCAATTTTTGAATGCCTTCTTTCTGTTTACGAATCACCACTGATAATGGGGCCAGTACTAGCAATAAGCATGACCAATCTGGAATCGGCCTTCACTGAAATGTACATGTACCAGTACATGTCCATGTATTGTACAGTGCTACCGGTATTGTGACATTTTTAGGACACCCTTTGTTCATTTTCAACAATTCCGGAAGCCAGGTGTGGAACGCTAATAGTTCCATTCAGAAAATCTATCAATTATTGATTAGATGACACAAAGTTACGCCCATAGCCTGGCATTCCAGTGAAATTAAAATGTAAGGCTGTTAGTCAAACTGGTTTAACACGGTGATGACGCTTTTGGCAGACAGTCCGAATTCCAATCTGATGATGTCAAAAGTCCTCAATGCAGCCAACGAACGTTGCATCATACAGTAAATGAGGTAGTTTTGTTTTAGTTCAAATCTTGGTTGGTTTGTTTTGTTTTTGAAATTGAAAGATGTTTATTTTTCAGCACTGGAAGGATGATTCACAAATTGTCACACGCAGTAAGGCAAAGAATTCATGGACATTTGCATTGCAGTTAAAAAAATCCATCAATTGTAATTCCTCCTTATAGGGCTCTGCCGAATAGCCAAATATCCGATTGATTATCAACATTTCTGAATTTGAATATTCAAATGCAAAGTTCATGAAAAGGGAGAGTCTTCTTTTGTTCTAAATGAAAACAATTGCACTATGGAGGCTTGTTTCAAGCAGATTCAAATGAAAAGAGACAGACGATTCAAAAAAGTAAATTATTCATTAAAAAATTTAAGAGGAATAGAACTTTTCAACAGGGCAAGAAGTACATGCACTGTTCGTCTTTTTAATCTTGCTAAATCATGGCTGGAGATACTCCTAGATGTAAATCCTGGATAGACATACTCCTTGAAGTGAGAAGCTATTATGTACAATTGTGAGTGTTACTGCAACTGATTTTATATATGGTTTCATCATCAACAATCTGCCAGTTAGTAAGACCGAATATTCGGATATTTGATTGAATTGAAGGTAAAATATTCTAAGAGTTAATTATTCAAATTGACTCAGCCCTACACCTCCTATAACAAATAACAAATCTCATTAAACAAAAAAAAGGCACAGGATTACAGAATTCCGCATGCTTTTTGCTGGCAAAATAAGGCCACGGCAAATTTACATGTACATGTACTGGTACTTACAGTAGCAATATACTGGTACACACAGCATGTTCATGTTGGTTCTAATAAAAAAAGGATACAACAATGGAGCTTCCAGTTTGAAAGAATTTTTATTAAGACCACAGACATTTTTACAGGCCCAAAGCTTTGTTTGGGTACATTTGTCAACAAAACAAGTTCACGTACACTGTTCATTATTGGAGTTCACCAACAGTCCTGTTGGGGGCATGCATCTCCTAAATAATGGATGATGTCATCAAGATGACTCATTGTTTGGGCTTTTCCTAAGTCTGCCCTCAATAAAACTGCAGGGTTCAATATTTTGCTGGTACTAACACCCCGTTGCCCGGATTAAAGTAGATCTGGCAGCAGCACAGTTTATTTCCAGAAGATGTACAAGTGCCAGGACAAATTCAAGCACGTACAGTGTATGCAGGATGTGTGAAAAAGAAAAAACAGGTCCACTTTTGTCAAAACAACAACTTTTAAGGACAACAGTCATTGTGCACCGTGGTTAAAAAAAAAAGGTGTTTTGGGTTATTTGGCTGGGGGGGGGACTGGCTTTAACAGTCTCTTTATAACCCCTCTCATCAATGCTCTCCTTGGGAGTGCATAGTTGTTGTCAACAAGTTGGGGGATACCATACCAAGGGTCCTGTTGGGGAGCGCATCTCCGAAATGATGGATGACATCATCATGATGAGTCACTATTTGGACTTGGTCCAAAGATCTGCCCTAAACACACAGCTACACTACTGTAACTTCAAATTGGGTTCACTATGGCCTTGTGTCACCTTGTTGAAAGGGCTTTGGTGGTGTTCAAGTTACCTGGGATTTCAGAGAATTTAGCTTCAAGGGCAGACCACATGTGATCAAAATTCAGATTTTCTGAAGTTACAAGACGACTGAAAAAGAAACTTGGAAAGTATTTTTTTTATTCTGTTCTTGAAGATCTCCAGAGAGTTTTCAAATTAGTCAATTTACTATTGCAACAAAACTCACAAATGTAATTTAGCAATTGATAATACCGGTACAATTTGGGGAACAGGTTTAAAACACGTATTTCTGATTCACCAGTACACAAACTACATGTACAGTGTACATATATATGCAAAACCACCATGCAGACCAATGCATGCATCAAAATACACGTATATCACTAAACATTACACCACAGACCGTCACAGTAAACAACCATGCAATATCATTAAATATACAAGTAATAACGGTAGACGATGAAAACTTCAACAACTGATACCAGTAATGTACTTCATTGCATTGAGATTGAGAAGAGGTCTTTTTTTTTACAGATTCAGTTGGAGGGAGGGCGAAGTTGAAGTCAGAACACATTTTCATGGAAAACTGGATTTTTGCCTCCAAAACATTAATTCTCATTTGTTCTGTAAGGCTTGTACAATTACAATGTATGTGAAAAATTTGTACTTCTTCATGAAAGCAACTTTCCACCAGCATTTATAGCAAGAGAAAAATTATGCAGCTGGAAAAAAACAGGTTTAAAAGATGTTAGAGTAAATAACAGTATCTTCTGTGTGTAAATCTCAGTGATGATTTCATTTCTGAAAAGAGAGTTCTGCCAACACAACTGTATATGTTACCGGACCATGTACATGCATGTCAAACTGACTAAAAAGAATATAAAAGCAGAACTAAGCACTTTTAAAAATTTACAAATATACAGAAAATATACAAGTATGCATGTTACAATCACAAAATGATACTGCCATCTTCTTTGCTGATACTGGCATCATCTCTCCTCAAAGATAAGATGAATTATTGACGCATGTTGTGCAAGATTTATCCAGTCATAATATACCCAATTTACATCACAATAGAGGAAGGTCACAATTTTCTTGGATCAGGTCCAGAAAACGCCACCAGGTGGAA
This sequence comes from Acanthaster planci, assembly GCF_001949145.1. The sequence continues at coordinate 309,074 of NW_019091547.1, forward strand.
ACTGTCTGAAACAGACACTAGTACCCCATGTTTTAATAGCTGATGTGGACATGTTTCAACTTGTCTGAAAACTCCAAAAATTGCATCATCTCTTTTTTCTTAAATCAGCAAAAATAATGCTATAAGCTTAAACCCCTCTATATGTGAAGGACATGTGTATTCAATTCACCATGTACGTCTCATGTTAATGTACGGTCAAAAATTAAATTCCAAAATAATATTTGATGCTCATTTTACTAACTGTAGGCAAAATGTACTTGTACCAACTCGGTTGTTCACAAGTTTAAGCTGATAGTACAATGTGTTTTATGTACTTTACATTTTAGAACCCATTCAATGTACTATGAGGGTGAATCACACACTGTTTTGCTGATCTGTTTACACTTAATCACTCTTAAATGTGTATCATTCCATTCATCCTGTAGACAGGCCTTTCACATCTACGCAGTACTAAGTAACACGCAATATGCAAAATAAGACTTGAGCTTTGCACAAGGTACATGTACGCTGAACCAACACCATATGTTGACATGTGTTTTGCTTCTGAATTTAACTCAAATGCAATTCAGAAAATAAACGCTGTTCATTCTTCAAAGGCTGATCAAAATTAAAAGTAATTTCTTGATGGACCAATTGCTGATCAATAATAGGCCACTTGCAGTTCCAAGCAATATCAGCCTCACATGTATCAATTAATGTCCATGTACGTGCACACAAGCAATTATTAATCATTACCTGCACACTAATGACAGGATATCCACTCATGACAAATGCCCTTTGTTTTCTAGTATACACATCAGCCCACGCAACATGTGAAAACGGTGTTTTGCTTACACAATGACTACAGGAATCAAAGCCTTACTCAAATCGGGCAGCCATTCAAGCAGCTACACTGTACATCATGTACAGTAAAATCTCAATACCTCGAATCTCTGGGGAATGGACAAAAAATTCAAGTTATCCGAAATTTGAGTTAAAAGAAGGTCCTGATTTCTTTTGAAGTTAAGTCATTATTACAAAGTGTATCATAACATGTACCTACATGTATACGCTGACACACAGTTATCAGTTACCGTAAATCTCCCTACGATGACTTTTGAAATGACATTGTGGTTATTTTATACTTTGGTGCCACAAGTTTTTGTTCATAGAAAGACATTTTTGCAGAGGATTTTTGTTGTCAATCGGCTGATAAATAACACATTACACGTACTGTAAATCATTTAGACTGTGTACCTTTGTGTGGTAAATCTTTCTTTTGCGTTGTGCATGTGTGATACATTGTGGTGGTCCCATTTCTGATACCGCACCGCAACGCAGCGCCTTGCACATGCGTACTCAGGCAGGGTTTCCCGATGAGTCGGATACCTTTTTGTGCTTCAATAAAATTTCGTAAAAACAAAAATGCTATTGGTGTCTGTTTTTACTTTTTGTTCTTCGTTCTTTATTTTCAAAATTTTGTTTATTTTTGGGGAGTGAGATTAGGCTACGCAAAAGCTCTGCATTGCAGTCAAGTGGTTGGTCCACTGCGCATGAGCATGCTGTGGCTCTCATTGGGCAGCCATCACACGGGTGAGCACAAGCAGTCGGGCCAGACCATTAGGCTAGACTTAACTTCCGTACGTGTGGCGCGTGCGGCATACACAAAGATCTCCAATGCATTGCCACAGCCACCGCAAGGAGCTATCAGTTGGCCTGCCGATGCACTGGCTACAATGGGCCCACGGTAACAATTCGGCCAATTCCTGCAAGTCGGATTTTGCAGTCACAGTGTGGTTTACGTGTCTAGATCGATCATCACTGTAGCGTGCTTGCAAGGGTTCCGGTGTGAAAAGACAAAGTGTGCGTGTCAGAAATGATTCATAACTAGACCCAAGTTCTGTTTACACTTTCTGGAAGTATTTTGGCGGCGGTTTCTTTTGGATTTGCTACACAAAAACTTCGAGGTAAACGAATCCGGCTACATGAGTAGTTCGAGTTACCGGTACGGATATGTTTTTATATATAAAATCCTATTCTTTCGGCGGGAATTAATTATTCTTCGAGTTAAGCAGAGTTTTGAGTTAACCAACTTTGAGTTGTCGAGATTTTACTGTACATGTAAATGTAATGTACATATGCTGATCTCAGAACATGACTTTACAGAGGGCGCTCTTTCATATTTTCATGTGAACTGCGGTGTACATGGTTCCCTGACCCCAAGAATTGCCTACTGTACTTTGAGAGATGTTCAGTAGCCAGTAGCACCTGGGTCACATGACAAAAACGTTCTGAAATTTCAGAAAACTGACCAAAATTTTCCCAACCCATTTCGTTGATATTCAGGTAAATATCTGTGAATGTGTCACTACATGTATATGTAGGTCCAATCAAAATTGTGTTATTTTGCAGATTCCCCAACATGCTTCACAATTCCCAAAAGTTTCTGAATTTACCAGTGTATTATTTTGCATATTGATATCCATTTTGCTATTTAAAAAACGAATGTGCAATTGTGCACCTAAAGACAGCATCCTAGGCATTATGTCATACTCTATTTTTACTCTTGAACCAGCTTACATACATGTATGTGGCTAGTCACAGTACCAGTGAAACTCAAGACCGTTACACTCTGGAGCATAAATCTCCTTGATTTTGCATACATGTACATGTACAGTACATGTACTTTAGAGATGGAGAATAAAGTTAGTTGCCACTGTCATTCCTCAAATGTACATGTACAAAGGCAATGTGCTATGGATGGCAGACCGCAGAAGAAAAAAACAATTACCACTATTGGGTCAACAACATTCTCATTAGAGCAATCCAGTGTGTGGTAATGTACATGTACATGTATCTGAGCTTTGTGGAGCCATCTATCAGTACCACGGCTGCTTGGCAAAAAAAATTAAGCAGAGATTCGACACGATGAAAAAAAGTACTTTCATTCAAACACTCTATGCCTAACTTATTGAGTTGTTTTAAGGAGCAAAAGAAAAATCACTCATCTCGAGCAACAATTTAATTGCCTTTCCTGGATGACAGCCATGGCCATTTAAAAGTACCAATGGAGAAATAAAAGTTGTAAACATGGTAAACGCAGGAAGGGCAAATACAATGTACTGGGCGTGGGTTGTAAATCTGTCCATTCGACAGGAAACCTCTAATATCCTGACAATCTCTTATGCATGTCACTGATAGTAAAGGAAGCAGAACAACAACATGAATGAAATCAAATAGGCTCTGTGGTATCACTCTTTGGAAGAGTGTAATTTTGTGCTGAACTCTGAAAATCGTCAACACAAATGTAAGCAGTAAATAATTGAGTTTCAGAGAGAATTTATACCTCATCAATGACCTCTTGCTGGCAACTCATATAGCAGTTTATTAGTGATATTACAGAGTTGTTCCTTCCTCCAAACAAGTCTGTCTTGTGTCCTGGTTTATCGTGTGCTGGTCTTTTTATAGTAATTTTAGTTACTACTGGTACATGTGTTTTTTTATTTATTGTAATGCGCTTACGAACAGACCTTGTGTCCTGGAGAAAGCACAATACAAATTTAATTATTCTTATTATTAAAACAATGACAAAATGGATTGGGTATGATTCTCAAACAACTGTAAAACTACAGAGATAAATGGCCAAAACATGACCAACAAGTTGAAAATATTATTAGCTAATGTACATGTACCCCGGTACTAGTTACCAGTGGAAGTGCGTTCATTTTGCCTCCCAATGAGCTTCCACAGGAAACCAAGCTTTTCCAAGGAATGGTGAGGCCCCTTGGTGTTTTAATCTGGGAACCAGAACAATATATGTACTACACTTGTACATGCACATTGAGGCATAGTTCTGTACCCAAGTCAGTTCCACACACAGAGTTTGCCGCAAAGTACCTCTTTTTTATCCGGTTTAGCTTGATCCATTCGCATTAAAGGAAGCCTTTATTTCACAAAAGATCACACTCCACAGTATTTGGTATTCACTGGGTCACAATACACACTGTCAATATCCATCAACCCCCATGAACATGCCATCAATGCATTACAGACTGACAGAAGAGGTAAATAAATGTAAAGTTCTGTAATTGATACATGTACATGTAGGCTACAGCAAAGTCTGGATCAGTGTGAAGTTAAAAGATAGCTCAGAACTTCAATGGAATTTTTTGTAAATTTTTCAAAACCTTAAATGTGTACATTTGTGTCTCATTTAACCTCATTTTCCAGTTTTGTTTTGTTACTTCTCAGGGTATTTTACTAACTTCATGGTTTTTATGCTAATGAGTATTTCTGAATTCATGAAGAATGGCTCCATCGTTACATTTCTATTACGAATGCAAACTGAGTCATACATGTACCTGTATTCATGAGATGGAATTCAGACCTTATGTTAACATTCAGTGAGCAATTTTGCTGCAAAATTTTGTATAGCATATAGCATATTTGCTATACAAGTTTCTTTTTGTATAGAAAAAAGTTGATTTTGTCAAGCAATGAAATACATGTAGTTATAAATAACAAATACAAAATAGATTATCTGAAAGTAAAAAGTGGGGGGTCAGGTCATTTTGGTGGGTTAGGAGGGGTTGGTCAACAATTTTTTTATGTGACCTAAGAATTAAAAAATGCATGCAGCCAGAGGAAGATCAAATTCAGTGAACTTTGTCATACAATCTAGGAACTTTGAATTTGACTTTATTTTGAGTTGAAAAACTTGGTGCAAGTAACGATAAACCTGCAGCATTGCTACATTTCATCACTAACCATGTGCATGCGATCAGCCTGGTTGGTAAGCCCACATGTACGTGTATGCTTGTCTGCAGCATGCTTCCAGAGCTACATGTACATGTATGGGTATGAAGTGCGTCTTTGCATACTTTCAATGGGTGAAGGCTTACATGTACATGTATGACAGACCAAGCTCACTCTACACCACAGATTTACACTGTGCTGGAGCGTGGTTTGCAGTCCAAGTACTGTGTAGATTTCAATGGCACAGTGCTGCGGCAAGAACCAATCTCATGCATGATGAGTGTATGTGATTTCTCCACTGTGAAACCTGTCCAAGTTGCTTGTTGTTGTACCCTGGCTGGGGCCTGTGCTGGTGACACCTGCCTTTATCATTCAGCCATGCGTCCATGTTTGGATTAATTTTGGGTTCAATCTGGGTACAAACGCGGTACTACATGTACATGTAACTACAGTGCAGTGCAATTTAAAGTTAACCTCAACAAGTGGGAAAATTTTTCACACTTCTTCCCATCCGAGAAAATGAATATTCATTTCACAAATTGTGAAAAAATTTCCCTCAGTGGGAAAAATTTCACACATGTACCTTCTTTTCACAAGTGGGAAAAATTTTCACACCTTTTTTCACAGGTACAAAATATTTTCACACCTTTTCATAAGTGTGAAAACTTTTTAAGGATGGAGCAATAGCGAGTGTCCGTGCTACACTAGTCGGGATAGCCGGCCCTGGCATGCCTGGGCATCCGCCGTCTAAGGCTCAGCGTTGATTCAGGTCAAAAAAAGGTTTAAATTCTCACAACAATTTGAGATCCTAACAAAATAGTGCACGATGTTCAACTCACCTCGAATTTGAAAAACACAAACAATCATTCAAAAAGAAGAAATTGGGGCCTGAAGCATAGGGAATCCTTTTACCACAGACGCAGTTCTCCACCACATTTCTCTCGCTTCTTAAAAGATGGCGTCGGTATAAATGACGTCATGGTGTCAAGTCTCGTACCTCTATAACTACGTCAGGATAGTGTGAGATGAAAAGTAGATACCAGACTAAATATGATTCATGCCGTGACGTTTCGACGACTGTTCTATGTTCTAAACTTTGACACGGATGTTGGTGCCACGTTAATATTTACTTTAAACAGTTACATGTAACTTGTAAGTGATTCCATTGTGGGACAGAACTTGCCACGAGTTCATAAGTTTCATAGATACGGATGTGGGGACTTAAGTTCGTTCCAGCCACCCTCTGTATAGTTTGTAGAGCTCCTCGTAAATAAAGACAAAAAAGAAAACCAAAAGGCGCACAAACTGAAACAAACAAAAACAAAATAAGTGACCAAGTGAACTAGAATCTTTAAAAAGTCCAACAGAAATTTTATTTAAATAGAGCAAATTATGTAAAATATAAGCAGTGAAAAATCCTTTCTTTGATAAAAAAAAATCAGCATTTTTGGACTTCAATGATGAAATTTCATAATCTGAGAAAGGGGGTCTCTCAGATCTCTCAAAACCAAAGGCGAAACAAACAAGCAAAATGAACTAACAATTTAACAATCCAAAGCCCTGCTTGAGGTCACACTGTTGCGTCTTGCATGCATCCCTTACATAATGGTGGTTTGTGCTGAGAGTGAACAGTGTGAGGCGACAGTTTTTGATCCAGGCTGCATATTTGAGTAATAAAAAAAACAAAATTGGTGGGAATTTCTAAGAAACAAATACCAGATTCCAATAAGTAAAAGAATCCTACGGCCAATCGTCTGACCCTCTTATGGTTTCTGTAAAAAAAGTGTTTTTGACGTCAACTTACTTCGCTTGAGTAGACCATACTATGATTACTTTACAAAGTTCATCATGGCAACAAACGCTCTTTGGTTTTATTCATCGGTAGAGGGCGCAATTTCAACTAACCGTTGCATGCTGCGCTGTGGTACGGTTTATGTCTGTGGCTGCGCTCAGTTAGACTTGAATCAAGTCAGACTTTCGTTGCTCTCCCCCAGTCAGCCATCCCTTCAGCCTGTATGCACTACACGGTCGTCGCGCTGGGCCATGGCGGCCCAGCAGCTCGCATAATCCTTAAATTTGCTGCCCTCATTTAATTAATAGCCTTTATTGACAACGTGTGTCAAACGTCACCAGTCAGTAAGTCCGACTTGACGGACAAGCCATTCGGATCCCCCGTCAGTAGTTATTCATAATTGCATATGAAGGACGCGTGATCTTGCATAATGTAGGCCCCTATACGGAATTTCCACCAATCAAAGTAGTTTGGCGACGAACAACTTTCGCCAAGGTCGCCTCGGCCTCCCGACCAACCCTTTGGTGACCCCAGACATCCAGGTAAACCTAGGTGGTAAGTCCATTTGGAGTGCCGTATGCCGCCAACACGTGTTGCTCAGTCTCTCTTCAGGACATACACTCCCTAGCAACCTCTGTCGACGTTTCCCCGTTCCTCGTTTCAGACTCTTCTACCATGCACCTTCGGTTATTTCGGCTTTGACTTCCCAGGGTCCTCTGTCGTTTCCGGTGCTCGGTGCTTCTCCGGGCTTAAGTCGATCAGTGTGGATGACCTACATTTTTCATCCACTCTTTCGTTGTATCCGATAAGTTACGTCTAATAGTTTGTCCACAATCAGGTAAGGACCTTCCAACCTGCACTTCACCTTCGGAGAGACACCTTTTCTTTTCGCTGGGTTGTGCAGCCAGCAGAACTTGCCCTCAACGAACTGTTCCCTACAGACTTTCTTATCGTAGTTACGTTTTTGCATCCTGGCACTACTGGCCTCGCCAGGCACTTGCGCGCTCTAGCATGCGAACGCTGCATCCTTGGCCGCATCTCTTGGGCGTAGTCAATGTTTTGTGTTTCTTCCTCTGCAGATATAGTTGTTCCGTCGTCAAATCAGTAGGAGGGGCTACCTCCCTCCCTAACATGTGATCATGTTGGGAGTTTCTCCCGTTGATTCCTGTGGGGTACAACACGGTTTGCCGCTGTTAGATAGACTATCCGATAGACTTGAAGTCAAACTTTCCCATGATCTGAAGCCAACATGCTGTTTGCCCAGTCGGGTTCTTAAAGTTAAGGAGCCATCTTAAGGCCCCATGTCATTCCTTATTGTGATATGTCGTTCGTAAATGTAATGCCTGAACTGCCTCATAAAAGTGACAACTGCGAGCAGCTTCCTGCGTGTAACGCAATAGTTCTGCTTAGCTTTCTTCAGAACCCTTTTGGCATGAGCCACAACTTTGCTCTTGGCCATACTTAAGCTGTGATAACACTCCTCCGATTCCTGACACTCTAGCGTCAGTATCGAGAATAAATTCCAGCTCAGGGTCTGCATACGTCAAGATCGGTGCGCTGACGAGTCCTCCCCTGAGTTCCCGAAAGAACTTTTCACATTCCTCCGTCCACTTAATGGTCCTTGACTTTTCAGTTAGACGGTGCAAGGGTCTCGCAATGTTGGAAAACCCCTGGATAAATCTCCTATGGCAGGACGCCGGTCCTAAGAAACTGCGAACGTCCTTTGCCAATTCCGGTGTAGGCCAGTCCCTTACTGGCTGCACCTTGTCAGGGTCCGTTTTGACTCCAGCTGCTGAGACAATATGACCCAGGTAACGAAACCTTTGCTTAAAAAGTTTGCATTTCAGCCCTGCATCCCTTAGACTTTGAAACACCATCTTGAGGCGGCTGAGCTCCTTTAAAACGTTCCTTCCGAACACAGTGACATCGTCGAGATAGACGAGAAGAATCTCCCAGTGTAAGCCATGGAGAACACTCTCCGTGAGCCTTTTGAACGTCGATGGTGCATTTCACATGCCGAAGGGCATGACGCGACAGTTATACAGTCCACTCCTGGTAACGAAGGCAGACTTCTCCTTCGCGTCGTCACCAAGGGCCACCTGCCAGTATAACCCGAAGTAAGGTCTAGGGTTGAGAACCAGCATAATCCACCGAGAGCGTCCAGTGAGTCATTAATTCTGGGGATAGGGGATGCGTCTTTTACGGTCATGGCGTTACGTTTTCTATAATCCACGCACAGCCTCTTCGTGCCATCCTTTTTTTCTGACCAATACCACATTCGAGGCCCACGGGCTTTTGGAAGGTTCCATTTGCCCTCCCTTAACTAAGTCCAAGAACTTGCCTGTTTATTTCCTCCGCTCTGCTGCAGGGAACCTCCGTGGGCTCTCTCGTCTTGGTCTTGCGTTCCCAGTCTCTATTTTATGCTTCACTGAGTCGTTGTGTCCTATGATGTCCTTATTCCTTGAAAAGATTTCCTCGTGGTCACCCAACAGTCCTGCTATCTGTGTATGAAATTCTGGGTTAACCCCTTCGACACGCCTATCATACAGATCCCTTATGTGCTCTGGTAATTCCTGCGGTTGCTTTCCTTTCGAGCATTTCTGCTGCTCTTCGTCGCCTTCATGCACGGATGTAAGGAACCCTGCCATACTCCCTGCCTTTCCTACGCACTCCCGCCGTCCGGGATTAAAGACCCGGATTGGCAATTTCCCCTCCTCTGGTTTGACTAGTAGTCTTGCCACTACCAGTCCTCTGCTCATAAGTTCACTTTCACCTGCAGGTTCCAGTATAGTACCCCAGACTTTCTACTTCAGTTGTAACTCAGCCCAACACGAGGGCCTCGTGTCCCGGCGGTACCAAGATTGACTCTTGAACTAGCACTCTGGTTCAAAAATCCACGCACTTGATACAATCGCCATTTACGGTGAACGTCAAGTCCTTAAAATCAATCGAGTCTTCCATGGGTTGGCAATAGAAAGTCCATGCCGAGGATTCCCTCAACCTCCAGTTGCACAGATACGACGCACATTGTACTCACTGACCTTCCTACCTGCAGTTCCCATTGTTCCATATGCACCATGTATTTCTATTCCTTCGGTTACTAACTTAGGTCTTCTCTCTTGTGGAATCTTGAAGTAAATCGATGAAGACCGTAGGGTGTTTGTGGCTCCCGTGTCGACCAAAATGTTAACTTTTACTCCCCTGATCAATGCTTGAACAAACAGTCCACAGCCTTGGCTCTGTCTTAAATTGGCACTCCAAGGGTGGGCAAATCTTCCTTGAAACCCGGGGATGCTTCCTTCAGGGCTTCTCCTTCCGGTAAGTGTTTATCCTTTTCAAGGTCTATTACTGTGCCTCCCCCTTGGGAGTGGTCGTCTCCGGATTTTCTCGACCCTTTGCTTGCTCCAGCCGGATCACGGGTCCCTGAGACGGCTGATTGTCGTTTCCCGATTTCCTTGGTCTCCTGACCTGCGTCTCCTTGCATTCTCCAGCAAAGTGACCTTTCTGCCTGCATTTGTAACACACATCTTCTTCGCTCGCCTCTCTTTGCTTGAAAGGTCTCGTCATCTCCTTCCCCTTCTTGGGACTAGCTTGCTCTCCAAATCGAGCAATTATCTGCTGGATAGCTTGGCCTACAGCAGTCTGGTTTGCTAGGGCCCCCTCTGCGGAATCCGTGGTCGGCTCCTTAACCATTCTAACGTACTGGCGTGTCAGCCTCTCTCTGCTCCTCAACCTATTGATAACTCTCAGCAGTCAGAGCGGCTTGATTGAATCCTCCACGGTGCTTTGGCTTTGCCTTGAAAATTGCTTCTCTTATATCTCTGCTGGCCAATGGGTCCATTAAAAGCCCTCGTGCCAACCGATCCCTTCCTTCCTCTGAAAACTCAGGGTAGGCTAACGCAGAGAGTTCCCGTATACTCTGCCCTAGCTCCCGTAAAATATCTTTTTCTTGTTGGTGACGGTGCCGAAGATACGTCAAGTGGTATTCAGCCTGTTGGCCCGGACCAAACCTCTGGTACAATGAACAAATCAAATCCTGGAAGGAGTAGTTATTTCCTTCCGTCTGGCAGCCCAACACATTTAAGGCCGGCCCTGAAGACTTGCAGCAAGAAACACTTTTGCTTGCTCATCACTCCATCCATTGGCCACACGGTAGGCTTTGAAGTATGCCTTATAGTCTTTCCATGGCACTTTACCGTTGAATCTATCCGGACAAATGCTCAGCTTCTCCAACTTCACGTCTGGTTCGGCCACGCCTACCTTGACTGGCTCCACTGTATTTTTCTCCCCAAGGGCTGCTCCTGCATTTCCCTCGTCTTTACTGTTCCTAACTGAACATTCTCCTCTTCTTGTAGAGGTCACCACCGTATTTGCTGGCGTCGCTAGCACCGTTCCCAGCCTAGGTGTTGCCGAGAATAGCTCTAGCGTCGAAATTTCCACTGAACTAACCAGTTCACGTTGCTTTGATTCTAGCAACTCCCTTTTCATGCTTTCCAACTCGTCGTTAAGGTGCTGTTTTTCCAAGATTGCACCCTATCCATCTATAAAATGGCAGTTCCTATTCCATCCGTTCCCTAGTCATTGGTTCCATCCCTTACTTAAATGATTCTCTAATCCTAAGATCCCTGATGCACGTTTTAATCCCACTTCAGACACCATTGTGGTACCAACCGACTTTCACCAAGGTCGCCCCGGCTTCCCGACCAACCTTTTGGTAAGCCCAGGCGAGCTGCTATCCTAAACCTGGTAGACCTGGGTGGTGACTCCGTTTGGAGTGCCGTATGCCGCCAACACGTGCTGCTCAGTCTCTCTTCAGGACGGACATTTCGAATGACAGACTTCAGGGACGGACATTAAGGGCTAACTCGATCGACAGACAGACGGAGAAGTAATGGACACTGACACCTTTAATTATCGATTTCAAATATTAATCACAAGATTTTTAATTACTGATCTCTTTCTAATTGGCAAGAAAATCCTTAATCGAAAAAATAATCAAAGGGCGGCACCAGAGGGAAATACCGTAAAGCACAGCCAGAGCTCCTGGCCCAGGCCCACAGCGCAAACTACAAGAACTCCCGGGATCCCCAACTCGCACAAAGCCCAAATCCCCTCGGAGAATAACCAACAGGTCCCCAGTGCGTCCCCAGCTTCCGATCCCCTATCGTTCCTACGCAGTAAATCAGCAATTACGTCCGGTTCGTCCCCGTTCGCTCTAGACGTAGAGCAGCGATCCAGACACACGTCTTTTTTTCCACGACGCACCGCGATCATCTCCCCTCGAGCTCACACAGTCCGCCGACTGGGGCTCTGCGTAAACAACTGCTAGCGCTGCTAACTCGCTGCAAGCACGCTTATGCGATACCGATGTCAGACTTGGAGACTCGTTTATTATTATGTAAGTAATAACGACGTAAAAAGAAGTGCGGCAATGTGATTGGCTGCTACCACTTTTGGTAGTTGAGCCCATTCGCTGTGTACAAACGGTTGGCAGATTCGTCAAGTCGGGATTTCTGAACTGAACTCATAGTAGTAAGTGGACACAAGAGGGCGCGAAACGGCGCGCCGTCACGATATGTGTCCAAAGCATAAACGAAGACGGCACAGAGATCCCGACTTGAGGCAAGTCTAGCCCAAGTGGTGCGGCGCGTGTTAAAATCAATTTACGACGTTGCTGCAGGACTGTTACATTGATAAATAAGGGTTAGCTATATTATGAACAACTATTTTACCTTGTCGTATAAACCTTCACGTTAATCATGAATGATTAAATCAAGTGTTTACACTTTATAACACCTTAAGAATATACAACCTGTCTTAAATAATTTTGTTTACATGAATAAAGTGTATTGGAATAACTTTGCGAAGTGCAACCCCCCCTATTTTATGTTGACGAGTCCCTTGGATCCCGCTTGTGTACTAGTTATCTTGGGGACCGGGTATGGAGAACATGTTAGAAAAAGGGTAAAGTACATGTGTAATTTTACTGAATTTCGCTCACAAAATGATGTCTTCTGTTACCTAGTTTATTTACGGCTAGGCTCAAATTCCACCATCAGTTAAGATCCACAGCAATGGATGAACTATCGAGATAGTATAAAATGCCACTTAGATGGCAAACGAGGAGGGATAAGTCGCTGAAATGATGACGGAGTTTCCCACGCTTTGTGTGCTCCACTACGACCGGGATGGGGCGGAGGCACATCTGTCGACCACGGTGGGCTTGCGGCTGCCGAGACCGCGGAAGCCCCGTTCGCGATCTCGCACCCATCCGCGAGAGAGGGAAGGGGCTGAAGGAAGCGATCGTGAAGGGCTAGAATTTCTAGCCAGGGGTGTACAGGCGAGTGGCGATTATGGGGGGAAGACTCAAATTACAACTCCAGTGAGTATGAATGAATCAAACATGTCATATCCCTCAAAAATTTTGTTTCACCTGTACCATTTCACCATCGTTGTCAATTTGCCTTGATGGTGGTATTTCTAAATTCTAAAAACAAAATAAATTTGACACAGCTAAGCAATATGGACGCTACATTGTGTTTATTGTAATTCAGTTCGTTATTCTCTGCCTCTAGCGTATCTAGAACTATGTCGTGTATGTGGAACATTATTCTGCCTCTCTGCTCAGAGGCGGAACAATAATCCCTGTAGGCTGTAGTTCATAATGTGCATAGTGCATAAACCTTACAGTTTTGGAAGTACATGACCGAGTAGACGCCAGGTCCCAAATTTCACCACTCATTGTCAAGTCTGATTAGTTTTCACATTAAGTTGCACATTTAGGGGCTAGTGTAGTGACTATACGGTCAGCGACATTTGGGGTAGGGGTGTATTTGTTATTCCCCCCCCCCAACTAGATTGATGCCCCTCGATCTGCCTCTCTGAGCAGAGAGGCAGAACGAGAAGCCCACGGATTTAGGCATATCCCACATTTTGCTCATCAATTTTAATCTTTTTTGTTACGGAAGATGAACCTTTTTCCTTCCCCTTCTTGCTTTCTGGTATGTTTTCAACTGGTTATTTAATCACTGTAAAGACAGAAATTGTCTCTAAAACAAGCTGTCCCCCCATTTCGTAACTGCGAACCACTCACTTCTTGTAAATGCTAGATCTGCCACTATATGTAACATCCAGTCTCTTAAAAAGTGCTTTCTAGTCCCATTATTGGTCGAAATGAAGTCAGCAGGCCTGTTTGTTTCACACAGATCTGAATCGTAATCAGTGATCCCAAGGCTTCATGTGCACTATCCATGAGGCGAGTTCTGGTGTCAGTGATCCAATGACAGATCACTGATTGCGATCCGGATCTGTGTGAAACACAGGCCCAGTGTTGCATATTTTCAAGTGTGTTGGTGGATCCAATTTTGGCAGTCGCTGCAGCTTACATGGACGTGGATGATTGTGATATTTCAGATTTCAGAGCCAGTTTAAAAACTGGAAAAAAGAGTTGGAAACAAGCAAAAAATTCCACCTCATTTTACAGAGTAAGATACCATGCCAAACTTGGCGTGCTGTGAAATTTGGCATATGAGCTGGTACCAAGAGTCTGAACCCTGTCCGTGCTGTTTGATATTTACTTGAAATCTAGTACGCTCATTTATTTGTCTGCTGTGTCACTTACCAAACACATTTGGAAAAGCTTTTGTTGAGCAATGCAGCTACACAGTAAGCTGACTACATTATTTGTTGATTTTTGGGGGAACAACTTGTAACTTGAAGTTGAATTGATTCTCTCTTTAGTTTGGTTCAAGTACGGCAGTTGTTAGGGTTCTGGAAATGTGAACTTAGATGTGTTTGGGTGTGTGGAATGGTGTGATAGGCCTATGAAACTGAGTTCTTTGCATAGATTGGGTACATGTAGTTCTGTTTGAGAAAAAACTCACAATTTAGGATGTGCAAGATTGCGGTATATTTAGATATTTACAGGCACAATACTAACAAGTGTAAGTGGTACTGTTTTCTTATAAACTGCATTGCATGATCACACAGAGAAATACTGGCACATGTAGATTATTTTTTAAATACTTTTTTAAATAAAGAAACATCTACATGTAGATGATTTATATAGCACCAAATCTGTCTAATGATTCATAATGGCCTTTTAAGTTTCAGAAATTCTGTGATTGGTTGGATATCACCTTTTACATTTTCTTGACATTCTTGTACAATTTTTTCAAACAGTACCGTTACAGCTCTTCCAAAAGTTCCAGCCTTCAAGCCTCGAGGGATGACAACCTGTTATACCCTGACCGTGCCCACAGCTCCTTTGCCACCCCTGAGCTTCCCCACTGTCTCCACAGTCACCACCGCAGCCTCTCGGAGCCACCCCCACATGCCAGTGAGCGCGCCCGCACAGCACCCACCTCCTCGTTCTCCCTGCCCGTCCTACGACAAGGGGGTGCCGGAGAGACAAGCCTGACGGTGAACGCCGAGCTGCTGCAGGACCCCAAGTGGAACGAGTACCTAAATGCTTGGGTCTCAGGGGCACAGGTGGGTGTTTGGGTGATTACTAGGGAGGAGCAGGCCAGTAGTTAAACTACAAGGAGCAGAGGGGGATGTGCTCCCCAGTGGATATCTATCTTCCCCCCTCCCCCAATGCCCCGTATTAAAAACTATGAAATGTACACAGGCTGAAATATACATGTACAAACCACAGTTAATTTGCATTTCTGTGCCCCCTTGAAAAATGTGGGTGCCCCCTCGGAAATTTCACCCCACCGTACATGTACTGTAGTTATACCACTGCAGCAGGCAAAGGACAGAAGAAACGTTTTAGACTTCTGGAGCGTGTTTGTTTCGCAAAGATCTGGATCACGATCGGACACTGGTTCACTGGGGCACCAGAACCGGCTTAATGGATGGAGCAAACCTGTTTTGGGGTCACTGATCAAAATCCAGATCCGTGTGAAACAAACAGGCTCTTAGTGACAGGTCAGCTATTGTGTACATTGTGTTGGAGCTAATATGGACATACTTAAAAATGATTAGAGCAATAGTGGACCAGTCTCATTGGACTGGTACGCTTGCTGCCGTCAAGTATCTCAGAAGTTTCCCATTAACCAATACATGCCACATGCCATAGATATGCAGGGATGTCCGAAGTTGTAACATGGAAAACACCTATAAATTTCAGACCAAGAGTCACCTGAACTCTTTTCCGTGAGCCATGAATTCAAAAGCCTCCTCATTATCCCCCACCTTTATTTTTTATTTTCACAGTTGATGTGGCCCCTAAGAAAGAGATGAATTTGATTTTGACGGCTTGCTTTGTTAACTACTTCTAGTTCACCTTTCATTGTGAAATGAATTTGCATGTCCATGTAGTTGTTGAGTTTTGCTTGTGCTCTGACTTAAGTAATTTTACTCTGAGCTACTAATAAAGTGCTCAGGGGAGAAAGATAAAGATGACAGATTATAATGCATGTTGTGCCAAAGCTGGCTGAGCTATACATACCTACAGTTAACAAAGGAAATTGCACTTTACTGATAATAAAAAACACATCACCATTGAAAGGTACAAATAAAGGATGTAGTGAAATGCCTACTTCTTGCTGGCCATAACATGTGAACGCACACCCTGTAGGCATTTGCTCAGTCTGGCCGGACCTTTCCAGAAATTCAAAGGCTGCAGCATTCCCCTTTTGTGGCCCACTCCAGCTACACATGACAGTGCATGTGTACAAACCCCTGAGAATGTTTGGTTAAAGTGTTACACTGGCTAGCATCAGGGTGTTTGGACAGCTTAAGGTTAAAAAAAGCTGCTTGTGAGGGTGTGAAGTGCCACCCACACCCGGAGTGCAAATATAGTCAAATACCAGAGAGGTTTATTGACTATTATGCATGTAACTGATGTGCACATGTATGATGTAGAGGCATTGTGGCCCTAAGGATGTATACATGTACATGTACATTATAATACCTACACATACATGTACACAGCTACATGTATACTTAGCCTTGAATTTGTAGTCCAAGGGTACATGTACATATGTTTTTCTCTTAAACACACATTCCAATCAGCTGGACTTAAGTCCACAAAAAGTGCAGTGCTGTTAATGCAAGATTGAACAAGAGTTAAATAATAATCATCAAAACCACTATGTTTGTGATTTTTTTTGGAGATTTAATGAAAAGTGGTCATTTTAACATTAACAAATTCTGCCTTTTTGAAATGTTCCGGACTTGTGTGGTACTCATACACGTATGTCAACTTGCTGAAAACATTCAGGTATACATATAGGCTTCAAACTTTAAACCCTTCAATCTTGGGCTTGGATACAGAAACAGTGTTGTGTTTAAATAATACAAGGGCACTTGCATACACGAAGTCTACTCAAACTTATGAAAAATATGAAACAAAAACCCTTCTTTTGCCACGTGTTGGCCTGAAAGTTTTGAAACACTGAATTCCAGCCAGGCTGTAAAAATCCTTCATTGCACTTTTTTCTTTGCATTGCCTTCACATACATGTACTGTGTGAAGAACTTTGATGAATTAATTCAGCACCAAATATGGAAGGTTTGCAGTAACACCATGGGAGCAATCTCAGTCTTTTGATCAGTGTTGTAGAGGTCTCCTTTTTTGTGGTTTCAGTCTCGGTCTTGCCCTATCAGTGTCCCGGTCTTTGGAGGGCCGTTCTCCGTCTCAAAAGCGCCGGTCTTGGTCTCAGTCTCAGATGCAAAAGTCTTGGTCTCTATGTCCTGGTCTTGGCCTTTAAAGAGTACATGTAGGTCTCGGTCTCGGTCATCAAAGTCTTGGATGATGAACCGAGCACTCTTTATGAAATGCCAAGTTAAAACAACTGGTTCTTCTTAGAACCACACAACTAAAAAAGGGAGATTATCTTCCGTTGTGTCACAGCTCACCTGCTATACTTTGTTCATGTCCACCATGATAAACCTTCAAGACCCATGTACGTCTACATGTACGTGTAATCCAGCACAGTTTTTCATATGTGACTCAATCTACTGATAACAAAACTTTTTGCAAGTTGCCAAAGCCAATTTTGAGTTAAACCCCTTTGAAAGAATCTTTCACAGCACAATTCAATAGGAACATTCAGTTTTTCCCCCTCACATGTGTACAGGTAATATCCATTTGCACCACAATATCAAACTAGGTTATACATGTGCATCAAATCAAAGAACTCACACGTACATGTGTAGTTGCTCTGTCTAATGTGAACTAAAACTAAATAAACTTGAAACTCTTTTTATGGGATCCAGTCCCAAATCTAGTTTTTAAATTTGAATTTTGCAACAAAACTATAGCCCTTGAAATTTGACATGGTTTAGATAGAGTGATAAATTGGTAACAATCAAACCCGGACACAAATTGTCCCCCATACACACCAATATATCTTGTTAATCACACGCAAACAAATACTCTGAGTACAAAGTTTTGTCTTGATTGTTAGGCAGTTCTGTAGTCGTTGGACATTGGTTATCAGACATGCACTTGATCTCTCACCCCTAGTGTGTAACGGGTAGTGCGTGTTATGCACCCACGTGAATGTGAAGGTTCTCCTCACTTCTCTACATGTAGAAAACTGTACCAAGTGCCATTACATGTGGCCATAGCCACTTCAGTTTTTTTCCCCTCAAACAGAGCACTCTCTGAATTTTATAAATTGTCGTAAATAATTCTTTTTAGAATTAAAATCATAGGTAGAAAAAAGTACAGGTGACCTCAGGGTTGTTGCTTGAATGTGTCTTTTTTTTCTTCGGAAAAATTGGAAACCCCCCAAAAAGGAATGCCAATGTTACGGATTTCAAGTCTTAAAAGTTTGTGTTGTTTGAATCACTTTTTAATGTGACTGAACAATACTCTACTGAACAACGAACATTTGGGAACATTACACATGCACATTGTGTGCAAAACAAAACCAAATGCCCCATATTTTTCATATTAACGGACAGAATTCTTTTTTATGTTCAAAACTCTTCAGGGCTCAATATAATGAAACCAAAATCAATCTTGTGCAAATTGCATTTAACTCCTGCAGAGGTCAGGGCAGATTAAACACATCTTTTGGCTAAATTTTAATATCTTAATTTCTGCTGATTAGAAAAGAATTTCATGCTGGTAGGGATGTAAGGGTGGGAATGTTCCATTTGGGGGCTCACAACAGTGTGGTACACATACATGTACATGCATGCAGCTGTTGTATGTGATTTCAAAGTTCATATGCAGCAATTAATCATTAAGCACTTTGGAAAGCACTCTTGAGGTCCATGCACTTTGAAATACTGTGAATATTTATCATGTTTTATATGGTGACAGCCATTAGGAAAATTTCCAGACAGACAATGGACTGTCAGAATACAAAATGAAATGCAAAAGTTACTGCTAAA
This sequence comes from Acanthaster planci, assembly GCF_001949145.1. The sequence goes on from NW_019091547.1 coordinate 327,953, forward strand.
AAGTAAAAACTTCATAATGTAAATGACATCAACTGGCAGAGCTAGTAATGCGTATGGTTACATGTACATGTACATTGTTACTGTAGAACAGAATTTTATTACAGTTTCTGTTGTGCTGGACAGAGATTATCTCTATAGAAGTTTGGTAAGCCAGGAAAGTTAAAGAACGTGCTTAGTTACATGTATACCAAACAGGTGGCTCATAAATTGTGTACAGATGACGCCAATCCATTCCGTTCCTGATCAACAATTTATGGAGAGGTCACAGCAGGTACATGTATGCCTGATCTGAATCCTGCATCCCCAGATGGAGAGACAACTACGGTACTTGTATCGAGAAATAATGCTGGTAGCCTCTAGACCCCTATAGGCACCAGACTCGGGTTCAGAACAATAGGTATGATGTGAACAAAAGCGTTGCTCCGTGGTTGGTGTATGTTCCCGTGCATTGTGGTCATTATCTACCCTGTGAGCCCATACAAAAGTTGCTGTGGATGCACTGGGATGTAGGGATAAAGTATTTAGTGTGTTTGGCTTGTCGTGAAAGGCATATCTATGGGCCTAGTATGGATCGGTTGTGGGGGGGGTGAAGAGAATAGGAGGGCACTTTGGAAATCTGGAACATCAACAGAAGCGTGTGTTAACGTTGCTCAAGGAAATGAGCTTTGTTGAAATAAAGATAGATAAAACAAAACAACAAAATAAGCAATTGATATCTTTCAACTTCATGGTGGGAGTAAATTACCGGAACTTTGCATGCATTTTCTGTGAAATGTCGTAGCTTAATTCCAGAACATGTTTGTATACATGTACAGTACATGACCTTTTTTATGCAGATTATCATTTGATACTTTTTCTTAAGTGCATCAATCAGGCCCCAGTTGACTGTTTACTCTTTTATAAAAGGCACGTCATTTTATAATAACATACTTGCCCTGATAAACTTTTCCAAATGGTAAATTTGCTCCTATTCTAGTTAAACATTGTCAAATAAACTCTCAAATATTGAACTGGAAAAATTGTCCACCAAAATCTCACGTTTAAGTTTTTGCTGTGTCAACATGGTCAAAATCCTTGAGAAAAGTCATTCCTGATCACATCTTTGCACTTTTCATCATTTTTTATTCCCTTTGTTGAATTTTTGAAACAGCATTTTTTCAGGAAATCGTTCACAGAGGGTAAACCATGCATGTACACAATTGATAAATATTTCATTTCCCATCTGGTTTATCCAATTTCATTTCTATAGGTGGGTTCGCACGCCTTTGTGAACTTCGTCGGAGCCATGTCACTGAAAGACCGTGGGCGATACCATTATGTGGTAAGCATGAGCAGAAGGTCATTGATTGCTTTGTCTTCACTGGATCCACAGTTGTTGGAAATTAGGCTTTATTGATGAAATTCAGGACTCCCGAGGGGAAGAATATTGATTTTGTTAGAAGGAATTCTTGGAAGAATGGGAAGTGTGGCTTAAATGACATCTTGTTGCAGCATTAGTACCAATTTTTCACCAAGGAGAGAAAGACTAATGCGTGCAACAGAAATGTGATCAGATGCAGATAATGTCAACTATCTTAGAGAGGTACATGTATTTGGTCTTGCAGTTTGTCACTCGTTTTGTTCCTATTTGCTTCAAATGATATATAAATTTACCTGCATTTTCAAACCATCATCAGCAGTACAAATCGCAAGTCTTTTTTCAAGGTGTCTCCATAATTACATGTATGCCCACATGCATGATGAAGCAATACATGTACATGTAAGTAATGGAGTTGTGTGAAAGAAGCAAACATATAACAAGAAAATAAACACTGAATTCAAATGGATGAATATTTAAAAGCCTTTTTCTCGCATCCCGATATTCTCAGGGAAACTGTTTCCATGCACATGGACACAAATCTCAAAGATGCATGCAACTTTTGGCATTGAAAATCCTAGCTTTTTAAAGAACCCTTCACTCGGTATGAAAATTGAAAGGAAAGGAGATTTTTCTACTTCTTTCTACAGTCCCAGAAAATTCCTGACTTATTTTTAAGAAGCGTAGGCTTCACTCACAGCATTTTTGGTCTCTCCTCATTTCAAAAGGTCTTGCAACATAAGCAGTGGCTGCTGTGTGCTCTGAGTATAACTTTAAAAGTGGAACTGTCCTACGTGGACACAATGCACTACATGATCTTTCCTGAATTTTTTTTTTCCATTTCCAGCGACAATTTGAGGAGCTGCCAGCTCTTCCCTGTCCTCGATTCTTGGAGCACATGCACCACATTCCAGCCCCCAAAGCCATGTGGAAAGAAAAGAAGAAGGCCCTCAAGAAACCAGAGTTCTGGACGTGGAAGGGAAGGACCTCACCCAAAGTGCCAAAACCGAAACCCGTTCGGAAAAGAGGTACGTGTTGGCACCAACAAAAGTGTCTCTGTCAAATAATGGCCGTTGATTTTTCTTTGTTATTGACGTGTGATCATTTCAATGGGTAGCAAAATCTTAGTTGGTTTGTTTCAATTATTAATGTTTACAACAAGTTTTGTGGACAAAATCCGACCACAGAAAAAGTATTCTTAAGGAAATTAGTGGGTCAGTGTTGTTTCTTAATGTACATTTAGTTAATCTGTAAAAAGAAAGTTTTTTAAATGACACTGTTGGAAAAGAGGTTGACTTTTCAAGTATGAAAATAGAGCGTTTAATAGGGAAATGCAGTTTGTACAATGGAATGAAGCAGATGAATTTTTAAGGGATATACCGGTACATGTATTTCGCCCATTTGAAAGGATGTTTCACTGAGTAGCCTATTTTGATGATCCAATGCAGTTGATGTCATAACTTCAGTGAACACTTTTCCATTTTGCTGTGCTGATATTAACTTACCTTTTCATTAACTCATGTACATGTAGTTTTCTGACATTGTATGTGTACTTTGTATGTTTTGAACATGTTCATGTCTCTAAAGTTTCTCACATGAAATCTGTTTCCTGTTTCTTGTATTACTTTCTTTTCATGTTCCTCTCCTTCCCCTCTAAGTTCAAGTGTGCAATAGTCTTCAAGCGGTCCAGGTAACACCGCACTCCAGTGTCAAGGTTGTGACCGTTGACCTACCGACTTGCAGTCAGGACTCGCAGGAGAGTCTGACTTCCACTCCGACCTCTGACCTTTGCTCTCTTTCCAACCCCACCCCCTCCATGAGAGCACCTTCTCCGGTCAGATCACCAGAGGAAGGTACCGGTAACAATTTTTTGTCGCAATATTTTGGGCTTCTTCATTGGAAAGTTGGCGCAAAATAACATACTTGCTAACTGGTGCTCAGCCATTTTTTTCCAAGCCTGGTGATGGTGCCCTGCCCCCATTTTGCTCTCATTCTATTATTTTCTTTCTCTTTGTTCTCTTGTGAAGTAGATTTTCTTCAATGTTTGCACACCATTACTTTTTGCACCAAGTTGCACTTTCATGTCTTTTATTTTTTGTAGAGTTTTTGGTAGTAAAAAAACGTATTTCTAAAATCTGACAGAGAAGACAGTGCACTGGGAGGTTCAAGTAGAAAAATCTCCTGAACCGCTAGGTAAGTGAAGACCTGTGTGAGAGGAGCACGGTTTTCACACACTAAAGAAGCACCGTTTTGTGATTCTCAATTTGTATTTTGAGGGATCTCACACATTTTTGTTTTCAATTGCCGCTGTGAGGCATTTTGTTGTTTGCTCTTGTGACTTAAAATTGTCTGCTGTAATATAATTTTTTTCCCCTAGATTTCCCACGAAACTTTTGCCACCATCAAATACACTGTTCAGTTGTTACTTGCTATCTGATACACGAAATGTAACCATTTTCCTCTTTTCACTTCAGATGAGAGAAAGTAACCCTTTGTTTTAATTGGAGCTCCTGCGTATGGTTGGATAATGTGTAGTGTGTACTGCATGTAGGACTTTTATGTGGATTTTACTTTGAAAATATGTCATCAAGTTGTTCTTAGAAACCTCTTTTTTATTTAAAGCACCAGACAACAAAATGATAGTTGTCCTTTGCAAAGTTGAGGTTCTTGGAAAAAAAGGTGCAGAGTTTAAAGCTCTGATATCGACATACTGTTGTATCTAAGCATATTGTTGTTTCCTAATTCCCAGTGGATAGAAATATTCGCAGAATTACAGTGCAATGAAAACTCTTTAAACGGGGTTTGAAATTGGTTAATGTAAATATTTCAAATTGCAGACGTTGCCCTGTTGTGTTTAATAGCCCTACACTTGATGGATTGCTATGCACTGAACTAACAGCTTTGGACTGTACAGTTTCTTTTTCTGTGTCTTAATTTAATTGTTGGGTATAAGTGACAATTTTGGTGACTGTTTTGTATCGCGGTGCAGTTTTGCCAGAAATAGAGGAATACAGTGAACCCAGTGACTATGGCTCAATAAGATCGGGTAAGAACAAACAGTACATTTACATAAACAGCTCAGATTTACAGCCATGAATCGCAATGTTTCAATGCTTCTTCTGTCTGCATGGCCATGCTCGCAGTTGCATCACAGTGTGTTTCATGTTGCGATTAACCTTGTACATACTTTGTTGAAAATTACAGGAGAACCAAAGAAATCCACTTGAGAAAAATTCATTGGTTTAATCCACTGAGCATTGCTTTGTTGGCTTTAATTAGTTACAGTGTTCACATGGACGCATTTCATATCATTCCAAACATATTAATACATATGCAGCAAATGCTTCCCACAACTGATTGGCCTAGTACTTCAGTGAGCATTTTAGTTACATTTTTAGGTTAACTTTTATATTTCATTTTTGAAAATGATCAGCAGCAATGGAATGAAAGAATCCCTTGCATGTTTTCTGCTGTAAACTACATGCATACTCACAAGCAAATTATGTTCTGTGAAAACTCCTTTCCACTTTCATAGATGCGAGAAGTTACATGTACTCTTGTTTTAGGAATGCCGTTTAACTCAGACTTTGTACGTATTAAGGAATGCAGTTTCATTCTAACTTTGACTCCTCTTTGAAACTTAACGCATGCTAACTCAAGGAACGTCAAGTCCTGTGAGTGTAAGATCCCAGCACACAGCGACCAGTGGTAAGGATGAGTGGCACCCATGGGCCCATTTTGATGGATCTGCTAATGAATGCCAGTTCATGGACTTTTGTACTTGATAGTTCTGTGTTTCCAGGTTATGCACAGAAATTGAGCATATACATGTACTGCCAATACGTCTTGGCCACTGTGTGTATGCATGCACAAGGGCCTGTGTGGATGTATGCATGCACAGAACGCTTACCATTAATGCATGCACGTTACGGTTACTATTACTTTGTGAGCTAGTTGTAAGCACAGGTTCTTTTCGTGTGACAAGCAGAGGCATGAAATTGGGCCCAGTTACAAATCTGATGTGGAATATTCGTTAAGGTTGCCTCAAGTCTTCCGATTGTCTGTTTCACAAATTTTGCTCTGAGCACGGAAATTTTTTGCTGTTATCCTGCTTGTAAATTCTTGGGGTTTAGAATTTTTCAACTTGAGTCTTCTTTTCAGGTTTGTGCCTTCATCATAGAGTTTTGTTCAGGAAAATGCTTTAAACATTTGGCAGATTTTCTGGCAGCTTTCTAACTCACAGCTTTTCCTTCTAGAGCAAAAGTAGGACATCTTTCCTCAAACACTTGTGTGCTTTTGTATACTTTTGTACCAAGTTGCTTAAGGGTTTTACACTTTTCTGTCAACTTAACATTGTAGTTAAGTGAACCGGGGTTTGAAGAGAAATGTAAATATCCAAGTCAGATTTGAACCGTTTTTCCTCATCTTCCCCCCTCCCCCCGCCAACTCTTGCCTGGCCAGGCATTGAGTCCCTGGATGTGGAGCCAGCTTTTGGTAAGATGGGTTGCCGTGGTTGCCACAGTGTGGATGCATGCAGACATAATACCAAATTAGTCCTCATCTTGTCTGGTTACCAAAGGGCAAAGATACCAGTTTCTTTCTGGGCACAGCATTGTTACATTTTACTTTAAACTCTCTATTGTTATCCTTGAAGGTGCAGTTTAAGTTGAAACGCACAATGCATCTCAATAATGTCAAGCACTGATGCACTGTGAGCACATGTGACATGTCACGACAATATGAGGGTGAAGTCGCACCCGCTATTTCCTATTGTGATGGTTCAAAGTCAAAAATTGAAGGGAGGTTAATTGTTGAGTTTTGTAGTATTTGGAAGGATTAACCCTTCTACTTAATTCCTTAGTTTTTGCAGGATAAAAATATTAAAAATGTCATTTGCTTACCAATTTTGACAAAAGCATTATTCATGTCTGGCCTGAAATGTTAAAACAATGTCTGAAATACCGACCCAAAGCATCCGGAATAGTGTCACATTGTCACCTGGTTCTTTTCCCTGAGTCATTTATTATTATACCATTGGAAAGCTCTTTTTCTGTTGGATTAAAAATATCAATATTTGCATTTTCCAAAATTCCAACTTTCAGCTCATTTTCTAGTGACAGGTTCCATATTTCTAAATGGTAATTCCCATGGTCTCCCTTACCAGTTTTTGATTAAAGAACTTTACTCCTGGACATCAGTAGAGAGTTTTCTGAATATTGTTTCAAAACTGAATGTGAATGAATTTTTGCAACTGTTTCAAGGAATTCAATTTGCACAGTTTTTACTTAATCTTTCCGAAGCAAGCATCTGCCTCAAACTTTACCTTTATCTGTTATCTTATAATCATGCACTGGTGTTTGTTGTGCTTGTTTTCCACCATAGCTTCTTAATTAACATTTATCAACTTAAATCTAAATTCTACTCATTCATTATCTAATCAATTTTGCCGTTATCATGCTTCATATCGTGTCAGAAATCACCTAGGGCATGCTTCCAGCCACTAGTTAAGTATTTTAACATTTAGTCATATCTAGTGACCTTCTTTTGCCGTGATACAGCACTAGAAGTGGTTTGATGTCAGTTTCACTGATGGCTTATTTCAGTTTTAAACCTTTCTGGTTATGAGTCATTCAAAACTGTTGAAGTAATTATGGAATCAGAAAAAGTTAATATTGATGTCATTGGCGAAGGGAAGTGGAAAGATTACAGTTCAATAGATTTGTCATTTTGAAAGGTAAGTTGTCCTTTTTTTATATTCAATTTTTGTGTTCTGCTTTCAGAAAACCATGATGTGAGAACAGTCTGATCTGTTCTCACACAACAGGAGATATCCAAGATACGTGTACTGTCAACATGGGCAATAATGTCTTGTCTTTTTATTCCCCAGTCCCACTCAAACTGCACAAGTTGGAGAATCCTCCCCGACCCCCGACGACTGTCGACTGGGACAGCCACAGCTACCTAGCTGACCTTGACGACAGCGATGACAGTGACACAGAAGGAGCCAAAACTGGCCAGAACCAGGACAAAGATGATGCAGATAGCCCTCCTGAGCCTAAACGGAGGGACGTTACCACAGGGCCCTTGGAGACGAGCAAAGTGGACCAATCTAGCTATATGTACAATGATCACATGATGGTGCTGGAACCTGTAGTGTATGGTAGGTCAACAAAACAGGCTAAATAATAACAACTTCTTGTTTTAATATGGACACAAATCCTAGAAAAGATGTTCAAATGAGCTGAACTTCTAGAAGTCCATTCTCAGGAAATTACAATTATTAAAAAAGTTTAAAATAATGCACTTATTAGTCTTATTACTTTTATGGCAATATGCTCTATTAACATTGACAGTTAAGAGTGTTGCACTTAAGCATGTTAAGAGTGATTTTGTGGAAGGCCATCCGTGAGAACAAGAAAGGGTGTGTTTTTACGTCATGATGGTCTTTTAGTGGAAATTCGCCACAAACTCGTACAGTAGGTTCATACGCTTTTGGTATGGGACGCATGGAACATATGCATTATCTCTGTTTGAATTATGGTTTGACTGTATGTTCCTTGTGTGCAGCAGCCCTTTGTAAAAACTTCCAACCAGCCAGTCTCATTGCTGATGAGGGCACTCTGCAATTTAGAGGGACACATCTTCTGTATTACAGTACCTCACTGCCTGTCATTTGCCATGTCAACTATTCCTCTTCCAGAGAGTTACTTGCCATTGGATGATCCATCTGAGATGATGAGGTCAATCACAGTGCCAGGGTGCGAACAGTCGGTAGTGGACCCTTACCCACTGGAGGAGCCGTTGCGGCCAGACGTGGCTGATGTCAATCGAACAGTTGTCCACCAGTCGTCCATCTTGACCAGACCTGAATTACCAACTCCTCCACCGCCACCCTCTCCTCCCAAAGGTATGTCCATGTGAACATTTGGGAGTATCAGGATTAAAGTCATGCATATTTATTCTCTTTAGGTTTGATATTTGTACTGGCCTACAGGTCTAGAAAGCATTTCATTAGTAGTTTAGTAGTTTGTTGGAAGATTATTGTACAGACAAGTATGAAAATATATTTTTTGCCCCATAATTATTATTTTTGCTACTTACATGACCTTGGAAAAAAAAACCAATGATGCAAACAATATGAATACACATATAAATGAATCTTTACACAAAAAATAATAATAATCAAGAGATTGAGGGCAGCAGTATAAATGAAAAGTTGAAATTGGGCTTCCCTGCGAAGTATGCAATAACCAAGACACAGGAAAACACAACAAAAAATGTCCTTTCAGTGTATCCACTTATCCCTACTTGGAGAAGTCCCAAGGAAATGTTTTGGGGTCATTTTTTTCTGAAAGAATGCCAATTTTGGTCCAGTTACTTCCTTTGCTTTGAATGCCTGAATGTACTCTTTGAG